>BROE01000010.1:9404545-9486390 GCA_036571765.1 Plecoglossus altivelis | reverse complement strand
TCTCTGTCGACTGCCGACCGCCCCCCCCTCCCCCCAACGCCTCTCTGGCGGCCAGGATGTGATGGTGCGCAACGACAGCCCTTGTGGGACCACCATTGGGCCCATCCTGGCTGCACGCCTGGGGATCCCGGTTCTGGATCTGGGAGCCCCCCAGCTGTCCATGCATTCCATCAGGGAGATGTGCTGCACCTCCGGAGTGCTCCAGACCATCACCCTCTTCAAGGTACTATATCTAGGGGGGAAGCAACGGTCTACTTCTGGTTGGTTTGTGGCTGTACCCAGTAGAGACACCTAAAAGACGTTTGCTGTTAAACTTACATTTACATGAGGTTTTTGTTTAGGTTCATCCTTGGTGTCTGTAATTGAACATGTATCTGTGTTTGCCAGGGATTCTTCGAGTTGTTCCCAGCTGTCCGAAGCATGGTGACTGTGGACTAGAGGATGGAAACTACCACCCAGCAGGCAGAAAGACAGAGGCACACTCTGATGAATATGTTGTCTTTGGATCCTCACACACACAGCTGCATGTACCACATGTTAGCAATTGATCAAGACCTGTCAAAGATTTTTAAAAGAGGTGAATGATCTGTCGTGCTTTATAAAAAAAAAAAATCTGTCAACATTCTCATTGTGAGTTTCTTTTTTTTATTACCTATATATAACAACCAGGCTTTAGTGAGCCAGTGTTTCAGAAATGATGGCATTTACATTATTTCTATATATTTTCTTCTATGCATGGATATGACGTAATTGCAGTGCTAGTGTTCAACACAAACAATCTGGCTATGTGCTCCGGATCCGCTGCACTCTGCTTTCCGGGTTTTTGACATTACCAACCCTCTCTTACACACTCGCGTTCACAGACTGGGCGCACCTCCACTGTAGATTCCCATCCACGGACCCCGTCCCTCCGATAGTTGCCAGAGATCATGAGGGTTTAAAACGGGACTGTTTAACAGCTTTGGCTGCCTTCACTCGGGGATAACATGAGATATCCGCGACTATGGCGCGTGCTGTGTTTGATGACTGTATGTTATCAAATGGGGATGTCAAGCCGATACGGTAAGAGTCCGAATTAACTCACGGATGCATGTTAAATGACTCCGTGCAGAGCTCACAACTGTCGGTAAAGCCAGTCATTGCCAAATGAATCACTAAATCAAATCGAATATGCTGTCAAGCTATCGAATGCATTTCTTCAGCTTTAACTCAACGATTTAACACTAAATACTGAGTATTAAATGACATGAGATGTATCCTATGCAAGGCGGCATTTATAATTGCCCACCTAAGTTAATTATTGTATTCATTTATAACAAAAAATAATCATGGCATGTTTAGCATGGAATTAAAATTATACAGGTCTAATATGTCTACAGTTACGTCATTGCTAATTGTTTGGGTGGACTGAATTGTCGGTTTTGGAGTATGATTCATAGGCTACCTATCCGCAATAACACTGAAAACAGGGCTGGATTGCCTGCGGACTGCTGTCCCACTCTTGAGAAATAAACCCAACATTTGTAATGTGAGCAATGCTATGTTGTATGAGTTTTTCTGTGAAAAGCAATTTTCCACGACTGTGCCCACAGCACATCTGTACCTTTTTACATGCAGGAAAAACGTGAAGGGGAGAACGGCAACTAGTAAAACAGCAATTTCCAGTGATTTCCTTTGGTTGATTGTATTGGGTAGGCAGCATCTGTGATTAACTACGCCGCTTGTTTCCGTTGATTGTGTATGGGTTACTTAACAATATTTTACTGTGTACTGTAAGAAACGCACTCTGCACTTCTGACCCGCAGCTCGTTTACTTCAGCACCATGGACAGCTCTTTTACGATTCTCCGTTCAAGTCTTGTAACTGAACGGTGCCTGAAAAAGCAGAGTAAAGTGAATTAGTGGGAATTGTTGTTGTTGAACAGGGCCTGCACTTGTCAGCCATTTGCTGTCTGAGATCAATAGTTTAGACAAGAGTCATAGCTTGGTGACATTTAGAGGTAGCAGTGAGACATTTGTCACATCCAGTAAAGTCTAAAGGAATCACCCTCCAGCTGGGATATATATAACTGTGTTGTGGGTGTGATTCAGTAGGGTTGTTATTTAGTTTGTAAATAGTGAATATTAGCTATTTATTATTTGATGACTTGGGATCCTAACATGTGTTGGTAGGCTAATGAATGTAGCTTTTGACTCACCAATGCATTGGTATTCTGTGGCAATTTGCCTGGCTGACTCATCCATGACAAGCTACCCTACGTCAACATTTGAGCTGGTTCATTCTGCTTCACGCTCGTTGTGAAGGCTGAAGGCTTTCATGCTTGATGCACACACACACATCATCATCTTTCCATAAACAAGTCAATGATGTAGTCAATTGAATGTATTGGCATATTCAAATAAAAAAAATCTATTGAAAGAACATTTGAATGACATAATAGTCACATATCCATCAAATATAATTGTCATGTCGTTGTCCCCTCTGTCTCGGTCAATACTGTTTGTTTCGCTCACAGCATCACAAGGAGGTCTGCTTAGCAGAAACCCTCATCTCATCCCATTATTTCATTGCTATCTCATTTGGAAAGGATATGATTTCAGTGGCACCGACGTGGGCAAAAAATAGCCCTTGTTTGTGCGTACAGCGCTCCCCCCTCCTACATCCGGCCCCCCAGTTCCGAAGCTACAGCAAGGGTGGGTGGAGGGTAGAAGGAGGGAGAAAGGTTGGAAGGGTTAAAGTGTGTCTGTGCATGCCTCACTTCACAGGATAGAAAACACCCACTCGCATAATTAGGCTTCGCTCTGGAAAGTATCGTGTGGGTTCTGTTTCATGCGAATACAAGGCAATAGATTTTTTAATGAAGGGTAAAATATATGTCTATATATAAGACTCTTGGTATCCGACTGTGGTCCTTCTAGTGTTGTCTAGTAGCGTGACAGACACCTTCGCAGGAAGTAGCTTGCAGCCACTGTTGCTATGACACGATCCTGGAGTCGTTGGCTCTTACAACATTGATTTATTAATTGGTAGGAGAACACAGACAACAATAAATCACCACTGGAGACAAAGAAGAATGCTGCTGTGATGCTTGTAATTACTGTGACCAGACCCCCTACCTGTAACCCACTCAGTATTGAACACTCGGTAATGGATTTCATTAGAAAAAGCAAGTGGCTGTGTGTTATTGAACGTGATGTGTGATTGACAGGGTCTGTGGCTAATCGGTGTGCTCTTGTGGGCTGCGACGGACTCTGAAGAGATAGTCCAGTCAGTGGGTGAAGGAAGAGGAGAGTATAGGAGAGAGGCAAAGACAGGGCAGTGGGAATGGAGACAGGGAGAGAGTGGTGGTGTGTGCGAACACGAGCTTGAGAAAGATAGGATGGAGAACAGGGGATTAGTCATGCAGAGCCTAGTTTTTGGGACTATGGGTCCGTGGATATGACGTTACTGCTTGCAGGCCACAAGGCCGTTCTCTCTAGTTGCTGGGTAACATACTCTGGCGTGTTGCGCATGCATTTATGTCCACTATTCGCACGCAGGCGATTATCAAGATCTAGCAAGGCCAGGAAAAGGTCACCCGATACAGAAATAGGTAAGGGGAGATATGTCGCCATCTTGCCACCTGGTATAATTACCTGCCATGTTTAACAGGACTGTGTGCTGCTGTAGGCTTCTCCTCTCCTTCTCTCGTCTCCTGACCTACTATATCCACTTCCAGAAAACCGTTTCTCAGCGCTACCCCTAAGCATACGTACTATGCAGCACCTGCGGCCATCCAGCTCCCGCATCACCACTCAACCCTCTCTCGAGCCCATTCGGAGAGCCCTAATCACTCCGTTAGTGTTCCAGGCGACGATTTGGAAGAGAACGATCTAGCCCGAGTGGGTGATAGTAACTGACGTCGACGGTAGAGAGATGCGAGTATATATATCTCTGGAAGGAGTGTACCATAGAAGAGATGTAGAGCTGGATAGTGATGCTGCATATACAGTTGAGCCTGTCATGAGTAGGGCAGTACGAGCACTGAGATCGTACTATGATCTTATGATGCGTAGACTTATATCCGTTGTAGAGAGAGGAGGACCGAGCTCATCTTTCATTAGTGTATGACGCATGATGAGAGGCGCTAGATGATTCCTGTAAGGATGATCCTAGAGAGAGTAAGGATGTATAGACGCAAGCACTGTGTAGTGGTTCATATAGTTCGAGTTTCCCGTCAGTTGATTTATTGGAGGAGAGAGAGAGAGATTCTGTGATGCCCACATGGAGCGAGATGCATGGCCTGGATGTATTGATGTAGAGTCTAGACTGAGTGGATATTGATGCCTATAGAGAGAGAATAGACCGGTGCTTGCATGAGAATGATTGTAGAGAGCTCTGTAAGTTGAATGTGATTAGGACTTGTGGTTGCTGTTGTGACTGAGTGGTGTGTCGTGATCAACTCGGGGTTAGTCGTGTATCTCAAGACGCAATAACCTGCTTTGCCTGTTCATCATCTTCGACATCGTGTGAGAACTCACGGGTGTAATATATATGCACTCTTCATGTGCTTCTGGTGTGCCTGCTGTGTCTGTTATTCCTAGTATCTATTTAGTGTTTTTTTTTAAGGCAAGACGCGAAGGAGATCACCCAAGAACTATAACCGAACACATAACTGCGTAGACATCCCATCTCTCCCTCGTCCTCTCCATGGCAACAGTGACATCACAGGGCTGACGGCAGTGTCTCCCTCATGTGTACGTCTGAGTGAGCGGGAGAGATGGAGAGATAGCGAGGTGATGATGACTCACCCAGGCCTACTCACTCTCCCCCTCTTTCTCACAAACAGCCTACAGACGCTTATTATTATGTTTGTGTGAATGTGTGTGCGTGTATCAACTATGTGCCCTGCAGATGGTCTGTTTGGGCAGTGCCAGGCTCCACAGCAGCAGAGGGTTAAGTACCAGGTCTCAGTGTCTGTGCTGCACAGACTGCAGGAGGTGCTCAAGGAACTCATGATGCAAGGTGATGGATGTCACACGCCCCTGTACAAACACATCCAGCCACTTACACGACTCCCGTAGGGTTCGCAAAGGGAGCCATTAGAGTCAACGGTTTCCATAGCGATGGCGATAAAGATAAGCCGCTGTGGAAACTGAATTATGGGAGATTTTATGGGGATAGGACTTACATAGCAAAGTTAAGTTGTACTCCAGGTCTGACTACTGTGATTGACTTTTGGGTTGGCCTATGGTTCTACAGGTCTCACTTGGCAGGACGACATCACCCAGTATGTGATTGGTAAGGAGATGAGTCATGTTCCACTGCTCCGCCCCTCACCTGGACAACCGGACAAACGCATGTCTCAGTAAGACAACTAAAACGGACTAAAATCGTTCTGTCATTTAATGCCCCACAACTTTGACATGTAAAAGGTGTATACTGTGTACTTATACATGGCTGTCCTTCAGGTCCTCCGAGGACCCTGGGAACGCTTTAGCTCGACTGGAGAACCCCAGCTCCAGGACCAAGGCTGAGGGGGACCAGCCCAACCCAGACCTGATGCAGAAATACCTGGATTACATGATCGTCGATCCACCCCAATCCTCTCTGCACATGCAAACTCCCCTAATGGACCCTTACTCTTACCGCCAGGTGGAACTCCACTCTGCACACACATTAACACACATTAACACACCAACATACATACAAGTATATGTCACGCTGAAGTAGCCAGAATTTAAACATCAACTTATAAAAGCCATTATACAAGACATGCATACCCTACAAAACGTATATTGGTTTGAAATTGAGGTTAGCTGGATATGTGTGTTTCTTGCAGCAAAACTATGGTTACCAGGATGAAGAGGAGCGCTCCCTCAACTCCCTGGAGGGGGACAACTTTCACCGCTCCTCCTCCCGCTCTGGAGGGAAGGGGCCCCGCCCCCTGGACAGAGACCGTCAGGTGCTGCAGGACCTGTTCTCCCTGTACCTGTCCTCCCCCGCCCAGCCAGCCTCCCGCCACAGGGGGGCAGCACCTCTCTCTGCCTTGCCCTTCTTCCAAGAACTGGACTTCCCTCTGGACTACACCGAGGACTACATTTCCCAGGAAGTCAAAGTCAGCAAGCAACAACAGCAGAAGCAGGGACCGAAGATGCCTCAGAAGGACTACGATTCGTTGGCTGGATTCAGTGGTGAGTTTGTGTCTAGTGTTTGGGGGGGGTGATGAATTACATCAAGTCTGGTGTCCTAACATGCCTGTTGTTCACTGTCCTTGTCTGTGCAGAGGACTCCGTGCAGAAGCTGGCTCTGCTTCTAAACCACTATGGTATCAACATAAAGGACTTGACTCCAGAACAGCTGGACAACCTGCCTGCAGCCCTCAAACAGCTTCAGATGGAAAGCCCCAATATAGGTTCCTAGTATTGATATGGAATCTCATTTTCAAGGGGGGGTTTGGTCAAAAAAAGCAAACGTCTTAATAATAATTACCATCTCATCATTTGTATTGTTTGTTATTCAGATAAGTACCGGAACAGTGATGTCACAAGAAAAAAGGTAATTTTTGGACAATCTCGTTTTTACATTCAACCTCATTGAATGAAAATGTTAATCCTATGGCATCCTATGAGGCTTTATGTTCTTTGGACTCATGACCAGTAGATGTCAGCATGTGAGCTTTGTCTTACTGTGCTCGTAGGAAACATGTCATTCAACATTGCCACAGTCCCTATTGTGGAACAAAAGCATTTTGAGAATGTATGTCATTCATCTGTAACACTACATGGATCTGTGAATATCATCGTTATGTAGAGTATATGGCGTTCTGCTGGTGTAGATTCTTATAGTATCTCTCTTTGAGAGACTATCTGCTTTAAGTGCTGTTGTGTTGCTATTGTTTTATAAGATCACTGAGGGGGCTATGACACACAAGGTGGAGAATGTCCCTGTCGGCGCCCCTGCCGCCCCCCCAGTCCTGGGTCCTGGGCCTCCAGCCTCCCTAGAACACAAGGGGCCCACCCCGGGCCCCTCTGTCCCCCATGGCACTGAGGGCGCCAGCGTGAAAGAGAAGATCCCGGAGACAGGAGCAAAACAGGGGAAGAAAGAACCGGGAGCCTCCCAAGAGCAGGAGGAATATGGATACATCGTCACAAACCAGAGGTTATCACCTTTTTCCCAAATGGCTATTTCCATCACGCCAAAATCCTTTGTGTGCACGGATGGGTGGCAGCTCGTTCGGCGTGTGTGTCTGCGCGTGTGTCTGTTTGGCGCGTGCATAACAGTGTGCATGCGGGCGTGGATGTTTGTCGATGAATGTGTGTGTATCTCTCTGCAGCCCACTCAGTCTGTACGACGGAGTGCGCCTGCTGGAGATCCTGGCTGAGAGGATACACCTCTCCTCTGGCTCTTTCATCAACATCAGGTAGGCCCCCTGACAGGCAGCTCAGGGCAGAGGAGAGCCCGTGGAGAGGGTGACCCGCCGGGCACACTCTCACGCTCTACCTCAACTAACCGTGGAGATGTGTGCTACACCATCTCTATGCCAAAATCAAAAGCCAAGGCACTCCCCTCTCCCACTCGACAAACAATCACGAATCGTCCTCCTGATCCAACCACCCAAACCTGACCTCCTCCTCTACTCCCTGCCTGCCACCCTGACCCCAAGATCCCCCCCACCTCCCCCAACTTAGACACAGATTCTCTGGGGACATGTCCAGCCACCATCTCCCCACCCACGGTAGCAGACCAAGCGGGTGTCTAGGGGCTTCGTGGAGGGCTTCGTGGCATTCATTCCATCCTCGTTTCCCCAAGCACACTCACTCCTGCTTGGCATCGCTACTCCCCTCCTTCCATCTCCCTGACCAGGCTCCAGATCTATCCGCTCCTTCTAAGCTCTGTGTGTTCTTATCTTGCAGTGTGGTGGGGCCCGCGTTGACCTTTCGAATCCGACCAAACAATCAGAACCTGAGTGCTGAAGATGTGGCAAATAAAGCTGGTGAGCTGCATAAACAGTATGGAGTCAATGCAGTCATCCCACAGTTAAGCACTTGAAACCTAACCTGTTGTGTGCTGCTATTTAGTTGCAGAGAAGAACTTCCTGGAGTCCGAGACAAACTTGAAGATTGTTCAGACAGGTGTTGGGGAGGTAAGCTTGTGTTCCCTTCACCATATGGTTGTGCCTGTGTGTGTGTGTGTGTGTGTGTGTGTGTGTGTGTGTGTGTGTGTGTGTGTGTGTGTGTGTGTGTGAGTCTTGAAATATGAGTGCATTTGATTCTCTTTTTTTCTCAAATCAATCAATCACTATTGTCTATTCATGCCTTCGTTGTCTCCATGGTTACTTCACCATGACAAACTCGTGGGGAATGTACCAACCACATGTGCAAGCCCCAAGAGAACTCCATCTCCCTCCTCTTTTCCATGTCATGCGCGCAGCGCCCCATTTCATTGTACCTCAAATTTCCTTGCAGTAATGGTGCCGCCAAAATTCAATCAAACATAAAATTCTGTCAGTCTCCATCCGAATCAGAAAGGAACCGAAACGAAGCCAGTGCTAACCGTTTGTCGTCTAATCATATACCGGACAGTCTAATGTAAGTGTTGCCGATCGACTTTAATTGGCAAATATGCCGACCATCAAATTTGAACACGTTTGTTTATTAATTCTTCTCGTATTTGTTTAAGTGTTTAAATCACATCTTGTCTACGTTTTGTGTTTAATACGTAGATTAACGTATAGTGCATTCATTGTCAAATTTAAAATCGTAAAATACAGAAGTGCTTTGTGAAAACCCCAAACATTTTTCTTTGCGGTGTCGCTCACACAACCCGAGACGCTCCGTCAGTTGCCCGGGGAGTCGCATGATCCGCAGTTGACGTGTTTGTGTGTGGCTATTCACCATGAAACAATATAATCAAACATTTGAGATGGGCTTCGGTTGTGCTAGAATAGCCTGTCGAAAGAATTTACTATCCACACTTGACATGGTCTGGATCATGTTTTAGAGAATTATTATTTTCTAAACTAAGCAAACTGCAGTTTATGTTTTACCACCCACATTCAGTCATGAAAATCTATGTCCCAGTAGTGGCAAGAAGATCTCTTATGCTGATTATATTTATTTAACCATAAACTTCAAGCAGCTTCCTGTCATTTGTACCAGTTTTTGGGGATCCCTATTATAGTATTGCACATGTGCTACACACTAAACTACACCCCCAATCCCCATCCCACCAAACCGACACCATGCTATCCCCTGGATTAGATATCTTCTGTGTCATTCGTTTGATTTCCAACGTTTTGTTCCCCAAACATCCATTTGAACTTCCATCATTTCTGTTTTGGGCCTTGTTAGAATAACAGGTGAGACACCTCTTCACCGGCCCCACTGTCCCTGGCCCCAATGTCTTCCAACTGGCTCCTCCTCCTTCGCCCCAATCCGGCAGCACATTCCTGGGGCCTCTGAAAAGGGGAAAGAGGTCAGCAGGGCAAGACAGGCAACTGTTCTACCAGGAAGGAGGAGGAGGAGAGATGAAAGACAGCAGGAATAATTGGGCGGTCAGGCTAAAGAAGGGTTTTTTTGTCAGACAAGATCTTTGTTCCTCCACTTCTATCCTCTTACCCACATTGATCACAGAGATGAGGTTCAGGGTGTGGAGGGTTACTGTTACCACGGCAGCGGCCAGCATTCTTCCATTTTGGATTCCCCTCCTTTCGATTCTCGCCACTCGCAATGACGCGGGCTGAGGATGAACACATCCTGCGTTTTCAGCGCTTAAACGTTCACTTTTTTCTCCCTTCATTGTCTTTCCCTCTCTACCGCTTCTCCTAGAGAAATGATGGACAAGGACTTCCCCAGGCCACCCGGGTCCAAGAGGGCTCTAAAGGAGTCTTCCTCACGCTGGTCAGCGTGGCCTGTGTGGGTGGCGTTCTCGTCGCTGCCATGACCATCACTTGCTTGCGCCACCACGCCCACCGCCTGGCCTCTGACAAGCTTGGTCTGGGGCCGGAGGGAGGCAGTGTCACACACCAGGAATACCAGGTTGGCTACTCCTTACACCACGCCTTACAGCGTAGTTTCAGCAACGACAAGGACTGTTTTGCCAATGTACAACTTGCTGGTAGCAACCCTTTTGTCAGCACCAGTGACTGATATGAAGCCACTCCATCAGGACCTGTGTCGCCAGCATATGGCATCCAAAGGAGCCTTCAGCCGGTTGGAGGGAGCTGGAGGTGGCGGAGGAGGAGCTGGTGGAGCCGGCTCTGGTGGAGGAGGAAGTGGAGGGGCGCCGGGCGGTGGAGGAGGGACAGACACCTCCCGGGTGAGCAGCGTGTCATCCCAGTTCAGCGACGCGCCTCAGCCCAGTCCCAGCTCACACAGTTCTACCCCCTCCTGGTGTGAGGAGCCAGCCCAGTCCAACATGGACATCTCCACAGGTCACATGATCCTGGTGAGTGACCCTCTCGCCTTGTTACCACAGTGTAGACCTACAGTACATCCTAGATGTTTCTTGGCCAAGAATACAAGTATACCAGCTTCAAGAAAATCATTCCCACAGCTCCAACAATATTAAAATATTAAGCTTGACTATAGTAGACTATAATGATGTAACATGAAGACATAATTGTGAATGAAGTGCTGTTGGTGATCTGTAGAAGTCTGAGCGGGGGTCAGGGTATCATGGTGTCTGGTGTCTCTCAGGCATACATGGAGGATCACCTGAAGAACAAAGACCGTCTGATGAAGGAGTGGGAAGCCCTGTGCTCCTACCAGGCAGAGCCCAGCACGGTGTCCGTGGCCCAGAGCGAGGGGAACCTGAAGAAGAACCGCTGCCCAGACTCTGTTCCCTGTGAGCTCCCTCCTGTCCTCCTCTGATATTCACACACCTGCCTCGATCTGCTGGACCGCATGACAATTCAACACGTTTCCTTCCGCTTGAGTAAGATGATGTTCTGTTTTGCAGATGACCACTCCAGAGTGAAGCTGAAGGCTGAGACGAACCCTTCCAGGACAGACTACATCAATGCCAGTACTATAGTAAGCCACCCAGATACCCATCTGAGTCACAAGGTTATTCACCCTGCAGCCACAACACATAGCAATCATCTACTTATCTGGTAACATCCATCTAGAAGCACAACCCCCAACCCCACAAACGTGTGTGTGGGTCAATGGAGCTGTTACCATGGAGACTGGTGTCCATGGTGTCCCCCTTTTGCAGAGAAGTGGGTGTTGACCCCTGACCTTTGCCCTCTAATACCTTAGATTGAGCACGACCCCCGGATGCCGGCTTACATCGCAACCCAGGGACCTCTTTCGCACACCATCTCTGACTTCTGGCAGGTTAGATTGACTAGATGTTTTGGGCGTGAGGATTCTGACCATGGATTTTTAGTATTATTGGTTCGTGTTCATATTATATTATCTACATTGTCTGGACTAAAAAGAATGAGTTGTGCTTCTCCAATCCTTGTGGTGTAGATGGTGTGGGAGAATGGCTGCACTGTGATCGTTATGATGACTGCACTTGTTGAGGATGGAGAGAAGCAGTGCGATCGTTACTGGCCTGACGAGGGTTCATCCCTTTACCACATCTATGAGGTCAGCAGTCTCTCTTCACAATGTGTCAGTGCGGCTATGCACGCGTACGGGCCTCTAATCCCTTTTTGTACGTGGGTCCTTCAGGTGAACCTTGTTTCAGAGCATATCTGGTGTAACGACTTCCTGGTGCGTAGTTTCTACCTGAAGAACGTTCAGACCCAGGAGACCCGCACGCTCACCCAGTTCCACTTCCTCAGCTGGCCTGCTCAGGGCATCCCCAACTCCACACGCCCTCTACTGGACTTCCGCAGGTACTGCATACAACAGCCACAGTGCAGTTTTAGTGCTGGATATTTGGAACACTCTCTATTGTCCAGATGCATCACACTCTTCAACTGTACCATGAATGTATTATATGTATACATGTATTGTACATGGATCAAATACGATCATATGATGACAGATGAATAATAGAAAGTGCTCCAGCCCAATGAATTCGGGATTTACACCTCTCACGAACCCTCTCTCTCTCTCTCTCTGTTCACCACATGTCACTCATCCACAACATGAGTCTCCTCCATGACTTCCTGTATCACTTACGCCCTCTCGGTTACTCCTTACATTTTCTCCTCCCCTCACCCCTCCTCCCCTCACCCCTCCCCTCCCCCTCATTCTCTCTCTCTCTCTTTCTCAGTCTCAGTCCCTCCTCTTATTTTGCTCTCCCTTGTGCGATGGAGGTCAGCCGGGCCCATGGTTTTTTTACATATCTGTCTGTGTCATCTTTGTGATTTGCAGCTAGTAGTCTGGGTCCAGTTGCATAGTCACAAAAATGATCATGGACAGATGTGGCTGCAGCAAGAGGTCCATCGCCGAATCCTTGCTCATTATTTATCCCCTGTGTTCTGGGTCCTTCTATCTCTCGCTCTTCTTCTCTCACTCCTGCCATTTTCTCTGTTATTAGTCTAAAGGGCGTGAACCTACGTTTTCATAGTCTGTCCGATAGGGCTATTTCATTCTAGGGTGACTGTTGAACTCCTGACAGATTAGTAAGTGAGAAGACTGTTTACGACCACCATTGTTTCTTCTCTTATCTTGTGTTCTCACCTGAGCTGGCTTGAAACAGGGTTGCATGTTTACATTTAGAGTAAATGGGCAATGTTACCCCTTTTGACTGTCAAGAGGTGACCATTTATTTTTCGCCTGGTATTCTTCCCCTACATTGTAAAACTTCTTTCCATGACAACCGCTGTGTCTTACAGATAGAAACCTCTACATTTTCAGCAGGAATATAATAATCGATAATATTGTATGTCCTTGTGAGAATTGATATTTTCCTTGATCTCTCTCTCTCTCTTTCTGCATATGTATGTTCACAGAAAGGTGAACAAGTGCTATCGAGGGCGATCGTGTCCCATCATCGTGCACTGCAGGTAAACCATTACATGCAGTACCGCTTCTCACCAGGGTGTGGTACACATGCACCATGTTTCAGGATATCGTCACAGCTGGATGACGTGTCAGTGTGATGTATTTGCTTGCCTTGTCCTTACAATATTAAACATTCTAACCCCAAGTCTAAACTCTCACACAGTGATGGTACTGGTCGGACCGGCACTTATATCCTGATTGATATGGTTCTGAACCGCATGGCTAAGGGTGAGGACTATGCAGTATTCACAAAGTGCTTTTTTTCTCCCGCTCATAGGAATGTAGTGGAGACTAGAGAATATGTCTCATGATATAATCTTATTCCAGGAGTGAAGGAGATTGATATTGCGGCTACGCTGGAGCATGTTCGTGACCAGAGACCAGGAATGGTTCGCACTAAGGTACCGTCATTTTCGATCGAATCTTTGTGCCCGAAAGGTATCAAACGTTGCATTCCTTTTGGCTTACGTCTTGTCTGACTGGCATGCATATTGTAGTAAACAGCTGTATCGCTTTACAGGATCAGTTTGAATTTGCGCTGACAGCTGTTGCGGAAGAGGTGAACGCCATCCTGAAAGCCCTTCCCCAGTGAAACTAACTCGATCCAGCCCTGCTTGCCTGTACCTCACACTCCCGACTCAATACACCTCCTTTGCACATGGAATTGTATTTGAAATCATCAATTGTGTCTTACCTTGCCTTTTCTCTACAAACTAATGATGAATGACCCTGTGCTTCTATCGTTTTGAATGATGTCTTTGGTTTATACTGCTGTCTGTGGTGACGCCAATGGCCTGGTTTCCTCTTTCTCTCATTTCCCTCTGAGAAGCGTCGTTGAGAAAAGCTAGAATGCTGGTTGGAGCAGACTCCCAGTCCGTCAAGGAAGAATACTTTCACATTTCTATCAACATTTATATCAATGACCTACTGTATGGGAGCAAGCCACCACAATGGTTGGAGAGAAGGTGGGGGTGGAAGGGTTGCCAGTTAGCACTCTCTCTAACTCTTCCGGTCTCTTGGAGTGTGATTGTTTACATAAACGACTCTCAATTTCATCCCATCCACTTGACGTGTTCTTTCATTTTACTAACCCTTGAAAAAATGACAAACTTTTGTGTCCACGTCTTTTCTTCATGTGCCATTGAAATCATTGTAAAAGATTTATGCGATTACTGTTGTATACCTCGAGCAAATCAGAAAAACGCAAATAAAAAAAATTATAAGTATGAAAATTGCCTATTTTGTAACTGTTATATGATTAATAAACCTTTTCGTGTTAACTGCTGCAATTGCGAGTACTCTGTCTTTCTGTGATAACTTACAGATATATAGTCACAGAAAAACATCGTTGAAGAACTTGACGGATGTGGGCGAAAATAATGTTGGTTCCCATGTCGGTTATGTCTTCCGACTATTTTACGTTCCAGGAAACAGAACAGCAACATAAACCATTGTGAGGTATGTTTTGATCTCAATATGACATGACCAATGTTTGATGATCATTTGTCCGTTGATATATCCCGGTAGTTAAAATAAACAAAATTAAAATTGCACGAGCTGTCTACGGAGCAAAGCATAGTTGTTTAATTCAAACGGTCCATGTCACATAAGCCTAAACATTTTACATTAATTATTACAAATAATTCCGCCATATGTAGTGGGCAATTGGGGAAAACTTTTAACCAGTTTGGCAGACATAATGGGCTCTATCTGCCATATCTTACACTTGCAGCGTTTAGTATCATAACAAATCTTCGGCCTCAACATTCAAGACAGACGGAGGCTCTCAAAGATTATGGCTAAAATATGAACACTTTGAAACTTATTATGGGTAACATTGCGTTATATGTTTATTAGCTGAGTATTTTACCAAACCATGTTTTAAAATGGTCTAGTCCATGGTGAGAAGATAGGTTTAGCCACATGGTGAAGCCACGAACGATTGTTTTATTGTTACCCCTATAATTTGGGTATTAACTTGTGCCACTGACGTTCAAAATTGCATATATATATTTCACAGCAGGGAAGCGCCTATGCATGCTTAATCGCTTCACCATCAGCGAAACCAGAATAGTTTAAGAAGAGAGTTACGATGTTCTTTAGAATCTTTCTCAAAATTGAGATGTCTTCATGTTATTTTAAATGTTAAGATATTTGTGTGCTTGAATTAACAAGTTGTAATCACACAACTTGCTTTGTGGATATAGTATGCAGAAGAACCCGAAAAGTTCCTTAAATTAACTTCCTGACGTGTCATTCATGTTACCCTATATAGTATTAGAAGCCTTTGTATGGACTTTCTGAGATCATCCACTTCACTATGTGTGAAGCAATATTTCACGGTTAAATCCTGTCTTATTTTATGACCTTCTGTCAGTATGCTTTTACCATAGAGATTGCAACTCGTACAAGAAAACCAAGACAGCTTCATTATTTTTGAACTGTTTTATTGCAAAAGGTTTTATGGTTGTCGTGAGTGGGGAAGGGAGGTTTGTGTTTGCTTAGCCTACTTCATTGAATGATTCCAAAGTTGCTAGTCCATTTAAACCTTTGTATTATCAGGAACTTGTAGCTTGTTATGGAGAATCAGCAAAGCAAGGGGGAGTTTTTGACATTTTTAATACTCCTCTCCTTCTTCATCCTCCTCTCCAACGCTATCGGTTCCAACCTCTTCATAATCCTTCTCCAGAGCAGCCATATCTTCTCTGGCCTCAGAGAACTCTCCCTCCTCCATGCCCTCTCCCACGTACCAGTGCACAAAGGCTCTCTTGGCGTACATCAGGTCGAACTTGTGGTCCAGCCTGGCCCAGGCCTCGGCGATGGCGGTGGTGTTGCTCAGCATGCACACGGCCCTCTGCACCTTGGCCAGGTCTCCTCCGGGAACCACGGTGGGGGGCTGGTAGTTGATGCCCACCTTGAAGCCAGTGGGACACCAGTCCACAAACTGGATGGTACGTTTGGTCTTGATGGTGGCGATGGCAGAGTTGACATCTTTGGGCACCACGTCCCCACGATACAGCAGGCAGCAGGCCATGTATTTGCCATGACGGGGGTCACACTTTACCATCTGGTTAGCGGGCTCGAAGCAGGCGTTAGTGATGTCAGCAACAGACAGCTGCTCATGGTAGGCTTTCTCAGCAGAGATGACGGGAGCATAGGTGGCCAGAGGGAAGTGGATACGAGGGTAGGGCACCAAGTTGGTCTGGAACTCTGTCAGATCTACATTCAAGGCACCATCGAAGCGCAGGGAGGCAGTGATGGAGGAGACAATCTGGCCAATGAGCCTGTTGAGGTTGGTGTAGGTTGGACGCTCAATGTCCAGGTTTCTACGGCAGATGTCATAGATGGCTTCATTATCTACCATGAAGGCACAGTCAGAGTGCTCCAGGGTGGTGTGGGTGGTCAGGATGGAGTTGTAGGGCTCCACTACAGCTGTGGAAACCTGGGGAGCTGGGTAAACAGCAAACTCAAGCTTAGACTTCTTTCCGTAGTCGACAGAGAGGCGCTCCATCAGCAGGGAGGTGAAGCCAGAGCCAGTGCCTCCGCCGAAGGAGTGGAAGATGAGGAAACCTTGAAGCCCAGTGCACTGGTCAGCCTGGAGGAGAGGGAGAATTTTTAGTCATGTTTTTGCAACAAAGTCAGATACATTTTGTAAGTAGCAAAGGCCAATACCAGTTCACAGTGCATATTCTTACCAGTTTGCGTGTCCTATCCAGTACCAGATCGATGATCTCCTTGCCGATGGTGTAGTGGCCTCGGGCGTAGTTGTTGGCAGCATCTTCTTTGCCTGTGATCAGCTGTTCAGGGTGGAACAGCTGGCGGTAGGTTCCTGTGCGCACCTCATCTGTGGGTTAAGAGGGTAGAAACAGGTTTAAACCAAAGCAGGATTTGCTCATCAAGGGGTGGTAGAAAGAGAAATATTAACTTTGACAAAATATTAACTTTTTAAAAAGAACTATAAAAAGGGCTTTAGAGTTACCTATGACAGTGGGCTCCAGGTCTACAAAGACAGCACGCGGCACATGTTTGCCAGCTCCAGTCTCACTGAAGAAGGTGTTGAAGGAGTCGTCCCCTCCTCCAATGGTCTTATCACTGGGCATCTGTCCATCCGGCTGGATCCCATGCTCCAGACAGTAGAGCTCCCAGCAGGCATTGCCCATCTGGGCTCCAGCTTGGCCGACATGCATGGAAATACACTCACGCTGCAGAAAAGAGTGAAAAATAGTTTGTGTTAGTGTAGCCAAAACCGTCGATGTTAAAAGAAAATCATCAAGGACATTCAATTGTTTTTTTCTTGTTTCACATCCTCTTGATCTGATGACAGTGTCATGGCAAGGAACTCTACGAATGTGCACAGTAGAAACAAAAAAATTTTCCCTCTCAGAACATGTAACCTTGTTGAAGGTGAATCTTAGACTGAACCTGCCCCTCCCTAGAACCAAGCATGGGCCGCCCTGCTCTACTATTCAAAATGTAGTTCAATTAATCCTGAGATTGAAAATATCCCTCTGAGAATCAGTGCTAAGCGTTACTTTGCTTCAAATGACTTTTTGGACTTAACCTAAAATGAACCCGACCCATCTGCTTTGGTATGTCCCTGCTAATCAATAGCTACTTCGATTGAGGCCTTGCTTTTCTACTCAGCATATGGGTGGAGTGCTGAGTCACAAAGGGCTTTTACTGCAGCCCTCAGAAACAGGGATCTGACCCCCTCCCCCATGAAAACCTCAAGCAGCCTCTTGGAGTCCAACTCCAGAGGGGAAATCCAAAGAGCGGGCCACTCCCTGCCCCCTCCCTGCCCCCTCCCTACCCCCTCCCTGCCCTCAGCAGCGCAGCACGCTGCTTTGTGTAACACACAGACAGAAAGATATCAGATTGCGCCTTTGAGGACAAACTACAATGTCGGGACGATATTAGGATTTTTCCAAAAGACTCTAGTTAAACTAATACCATCAGACACATTTCATCTTATATGTTTTTCAAGCCGATCCATTTTTGGGTGTTTTTTAGTAAATTCCTCCGGAATTAATGGAATACTGCTGACTGCAACATGCGTTTTTCCCCCCATAGTCTAAGGAAACTGCGCCAGTGTTCTGGCGTCAGTCCGACATGCTCTCAATCCTCCTCTCCACAATGCAGTCGTCACCGCTCATTTTAAAAGAGCTCCCCCCCCAAAAAAATCTTAAAAACTCAATAATACTGCTGTACATCAAATCAGTATACTTGAACTGTCTAGTCATAGTTTATAAAATAAGCATGGATCTGATGTCCATAGTCCTATATTATCAGAACCGTCTACAAAATTCAAGCACCCTTTCTGCTCCATTGAAGTCAGTGGATATCATCTCTGTACTCTAGATCATGGAGGACTTACCATTTTGTCAGATTTTTCCTTCTTGCCGACGTTGAGGATTCGGAGAATGAAGGCTGTAATGGAGAAGGGAGGCTAAGGCGGGGTTTTTATAGTGAGTTTGGAGGAGGTGGGGGGGGGGAGACAGGAAGCTGTATTTTCACTGTTGGCGGGAGCACAGAGTTCTATGGGCGGGATTAACTGTTAATACAAAAAAAAAGGGCGGCCCATGAGCCAGACTGGAACTGAGTCAAAGGGAAATAACCCTAGTTTGAATATAAGCAGCACCTACAGAGGGCTCACACCAACCATCCATTTACATCCCTGAGTCTAACCTATTGAATGCAGGCAAAACAATGGTGCTGCAATTGACACTTCAACAAATACATTGTTTGAAGGATATCTTTGTGAAAACCTGGGAGGGGAAGTCGGTTAAACAGGAGGTGGAAGCAGACGTTTAGCCTGGGGGAGAGAACGTGTACACAGTCACGGCAGGTCCTATGAGTCACTGAGGAAGACATGTGAAGTGGGTTGAAAGGTAACATTTGCAATGCAGACCGTAGGCTATGAAAAGTGATAGTAATGTTTCATAGTTAGGGATCGGAAGACACTTAACAAACCTCTCTTGCAAATGGTCACACTCTGTTCTTTTGTGTTTTTTTTTTACCATTGTAAAAATGATGGATTAAAGCATCTATCAAAATATGTACATACTACAGCCAATTGCCATGTGTTGACGATCATTAGATTTGTATCTATGGTGTCTTATAGACTTAGCTAATCACAATACAAAAATAGAGAAAGAAATGCAATTCAATGTCTCCCTCAATTACATGAATAAAAAAGGTTTCCTCCCAATAATCAATAACTCATTCCAACATCTTGAAAGACTTAAAAAGGTTTATTTTAACATAAATTAACTTGGTAAATTTAAATTGTAATGTTTAAGCTCTGATATCTACAGTATACATAATGAGATGGCATAGATGTGCTTATTAGCTTAGTATTGTCTAAAGTTACCCTTAGTGTTCACGGTTGCTGTTTACTGTGGCTATAGTGGGAAAACGTCCTAGATACAGAAGTTAATGGGAATAAACAGGAATGTAAATTGGAAAATTGAACCACAAGTGGAGCACAACGAATGATCTAACAATAATGCGTTTCACGTGGCATCACATTGTATTTCAAAATGGACAATAGAAATCGTAGATTAAGAGATAATCTAATTGTTGGGAATTCTTTTATACAGATATTGTTTTGTACTATAATTTTCTCTAGTACTCCTCTCCCTCCTCCTCGCCCTCATCTCCAATGGTATCGGTTCCCACCTCTTCATAATCCTTCTCCAGAGCAGCCATGTCTTCTCTGGCCTCAGAGAACTCTCCCTCCTCCATGCCCTCTCCCACATACCAGTGCACAAAGGCTCTCTTGGCGTACATCAGGTCGAACTTGTGGTCCAGCCTGGCCCAGGCCTCGGCGATGGCGGTGGTGTTGCTCAGCATGCACACGGCCCTCTGCACCTTGGCCAGGTCTCCTCCGGGAACCACAGTGGGGGGCTGGTAGTTGATGCCCACCTTGAAGCCAGTGGGACACCAGTCCACAAACTGGATGGTACGTTTGGTCTTGATGGTGGCGATGGCAGAGTTGACATCTTTGGGCACCACGTCCCCACGATACAGCAGGCAGCAGGCCATGTATTTGCCATGACGGGGGTCACACTTTACCATCTGGTTAGCGGGCTCGAAGCAGGCATTGGTGATCTCAGCAACAGACAGCTGCTCATGGTAGGCCTTCTCAGCAGAGATGACAGGAGCATAGGTGGCCAGAGGGAAGTGGATACGAGGGTAGGGCACCAAGTTGGTCTGGAACTCTGTCAGATCTACATTCAAGGCACCATCGAAGCGCAGGGAGGCAGTGATGGAGGAGACAATCTGGCCAATGAGCCTGTTGAGGTTGGTGTAGGTTGGACGCTCAATGTCCAGGTTTCTACGGCAGATGTCATAGATGGCTTCATTATCTACCATGAAGGCACAGTCAGAGTGCTCCAGGGTGGTGTGGGTGGTCAGGATGGAGTTGTAGGGCTCCACTACAGCTGTGGAAACCTGAGGAGCTGGATAGATGGCAAACTCAAGCTTAGACTTCTTTCCGTAGTCAACAGAGAGGCGCTCCATCAGCAGGGAGGTGAAGCCAGAGCCAGTGCCTCCGCCGAAGGAGTGGAAGATGAGGAAACCTTGAAGCCCAGTGCACTGGTCAGCCTAGAGGAGAGGGAGAGATCATTGTTGTGATTTACCAATCAAAGAAGTCAGGAACAGAGTATTAGTAGCCAACTGTAGTCTAACACTACAATTTGTAGTACTACATAAGTGAAAGTGACATTGCTTACCAGTTTGCGCGTCCTATCCAGTACCAGATCGATGATCTCCTTGCCGATGGTGTAGTGGCCTCGGGCGTAGTTGTTGGCAGCATCTTCTTTGCCTGTGATCAGCTGTTCAGGGTGGAACAGCTGGCGGTAGGTTCCTGTGCGCACCTCATCTGTGGGTTAAGAGGGTAGAAACAAGTTTAAACCAAAGCAGGATTTGCTCATCTAGGTGTGGTAGGAAGAGTCTTTTGAAATATTAATCTTTTTTAGAGAACTATAAAAAGGGCTTTAGAGTTACCTATGACAGTGGGCTCCAGATCTACAAAGACAGCACGCGGCACATGTTTGCCAGCTCCAGTCTCACTGAAGAAGGTGTTGAAGGAGTCGTCCCCTCCTCCAATGGTCTTATCACTGGGCATCTGTCCATCCGGCTGGATCCCATGCTCCAGACAGTAGAGCTCCCAGCAGGCATTTCCTATCTGTGCCCCAGCTTGGCCAACATGGATAGAGATGCACTCACGCTTGAACAGAAAAGAATCACTTGGGTCACATGGCTGCTCACTTAAATTCCATAAATGTTTCTAGAAAGCGGCTTACAATACGGCTTTGTTACTTAGGTACAGTAAAACAAGCTGTATGAAGCGGTTCCGTTAAATATGTGCAATTGTTCTTCAATTTAAATGAGAAATGACGTCTTCAGATTCATCTTTTTTGAATGCGATGACGCATAACAGTAGCTATCGTAACTCCAGGGTGGCAAACAGCAGGAAAGCAAACACTAATAAAGCAAATAGTCTCCTTAGCTAAGGCCTACTCTGTCTTTTTCATACAATGTTTCACCTAGGCCTAACTCTTGTCTTCGACCTTGCATTGATGAGGGTTAGTCACATGATCTATATATCACAAAAAACGGTCCTCACCATGTTTAAGTTTCTTGAAGCGGCTGCTTGTTCAGACCTGGAATATGCAGTTGAGGATTTGGTGCCAGGTAGAAGTGCTTGAAGCGGCTTTATAGCTTTTGAGGATTGCTAGGCAACGGTTGTGCATGTTGTGGTAACTAGAGATGTTGGATAAGCCGATACCATTTCAGTTTCTGAACTGAAAGACGGGCGCGAGAACAAAAAGAACTCCTGTTTCTATGCAACCCTGCACAGTCAAGGAAGGATACCTGTCGTAAGACAGATGGGTAACCAACAACAATTAACCAACGGCTGTGAAATATGACCCATATTAAGTCAATATTTTGGTTACGTAACAAGCCCTGTTTGTCTGATCTGTTCATTTATTTCACATCACTCACAGATTTTCAAAGTCAAGCATCTTGCACCTCAAATGTATTTCGTGCTCGAGTTACTGATTGAGTTCTACTACTAAAAAATATGGGCTGCATTGAACAACATCTGCATTGGATGCATACTGTTAAACGCAGTTCACCAAGCGCAGTACACAAATAAACAGCACTGACTTTTCTTCAGGATCCATTTTCTTAAGCTCACGCTGTCTTTATGTCCTGAGGAAAGAAAATGGATCCCTCCCTCGGGTGACCTGAATAGGCTATTGTTACGGGAGATCTAGTTGCATCACCATAGTAGTTGCGTTTCATTTACAATGCAAATGTCCCCATAGGTGCAAAATTGTCAGGGGACAACCTCAGTGCTTGGCTTCCTTCTAACCCAGAGTCTTTTGTTATAACCTAAAAGCACTTTAACATACTATTCATTGGCCTGCCATGTTTTGTTGAATTGTACGACAGCGCTGTCTCTAAAAGATATGTTTAAAGGTTTTTTTTTAATTCCCTTTCAATATGAAATCCATCCACATTGTGTTTGAAATTAGACAAAACAAAGTAGATTCGGAAGGACTCAAATGTGACCTTTTTTATATGTTGAGACTTTCCGAGGGAACCAGTGTTTGGAATAGTGTGTCACCTAACCCACGTCACTTGTAAAGCCAGACCCTTCGATTTGGCAGCCATCCAGAGCATGCTACTTCCAGACAAAGTTCCTTGTTTGTAGCATTTATCACATCAGTTCACACGTCTTCAAATTCTGGTAGCTCACCTGGTGGCATAGTATTCCTGGAAGATGAGTGAGATGTGCTTCGTTTAATGCTAAATATAGTCTTTTTGAAAATGAATAGAGAATGTATATGTGGTGCATTTGATGAATGATCGACTAAAGATAAGAATTTTGTGCAAGTGCAAAATAAATGATTCATCATTTTTCTAAGATCTATTTTATTAAGTGAAGTGTTACAACATCAAAACTGCAGGGTTTAAATGGTCACAGTTATGCTTACGATGAAAGTGGACATAGTGTGGTTCTCATATGATTCTAACACTCGGCCTTCGGTTTGTGTATGTAATTCTTCATATCTGAAACCCTCTAGTACTCCTCTCCCTCCTCCTCGCCTTCATCTCCAACGCTGTCGGTTCCCACCTCTTCATAATCCTTCTCCAGAGCAGCCATGTCTTCTCTGGCCTCAGAGAACTCTCCCTCCTCCATGCCCTCTCCCACATACCAGTGCACAAAGGCTCTCTTGGCGTACATCAGGTCGAACTTGTGGTCCAGCCTGGCCCAGGCCTCGGCGATGGCGGTGGTGTTGCTCAGCATGCACACGGCCCTCTGCACCTTGGCCAGGTCTCCTCCGGGAACCACGGTGGGGGGCTGGTAGTTGATGCCCACCTTGAAGCCAGTGGGACACCAGTCCACAAACTGGATGGTACGTTTGGTCTTGATGGTGGCGATGGCAGAGTTGACATCTTTGGGCACCACGTCCCCACGATACAGCAGGCAGCAGGCCATGTATTTGCCATGACGGGGGTCGCACTTTACCATCTGGTTAGCGGGCTCGAAGCAGGCGTTGGTGATCTCAGCAACAGACAGCTGCTCATGGTAGGCCTTCTCAGCAGAGATGACGGGAGCATAGGTGGCCAGAGGGAAGTGGATACGAGGGTAGGGCACCAAGTTGGTCTGGAACTCTGTCAGATCTACATTCAAGGCACCATCGAAGCGCAGGGAGGCAGTGATGGAGGAGACAATCTGGCCAATGAGCCTGTTGAGGTTGGTGTAGGTTGGACGCTCAATGTCCAGGTTTCTACGGCAGATGTCATAGATGGCTTCATTATCTACCATGAAGGCACAGTCAGAGTGCTCCAGGGTGGTGTGGGTGGTCAGGATGGAGTTGTAGGGCTCCACTACAGCTGTGGAAACCTGAGGAGCTGGATAGATGGCAAACTCAAGCTTAGACTTCTTTCCGTAGTCGACAGAGAGGCGCTCCATCAGCAGGGAGGTGAAGCCAGAGCCAGTGCCTCCGCCGAAGGAGTGGAAGATGAGGAAACCTTGAAGCCCAGTGCACTGGTCAGCCTAGAGGAGAGGGAGAGATCATTGCTGTGATTTACCAATCAAAGAAGTCAGGAACATAGTATTCGTAGCCAACTGTAGTCTAAGACTACAATTTGTTGTACTATATAAGTGAAAAGTGACATTGCTTACCAGTTTGCGCGTCCTATCCAGTACCAGATCGATGATCTCCTTGCCGATGGTGTAGTGGCCTCGGGCGTAGTTGTTGGCAGCATCTTCTTTGCCTGTGATCAGCTGCTCAGGGTGGAACAGCTGGCGGTAGGTTCCTGTGCGCACCTCATCTGTGGGTTAAGAGGGTAGAAACAGGTTTAAACCAAAGCAGAATTTACTCATCTAGGTGTGGTAGGAAGAGTCTTTTGAAATATTAATCTTTTTTAGAGAACTATAAAAAGGGCTTTAGAGTTACCTATGACAGTGGGCTCCAGATCTACAAAGACAGCACGAGGCACATGTTTGCCAGCTCCAGTCTCACTGAAGAAGGTGTTGAAGGAGTCGTCCCCTCCTCCAATGGTCTTATCACTGGGCATCTGTCCGTCCGGCTGGATCCCATGCTCCAGACAGTAGAGCTCCCAGCAGGCATTTCCCATCTGGACTCCAGCTTGGCCAACATGGACAGAGATGCACTCACGCTAGCGAGAGAGAGAGATAGGACAGAATCCAACATACGTTTCTATTTTAAAACATGAAAAATAAATTGCCAATTACGAGCCATACCCATTTTAGGCTCAGGACAAATGGTAGGAACGAATTGCGCATTAATTAAAAATCTTTGATAATCACACAATTTTTGTAAAGAAATATTTCTCTGTAAATACGCAAATTGTGGAATAGGTTGTAAAACTGTAACTTTTGTTCATATTTGTCACGGAGAATGATTTCCGTTAGAACAAGGAAACTGTGAGCAAGCAAAATGCACGGAGTGAAAAGCTTACCATGGTTGTAGTTTCTTCAGGCGGACGTTAAGGATCTGCAGGAGAAATCTTGAGTGTGAGTCTTCTGTAGCAAGTCTTCTGTATTTATAGCTCTAGTGGACACCGTGGTAACAAGGCTTGTTGGTGGTTACAGAGGGGTTAACTCTGTTTGAATGATTGAGTCCCTGGCTGCAGAGAGACAAAGCCAATAGCTCAGCTCCAGAGCACACTATGCAAACAAACCTCGTCACACACCAACAACCATCTAATATGCACAGAGATAATGAGTAACCACGACGATCCAAATAACTCCACCCTGCACTCGACAAATGGTTGCTACGGTGACTTCGGCCAGACTACGCTCAACAACAATCGTTTGCGAAGTAGCCTAGATGTTCCTGGTAAGATTACCGAAAAACTCCTGAAATGAAGAATGCGCAACAGATTTCCTCCCCCGAGCTGTGCTTCCTGATCCATTGTTATGGCAAAGCCAGTGTTCCCCTCCCCCTCCCCCTGAGGCCTGCTTGTTCTGTTGTGTTTAACGCCTGGTTGAGTGTATCCTTTGGTAACAGAAACCTCATCGTGACCCTTTCTTCCTCTAAAGCAAGATCTCCATTTGGATGATTCGCTGCAGAACGAATCCTTAATGTGTGCCTTTCGATATACATTCCCTGAAAACTAAAAACCAAACACGCAAGTCTTACTCACCAGACAAAGGGGCTAGTTGAACGTGAGAGCCGAATGTGAGTGGTTCCTCCCAAAACCGGCAGCCATTAAAATGTGCTTGCAGCGCGGCAGGCTTAGGCAAGTCACTCTGCCACCTAGTGTTGGAAACAGGATAAAGACGCGCTTCTCATGCAGCAGGGCGCGGCAGCGCGGACGACACGCAGACCCACGCAGAAGCGTCCGTCTTCCTCTCCACATAACCATCCTGTTGTCCGTCCTCTTAGGGGCGGTCAGGAGCGATGAGCAGCCACATCCATTCTGGGGCAAAGTCCAAGTGTCTGCCTCACGTCTGCTCAGGGACACGGACAGCAGACTGATCTGTTAGCCAGGGTTTTATTTGGCTGCTTTGTGGAAGAAAAGCCTAGCGATCACAGGACGAACGTGTGAACGCCACATTAGAGAGGGCAGGGAGATGGAACACTGTTTGCTGCTCTGGGGCGCTAAGCGGGAGTTGAACCAAAGACCTTCTTGCTGTGTGCGGACAGTGCAAGGCATTATGGGTTCCAGGAATGAGAAATAAGGCAGATATTTTTGTGGCTGATGTCACTACAGGAAACGGCCTAAAAATGCGTAACAGTTACAATGCACAACTGCAGAAGGATAGTCTAACTCTGTTCGGATTTAAAGTCAGTAGAGGTGTCTATCTAAAATGGCAATACAATGGTTAGGAGTGGTATACACAATTGTTATTCTGGTTTCATGCCAGACTACCCACATGGTTAATCTATCACTGGCACTGGGACAACCAACTGTGCAGAAAATATGTCTGGCATGAGAAATAAAGTCTGCACAATTTGTGGTATGTGGAATCTGTCTTTATTCTTTCAGGCGTTACCACAACAGACATATTCTCCATTGACAGACAGTAACATACTGTAGCAACAGTCAGACCAAATGTTCATTTCCAACAACATTCAATAGCATTTTGAACTGTTCTGTCTGTGATATTCAGCAATATATAAAATCGGCGTTCAAAATGTTGACTTAAATATTTTTTTTTTTTGTTGAGTAGGCTGTTATTTGTATGACATGGACAGAGTTACTCTCATTCTTGCTAAAAAAAAGAGCTCTTCTCAAAATGCAGTTTTGACGACGATGTAGTAGTTACCATCCATCAAATTATGTTTTCGTTCAAACACTTTCCAGACAGATACGTTAAGATCTTGATTTTCAGCAATACAACAGACTACTCATATTAGAATGAGGCCCTGACCTGAGATCTAATGGAACTCATGGAACTCTAAGTCACACCACAGAGAGCCTGCTCCTGCCTAGTGATCCAGTGTTTCACAAAGGCTGACAAGACAGCGTGTCCAGGAACCCCCCTCCCTTTATTGCTGGGGAGGGAGAAGCCTAATGTGTGTCCACCTAGTTTTAGGTTATACAAGTATGCAAAGAGACAGGTGGTTATCACCATAATCTCAGCTGCACTGACCTACAGCCCACACAGGCCAATGAGACAGTAAACAGGTCACATATAAGGGCACACGGAATATGAACCGCCAGTTTTTGTATTTCCATTGGGCAATATAGAAATAGAACAATAGCCAACAGCGCAACGTCTACACAATCTGTTACAGTAGGCCTCTTTTATACAGGCAAATGTGCTTAGCTACATCAGTATACAACAATACTTCAATTCTTACATGTTTGTAGCTCTGTTTCAAACAACTGTTCTTACTCCCTTTCAAAACAAATGACAAACAATAATAAAATCGGAAATAGCTGATCGATGCCACACATCACCTACAAGTCCTGAACCGGTTAATGGCCACTGAAAATCATGTCGACAAAACCAATGTTCCCTAATAACATTTCGCTTGCAGTCAAAACAAGGCCAGGAGGGTAGGAAACATCTGTTGGGATGAAGCCCAAGTCCCTGACATAGAAACCATGTTTGTTTTTTTTTCTTCATATTGTTCACAGACAGAACAACACAGAGCCGTCCCCAGAACACGCCCAATCTCCTGCTTTGCGAGTGACGGGTTCCAACCCAAGGAAACGGCCATAAAATAAACCATGCAAAAACTCTGTGGCAGAATCTCGTAGGCTAACTAGAAGTCACTATGTAAACTGGCATCCATACACTACAGCTAGCGTTGTACATTCTCTCGTTTACTATTGTCCAACTCAAATGTTGTTTTCCGGTGACCACATTCGCAGAGGAAGAGAAAACGGACATAATAGCAAACGAAACAAAAGCGTGCTGATCAGTTCAAATTGAAGATTGCTCAAAGAAGCTTCCGGAAGGAGTGGTTCTTTGATATAGGGTTAGGGTGTTATACGTGATCCTTCATTTCACCCTTGAACCAGACATCAAGTGTAGGGACAGAAGTCATAGAGGGACCACAAAAGTTACATTCAATAATCTGTGTGTATTTTTAGGGCAGATCATTAATTGTAAGACAGCGCTGTTTCTAAAAGATATGATTAAAGGTTTTTATTCCATTTAAATATAAAATATGTTTGTATGCATGTGTGTGTGTGTGTGTGTGTGTATGTATGGTTGTATGTATGCATGTGTCTGCTATATAAATTGTTCACTGGCACAGTTCTAACCTCACTCAATGAGGACGATGTAAACACACAAATTAATAATGTAACCATGAAATCCACCCTATAATGCTCAATTATTACCGTAACGTTTTTTTCCCCCCCTCCACCCCCATTTAAAACAAATCTCCTTTCATTGATATGACGGAGTGCAGGTTCAATGGGGCATCCAGCTCACAACCTTTGGGTAAAGTTCTCGGGGAAGACGCCCTTGATTGACGTGTCCTTTTTCTGAAGCCAATGATCTTCTTTCACCCCCATGAGCCAGCCATCGTCCTGCACAAAGACAATAGCCCAAACTCAGACTCGGATTCAGAGAAACAATCAACGATTTGTGAGCGCAGCGTACATTATGTACAATCGCTCTTATCCCCTTTCTCACTGTATTGTTCATTTATGTATATTATACAGCATATGTCAAGTAATAATCGTGTATAATAATCTATATTCTTATAATATTCTTTTATCACAAGTGTCTTCTTGTCACTTCAATACCGTAATGTGCATTGATTTTTTGATCCAGTAAATCTACTTCAAATGCATTCAAAGGGATTTAGATCAGACCTGTTCATCAGGGTTGTCGAAAGCTATGACCAGCACCACATCGCCTGCCTTCATGTCCAGCTCATCCCCATCTGTGGCTGCATAGTCATGCATAGCTTTCACCTGGAAACACAGGCAAACCAATCAGGTACCTGCCCCTTGCCCTCTACCCTACTAACTCAGTTGGTCTCCATGGTCACAGGTCTTAGCTGTGCAACAACAACATCATCACTCACCTTGAAGGTAAACCCTTCAGGCATGTCTACTCCATCAGAACCATTGGTCACCGGACTCTAGGAATGGAAATCATACCCACACTTATGAGACAAAGAAGCATCCAACAAACGCAATGCAGTGGTAGGACAACAGGGAGGGCTTTGCATTGCCATTCTTCTGGCTGCAGGCCAGTTCTTCTGTTTGTACCTACCCCAGCAGTATCTGCTGCCGCATCTGCTGAGTCAGTCTGGGGAATAGAGAGGGAGGAAGTAGAAAGAGTCCATTACCGACTTGCGAAAAGATGGGATCGACCATTAGGTGTGTATTTCCCCCCCACCACAACATGATTAACGAGCCACAGACATAAACACACACACACGCACACACACACGCAGAGACAGAGTTGACATGTACACACATGTCCAAGCATGCAGTGCAACCGCTAGCTGAGTACCACAACAGCCTACTTTGTCCTACAAATGAGAGACTGAAACTTGATGAACCTCCAGAGCGAGCCATCAGTCATGTTTTTTTGGAACGGCCACGACCCCAGTCAACAATCAACTCAGCTGTCCATCAGGGTGTTTGTGAAGCCTTAGTCTCTCATTTCTACCAGTCATGTCGCCTAGGGCACAGACTCTCCTAGGTCGTCTCTCCCTCTCCTACTCACACTGGCCAGCTCCCCTTCCCCGTCTGCGATGTGCTCCCACTGCGGCTGCCCATCAGAGTTAGCCCAGCCCGTCTGCCCCTCCACAGCCCAGCCCGTCTGCCCCTCCACAGCCCAGCCTGTGGCCCCAGCCTCCTCCCCCAACCCTACCTGGGCCCCTCCATCATCTCCCCAGCCACCCTCAGACTCAATCTCCTGGGGCCCATCCTCGCCCCAGCCTGGCTGGGCACCCTGGCCTTCTTCAGCCTCATCCCAGGAGGGCTGGGTGTACGACTGGGGGGCAGCAGGCTCGTCCGCATCCCAGCTTGGCTCGGTGTCCCAGCTGGGCTGAGCGAAGGCCTGGGTAGCAGCCTGGGCAGCTTCCCTTTCCAAGCCTTCCTCCTGGGCATAGTCGTAGGGCTCCTCTGTAGCTGGGGGCTGCTCTCCCTTGGGGAGGAGGTGTGGAGGGGGGCAGAACAAGATGGTAGGCAGGACAGGGCGGCGAAGGGTTGAGTAGGAGAAAGGTGGGGTTGGACCAAGCGGTTCATTGACGCCGCATCAAAGGTTCCATAGGGTTAAGGACGTATGTTCACAGGGTGGGTGGGAGTCGTGGGGCAGTGTTTGAGGATCGGGGACAGCATGGACAAGCAGGGGGGGGGGGGGGTGTGAGAGAGACCGGTGAGTGCTGATAAACGACAGGATGAAAACCGTCCTCTTCCTTAAAGTGAAGCCAGTCCCATAAATAGCCTCGTCTGATTGTAGACTTTGTATACAGAAAAGAGTGTATTGGAGTGTAAAAAGGCTGTTGACCCTCAGGTGAACAATAGAAGAAGAAATTTGGAAGATCTTACCTCCCACGAGTCCAAAGATGGCGCCTTCCGTGAGGCATTAGGAGATTGAAAGACCAGGTAAGATAAATGAGCACAGAACAGTGAGGTCTATCCCGACACCCTGTCGTAAAGAACTTGGCACTCATCACCTTTCATCCACCACACATAAAGATTCTGTCTGCCTGATTTGCTGCTCTGCAAAGCTGCTACGGAGAGAGTGTGGAGGGCGTGATGGATCCTCCCTCTCCGTGCTTAGAGAGAGTCCATGCATACAAAAGGCCATGCATCAAACCAAGTGGTGTGAAGGGACACACAAACAAGACCCAGATCTTGTTGTAAATCAACACAGACGCGAAGACACAAGATCTGGTTCCTGTGTGCGATGGTGACACCTCTTGGTATGCTACTATTCTACAACAGCGAGTTCCTCCAAAGGCAGCCAGCATCTGACCCCCCCCCCTCCCTCCCTCCCCTGAACCTTGACCCCTGTCCTCTCCTGTCCTTGTCTGACCTTGGGGAGACCCACCTGGGGGGCGTGGTAGGATGCAGCCTGTAATACATCCAGGTCCATATCCAGTAGACTAGCCCCTACTGAGGGCACACAATGCTACACACGCACACACACAGCCACACATGGGAGGGAGAGAAGCATCAGGTTTACTGGTAAAGCAACTGGAAATGTGACTGGTTGTCGAGGTACGAGAGAGAGAGAGGTGGGGAGGGAGTGGAATCAGAGCGTTTAGGGCAGCCACAAGACAGTGGAGACTGGCTGGCGAGGGATTGGCTGAAAGCGACATTTGTTCAGGAACGTTCCGGTGAAAAGGGGCGGGGTGGGGGTGAGAAGAGGACAGGAAACGGGCAAGAGAATAAAAAGCCTCCCTCTGGCTTTGATGAAGGGTTGAGAGGTGAGAGAAGGGCTTGACTGGAGCGCTAAGAGCAGAAGGAGGTGGTGATGCTGCCTGACCTGTGGTGCAGGGTCTGGGTTAGCATCAGGCACCATGGCCTCTTCAAACAGGTTGATGATGTTCTCCTGTTTCAAGTCCTGAGTCGGCGTGACCCGTGGCGGAGGGCGCGAAGGAGGTCCGGGCCGCAACTGGGTAGGCTGATTATCGGGGCATGCGCACACACGCACACACACACACGAGGTAGTGGAAAGCAGGTTAGTAAACACACCGGCTTTCTAAACATGCATGTAGTGACACTATGGATGGCATATTTATGGTTACACTCAATCGTCTCATATACAAGCATGAGAGAAACCTCAAACTACAAGTGTACATTCCTCATTAACACACACACACACACTTTACTGGAGAGACACATAGGCTAAAGTAGCAGACGTTACCTTGGTTGGAGAGTCACAGGTTGCATTGTGGTTGGCTCCCTCACTGAGAGAGAGAGAGAGAGGTGAAATTACTGGCTAAAATCTACCTTTGTCCCTGATAAAAGGGACTTCAACGGTCTGTGTGCAGTGGTACGTGATGACCAGACGAGGGCAGCAGTCCCATGCGCTTAACTAAGCACATATCACGGAATCGACAGCTTAGTCCATAACAAACAGTTTACAATGGGATCTTGCAAAAACGTACAATGGGGATCTCGAACCAATGAGTCATACAAACAACTTCCAAACAAAAGGTCATGCTGAAGACCACAGCATAGCTGTTAAGCTGACATGCACAAACCCTAATGCACAAGACGTCAACAACACCCAACAACAAAGGACAGGTTGTGAGCCAGGCCTCGTCAACCACACACAACCTGAGCCATAGCCCTCCTACAGAGAAGCTCTGACCGAGGGTGTGTAACCTGTGACCACACGAAGGAAGGAAGTTGCAGTTACTCAGCAGTTCGTGTTTATTGTTATCTGCGGTTGAGACCGTGGCTGTTACCTCTTCACAGGGGTTCCTGTCTTCGCGCCCTTTCTGCAGGAGTGGGGAGGGGAGGGAGTAGGGAGTTGGGAGTTGAGGTCTACGATGAACTGGTACTGTTTGAATCTCAGCCAATGGACTGGACATACATTAGACATGTTTGTTTCGCAGTGTTTTGTTGCGTTTGTATTCGGCTGGTACGTGTAGAGCAGTCGTGTACACACACCGTTGTTCAACTTCCATTAGCTATAAGGCAGATATGCTTGACTCACTTGACCAGTCTTTGTTCGTCCAGTTTGGTCATGATGTCATTCAGGTTCATGTTGAGCTGAGGACCGAGAAAGAAGAGCAGAAGGTCAACCAATCGAATCAGTCGCCATGCCGGATCGGTCCATACGGTCAACCAGATCTGCCATTTCACCTTGGCCATCTCTTTGTGGAACTTCTCCTGGTATCCAGCCATCCCCTGGAATGTGTTAACGTAGAAGCCAACACGACTGCAGAGAGGAGAGAGAGAGAGAGCCAGGGGTTAAATGGGTGTTCCCTGTCCCTTCCTGACTGCCAGTTCCCCCGTGTGCGTGTATCTTGTCAGGACACAAGTGGTTTTCCTGTTTGGGTGTTGTGGTCCCCCTAACCTGTTCCATAATGCCGGGAGCTCGTCTTGTAGATCCACGTTGATTTCCTCAAACACTTTCTGAGCTCTGGCTAGCTCCTCCTCTGCCTGTAAGCAGCACACCCAACATCAGGTTCACAGCAGAGACACGGATTCTGGACATCCAGTATAGCTTCACCGTTATTTCACTCAAACAAAGGATAAGATTGAGAAGTGGTGGGCCTATGGGACTGGTTGAGAGTGAGTTTCAAGAGGAGGTGGGGGCATAGTAGGGCAGGACATAGGTAAGCAAGGGGTTTTGCAGGGCACAACAGGGGTAAGTAAGGCACAGGTGAGTAGTTTAGGGCAGGGGCAGGTCCGAGTCAGTACCTGGCTTCTGGAGAGGTTAGTTTGAGCAACATGATGCGCTGAGAGCATCCCCTGTGCCCAGCCAGGGGCAGCCTTCTCCAGGACAGACATGGGCTAGCCATGCACACACACGCAGAGGAAGAGGCAGGCAGAGACAGATGGCGAAGAGGGTAGAGAGAGCGAGAAACAGGAAGCAGGACAGTGGCGGCCAATTTTAATTTGGAGAACAAACATTCTGTTAAACACAAGCACATGTGGTATTCATTTCTGGCTATTCAGCAGCTGCTATACCCACAACTAATCAACAGGAAACCCTACAACTATCAAACAGTCCTTATTTGAGTACACTATCTCTCTTTAGTAATGTCACATGTAGTCTGGCTACCTTGGCCATCTTGACATCGTCTTTCTTTTTGCCTTTCTGTAGGGAGGCAAAGTGATGTCTTGCACTGTCATAGTCCACAAGCTTCCTGTCACGCTTGGCAATGCGCGCCTGGGTCCCACAAAAGATGGAATTGCAAACACAGAAATCATTGTCATTGTCCTCAGCACATTTCAAAGGCACAGCAGATGCAGAAGCTGCAGTTTAGGAACATTACATTGGTGATAACAAAGGTAATAACATTTACAATATAAGTGATGTCAATTTAGGGTTTCCAAGCGGCACATACACACCTTCACGTCAGGGAACTGCGCCAAGTATGTATCCATGGAGACTACAGACTGGTCCATAAGCTTCTGATAGTAGTCTGACCACAGAGAATCTGTGTCCTACAACATTCCCATGTGGACAGGTACACACAAACACACACACACACACACACACAAATGCATTTATATACCTAGCATCACAACACCATGGGTCGGACAACAAGGGGGGATAATGGATAATGTCACTGATTCGGTGGGAGATGTGTACCTAGCTCTACAGTGGAACATCAGGGAGCTACTGGACCACTACAAACAGACTAGACCTAAAGTTCCCTTTTCTTTACCTCCAGGTTATTGTCCATCTCCTTTTCTATCATCTCCTTCTCAGGTGGAAGGATGGGAGGAGAAAGACATGCAGTTAGGAGAAAGGGAGGAGGAGGAGAGTGTGCGGGGCAGGGAGGATAGATAACTGAGTGGAAGGCTTCAAGAGGGAACAGAACAGGGACTGAGAAGTTGGAGATAAGAACCCTCTGGGAAATCCAGCTCTTTCTTGTTTGCAGGGGGACACTTGGTTGTGCAACCTGCTTCAATGAAGACAAGAGACAAGAACACACCCACCTGCACCAAGGTGCCAGTTCTACCCACCTCTGCCATTGCGTCGATTTCTTCCTTGCCAAACCAGTCTGGTTCGTACATGTCCGCCAGACAGTCCTGCAGTCGCCTGGATGCCTCATGCATAGCTGGGGAGACAGACACACACACACACACACACACACGAAGGCAGAGAGAAACGCATGACAGAGGTAAGACACATATTGACTGTTTCAGGACAACAACAGACAGAATGAAACTGCTGGAGTGGGGCAGGCTTCTTACTTTTTACAGCTAGAAGGTAGGCCTTCAAGTCTTTCTGCAGTTTGCCGCCCTCTAACTGGAAAAGAAAAGACAATCTAATGGTGATGGCAGTGGTGTGTGGGCTTGTGTGACATGTGGCTAGTAGAGGCGGGGGGCATCAATAAAAGAGGGAGGGGGTATGAGAGGTAGGCAGATCCCACCATCTGCTTGTTGAAGTTTGTGACGCCCTCTTCGAATGCTGTGTCCCTGGTCTCATCTGCTTTCCCCAGCTTCTGAAGGACCTAAAAAATAAATGAACAGCCATCCAATAATTATCTCCAACGAAACACAGACACAGACAGACAGACAGACAGACAAACATAGACTTGCACTCACAGCAATCACATTCATTACGTGACTATGATTATCATCCCATGAGGAGGAAATCGACAATCGTCTGACCCACAAAAATGGCTTCTTTCCCATTTATTGGAGCAGCCTTTAACTGGTCCTGTGGCCTATTTTAGGCCTGCTGTCAAAGCCATGTGTCCCCACTGTGTCTCTAGGAGACCAGCTGACACCAGGGGTGGGAGTGTTCACCAGTGTAATGTCCCTCTCTGTCACTATGCAGGTTACACTGCAATTTCCCCTATGCCCAAGTTTCAATTCTGCATTATTTCTCTTGTTAACCTCAGACAAGGCAGAATGTGAAGTTAAAAAAAAGTGATACAGGAAGGACTGAGGTGAAAGTCAAAGCGTTAGATAGCACAAGTTCAGAAAAGCCTGATGGCAGACCGGAGGCATTAGACAAATACAAGGACAGAGTGTTCTAGAAAGACCACATTGTCATTGATATGAAAGCCACCGGTTTGGGCCGTCTTTGCGTCAAAAGAGGATGTTACCAAGGTCAACTGCTAATCTGGTCAGCTGACAGCTCCTCCACACTGCTCTAACACCCCGGCCACCTGGTTTCCTAATCCTGGCCGGGATGGGCCCCGGGCCCCGGCCCCCGCCCAAAGAGGGCCTGGGACTTCCCCTGCAAACTACACCAACGTCAACACCACCAACTTATTTTGGCTGGGTAACGCACACAGGCCTGTTCCATTTCTGTTCCAAGACCCTTGACCGATGCCGCTATTGTTTCAGCAGATCTAAAATAGCTGGATCGGGCTCAGTGGCTGTTTCATGGCACGACAGGATTTCACCAAATTACTCAAGGATATTAAATCATCAGTGAATGTGAACAAGGCAAGAGACAGCAACAAAATAGACCGTTTGGCGTTGAAAGACACCAAGACTTGTACACCCAAATCTCTACAAGACAGCAATCGCAGACTGAGACAGACTGAGCATGTGCTCCGTTCAGACAGCCCCCCCATTGTCAGTCTTGACCGTTTAGAGACATCTACTATTACTACTACTACTACAACCCCCCTTCCTCCGCCTAAGTCAGTCCATGCCATGGAGGTCAGATGTCAGGAACTACAACCTTATGAGAAGAATGTCTGATGGGATGAGTGGGGAAGGGGGGGGGGGCGGGGTCTGGAGGGACAGCAGGAGGGTGCTGCGAAACTCTATCCAACCCCCCCCCCTCCTCAAGACTTCCATCTTTTTATGGCACTGGGGACAGGGGAGATGCTACAGCCGCTAGCCAACAACCTCGAAGAACTCGAGCTGTGACTTAACACTTTGGTGCCAAAGTTACTCTGCGCCTTGAACCAGGATGCAAGAGGCCTCGCCGTGTGCATGGAAAGGACGGCTTTCTGCGCTTGTACATTTTGTCGCGTATGCTCAGAGTTGTCATATGCTCGTGTGTCACTCGGTATTGCATTAACAGTTTAACAGGGGTGAGTCAGACAGGTTATGAAAGGGGTGAATACCATGACAGTCTATTCTTGGACATCGAAGACTATGAGCAACCATAAAGTATGTCGCCAGCTACCAAGTGCTGAAGTCAAATTCTCGACTGCTTTCTATCATGCACTTTGTGTCCCTGTTCATATTCCATCTCTCTGTGTGATGCCATAGTGATGCCTTGCTTATCTAAGTCTATCATATTCTATAAGGCGTCTAGGTGTAGTTCCCATGGCACTGGTATGTTTGAGAGGGCTGTTGACATGCTCAGTGTGCATTACCAGAAGCATCTCTCATTGGACTTTCACTGATGGGGGCAACTGGCCTTTAAGCACTGTTACAGACCCCTGAACTCCTGTGATTATGTCACACTATTCAGAACACACACACACACTCACACACACACACACACACACACACACACACACACACACACAGAGATACATACATAAGATTTGGACAGACCAGCTGCCTTTAGCTATCTCTCTTTGGCTTTAGTTAGACAACCACTAAAGACACGAGGGCTTCAGGAAATGACACTAGATTTTCCAGGAGCCAGACAGGTTTACGGTTAGTGTGCATGTGGGACTGTATGAGCATGCGTTGTCCTATCTCTCCCTCTCTCTCTGTCTGTCTGTCTGTTTCTCTCCTGTATGTACCATCCATCGGTGCGCTTCACAGAAGCCTGAGCATTGGTCGCTCACAGCTCACACTGGTGTTCGATTTCAGCACCGAAAATACCCCTCAGATACCCCCCAGGGCTGCCAACCCCTACCACCACTAATCCAAACGTCTCTCGCGCTCTCTCTCTCTCTCTCTCACACACACACACACGTTCTGGGGTATTAATGAGAGGAAGGAGGCCTGCCATCTATTCATAGATAACCCATGGTCCCACACTGAGGCATGCTGGGACAGGACAGGTGTGGAGGCAGGCCCGAGGGGGGAGAGGGAGGGCCGTGCTGGCCTCTGGGTCTCCAGCAGGAGGGAGGGAGGCCAGGGGCTGGGCCAGTCACCTCTTGGGCGAATCATTGTTTGTCTTGTCGATGGTGGAGGTCCAGAGGTGAACGTCAGAGGTGTGTGTGCGTGTATCCATACAGTGGACAGAGCCAATCAGCCCCATCCGGATTCCAATGAAGGAGTTCTCCCATCATGCTGTGCACACAGAACGCCCCCCCCCCCCCCCCCCTGGTCTGGTCTCCAGGTCTTCCACAGCAGTTACTGACATTCACATCACTATGACAACCATGGTAGCGCTCAAGTGTCCTCAACATTTCTCCGGCCAATAGTTAAACTTTGTTGAAACCTCGGGGGAGGGACTGAGTTGGTATAAACCAATAGCTGGCGACCATGACTTGGCAGGGCAGAAGGTGGGGTTAGGGGCTCCATGCCAGCATGGGCTGTGTAACACTCCTCAACTGGTTTGGGTTCCAGAAGGAAGAGGAGACATTGACCTTCCCACCGAAGCAATCAAAATGATAGGTGGTATTTAACCAGGGAGTAACTATACCATTACACTGTTGGATAAATGCTACATGCTAAGTGCACCACATTCACTCAGTCGACAGCTGGTTGATATGTCAGTTTCTGACTCAATGAGATGACATATTTAAATAGTTTTTGCTCTCTGACACACGCGCGCACACACGCGCACACACACACACACACACGCACACACACACGCACACGCACACGCACACACCCTTTTATATCCCTTACCCCGTACAGTAAAGTTATCCATGTTGAAAAGTATTGACAAACTAAGAATTGTTTGAGTAAATTGTAAAATACATGTTTCCCTGCCCAACTCCATGTTCTTAGCATCCTGTTGTTTGCAGTCAAGCGATTAGAGTGTCGCGGTTAATACCTTACGGCTTAACCAAGGAGAGTGATTAGAATAGACAATAGCGGTCCTGCTTCGGAACCTGGGATGAGCTTGTAGGTAGAGTGTTGACATGTCGCAAGCGGACTTGATGTCGATACATCTAATTCCCAATAAAAAGACATTCCGAAAGTATACGTTTGACATATTCATACCAAAACAAAAGTAAGGAGGCGCTGCAGTCAATTTTGTCTTGACAAAGTTGCAGACAAAATATATCGATGCCCTAGGTGACACAAAAATGACCTAAATATGCCGTTATAGTTACGTGACATAAATGAATACTCGATTGCGCTGTTATAATTGACTATAGCTAGAGACATTGTCGCGTACCCGCAGCTGTCAAAAGATTTAAGGTATAAACCTCATAGAAATAACGGTGAAGGTGTTTTGACATATGCACCGAGTGAAAGGTAGGTGGACTGTTGAAAACCACACCACCACTGTCAAGTCAAACAAGATGTATTGACTACCAGATTAAGTTTTAAAATGAGCAACAGTTGCCTCATGTCTGTGTAACTTTATAGCCTCCCCTTACCTTTTCTTGAGCTCTGGTGAGCTTTTTCTGTACATTGCTCGCCAGTTTCCCGGCGGTGACCCCTTTCCCCATCTCAGCCATTTTACACTCCTTGTGTAACGGATCCCCAATACTTGGACAGTTGATTATATGTAAAATGGGTAAAGAAAGCACTATAAGTTGTCGAGTGAGGGAGTGTGTAAGAAGGAGGTACTCCCCAAGACTCTGTGCTGCGTAAAACCCTCCTCAAGAACGATGTGGGTTGCGCGTAATTATAATCCCGGTGACAACGTCTTAAAGGTGCAAAACAAAACCTAACGGTGTAGTTGATTAACAAAACAAACTCACGTGTAAAATAAAGACAAAATAAAACTCGCACAAAATGCGCGGAAAAGCGTATGTATAGGTTGCAGGTTCAGATATCCTTTAACCTCCGTTAATTGCTGAAGTCTCCAGACCGATATGGAGCGATTGGGTTTCCCTTCTTCTCTCTGTCCATCCCCTTAAAGGCACAGTTATCGCTGTTATTATTAGCCGACAACTGTTTCACTACATGCAACTGGTGTCTGTTTTTCTTCTCATAAACTGTGTCGCATTAGGGTAAGGACTACATGTTGTTTATAACCCCTATATCCCTGGATTAATGTCGTATCATTTAAAGGTTTACAACACGCGAGTAACAGAGAGAGTCAGAGAGAACTATGATTTTAAGGATAGAATTTCTGCCTTATTTACAAGTTGAGTATAATACCAGTAGATGGCAGCAATGCAATCATTTTCACAGCCCAAACCAGGAACATTTCCGTAACATTTAATTTAAAAAATAAATCTTTAAATATATCATCATCAGTTTAAACATTTTAGATATCTCTCTTGTACAAATAATACAAAGATTTACACATTGTTCTAAAATATATAAATACTTTCAATTTTTTAGCGTACATTTATTTTGTGTTGACTGCAAGTGTGAGTTATTTATGACAAAATATTTCTCCAAGGTGATCTTTAAGAAAATACTGATTTTCTTTATGATACTACTTTGATTTAAATTTGATCACACTCCTTTAAGCAAAAGGCTGCATATCCATGACAAAACACAATTCAGCTTTTCACAGGACAATTGTGAGTCCTTATTAATATATACTTTTCATATTTGCATACAGTCTGTTGTCAGCAATGTAAAACAAGAGCTTGTATTGTCATCTTTTAGAAATGTTCATAGCTCAGTTTCCCCTTCTCCTTCCTGGTTTAAACTTCCATGACAGTCTGTCCAGCCTCACTGACTCACTTGTGTGTCTTGACGAAGTTCAGACCCTGTTGGCCCTCCAGCCAATTAGATATCTTGATCGGTTCATCTCTCTCTTCTTTAACCAATCCTACTGCTTCTCTATTCCATCCCTCCCCCTAAGGTTTCACCTTCCAGGCTCATCCATTCCCCAGGGGTGGAACTGTTCCGAGTCCAGTATCAGAGTGCCCAGCCAGTAGAGGATCTGGGAATACCAATGGAGTCCATCTCCATGGTGACCGGTGGTGCCCGTCCATCGGTGCAACAAGCGAAGCGGGTAGAACGCCCAGTGGGCCAGAGTCTGGTGGTCCACGACAGCGTAGCACGACACCACTGCCCCGTCCACTACCAGGGTCCCCTGCCTCGTGAGGGGTGCATATGCACCCCTGTCCTCCCTGACTACCACCTGTGTGATTCGCGAGAGACGCGCTGCGCTGTGTTTCTCTCCCTCCTGAGTCTTTGCTGTCATCATGCACTGCCCTGGTTGAGCATCACTGGCAAATATTGTCCTCAAAGCACCAGGAGGGGGCACTGTGCCCCTGGTGCAGTTTCCGTCTGAGACAAACAGGAGATGGGCTGCTGTGAGGGACAGGCTGACACCCTCTTCTGTCCTGATCATGTAGAACTGCTTCCAGGTTAAGGGGTCACGGTCCAGGAAGGTAAGGACCTCGCTGTACACTAGGTCCCCGCTGCCGTCACTGCCAGTCGAAACAAGCACTCGCTCACTCGGCTGCAGGTCCTGCATCGCCCTTTGACCCCCATCCTCTAAGGTCACCATCGCCCCTCCAGGGAAACAGCCTCCAGACTTAGCAGCCACCGAATGCTCTGAGAGTGAAAGAAGAAAGGAGGGGGAGAAAGAAAATGTTTAAACAATACTTTCAAGTGGGGTTCGGTACTCAATAGCAGATTGTATACTCCCTTAAACTAAATATTGAATTATGTTACTTTCTAAAAGTACAATAGAGAACAAAACTGATCTTGAAGATAAAAGGTATTTACTAAGATCAGTAAGTGTGTGCATGTGGGGCATTTGAAGAAGTTTGCTGGGACAGTCTCAAGTCTATCTAATCCAACACAAATATTTGGGAAAGGTGGGAGCCAAGGCCAGGTGATAAGATTAGTGATCTTAGAAACAGGAAGGAGGGAAGAGAATAAATGTACAGGTTAATCATCTCAGGAATCCTGGTCGAATGTAACCCTGTGTTCTGAACACGCATGGGAGCCAACAGTGTCTAGAAGTGAAATCATGGAAAGGGGATTATACAATAGCTCTAACCCACTGACTTATTAGAGGGACTGCTCTCAATGCTCGCTTCGGTTCCATGTGATCCTATACCTGTCCTTCCCCCTCCCTCCCTGCACTGTGGAAGAGTCGTGCTCATTGGACTTTAGTTCTCCCGGTCATCACTTGCGGTCCAATGAGGTGGTCCAATGAGGTGGTCCAATGAGGTGGTCCTATGAGGTGGTCCTATGAGCTGGGCAATGGAGTACTTGAAAGTGAGGCTGAACTTCAAGGTGCCCCATTGTTTCAGTAGAGTAAATTGAGTCATGACTCAACTTTCACCCCTCAGTCTTGCATTTAGCAAGGGCCTGGTATGACAGCGCCCCTTAGTGGCTTCATCCTCTTGGTCTCCTTTGCCTATGTTTCAAATTGTGTTCACAGAGAGGGAAGATCAAATAATGGCAGAAGTTCCATAGACACAGTTGGTTTTATGGCTGGCGGGACGAGTTGCCTTGAATGTCTTTGCATTTCAGTTTGTTTTTCAGTTGTAAAATAAAAAAAATGACGCTTTGGGGCTGTCTTCCGATCAAGTCAAGGACTGGTAACTGGCAACCCGATCTGGGTAGGGAGGAGAGAGGAGCAGAAGAAGAGGGGGAAGGAAGAAGGAAGAAGAGAAGGGGAGAGAAAGTCAGAATCTCATTTACCACTCAGAGAACAACTGGAAAACGGGCTGAAGTGGATACGGGGCTCTCAAAGTGTGAAGTCAACTAGCTCAGTTTAACATCATTAACACTGGACTGGTTACGGTGTCCCAACTTGTGGCCCAAATGAAGGAGGATACAGTAAGAAAGATCCGCAACACTGAGCTAACCGAAGCAATGCTGCGTAGGAACACAATGATGTAAGACATTCTGTCGTTTACTAACAAGAGGGTGGTGGGCAGAGGTGATGGCGGGGAGATTTTAGGAGTGGCATGAGAAAAGAGTGAGCGACCACGCAATGGTTCGCACGCACTTGAAAGTGAAGCGCCAAGCAACCGCAGAAGGGGAAGGTGAAAGACAGTTTGAGTGTTAGGAGAGGCAGGAAGACAAGCGTGTGGGAGAGCCAGCAAAAAGCGCCGGATTAAGATCCCAACCAGCCGGGACCAAAAAAGGAAAACGTCTTAGTAGATACCGGCTTCTTTTTTAGTGCGGGGCGATGAGGTGGTTGGAACTTGCTTTAGTTGCGTGGTCTTCAGTGTCATGTTGTTAGAGATGCATTGCCTGTCCGCTCTTAGCAGGAGTCCCTCGAGGGACACTGAAAGGTCCCCTGTTGGGAGGGAACACTACGCCTGACACAAACTGCCCCGCTGAAGGTGAGAGGTTTCTGTGTTAGTGGGGGTTAAAATGAAGACCGAACATCCATGCACTCAAACGATCCTCTCCTCTAACGTCTGTCGCATCCCCATCGGACTCGACCTCTCTCCCTCCCTCCCTCCCTCCCTCCCATCTCACCTGACTTGACGCTGCAGTGCACGTGGGCCTTGGACTCGTAGTAGACCCAGTCGAAGCCGGCCTCCACCGCCAGCCGGGCCAGCATGGCGTATTTGTTGCGGTCGCGGTCCGACGTGGTGATGTCCACGGCCCGGCCCTCGTAATGCAGAGACTCCTCGGAGTGGTGGCCGTCTTCGTCCCAGCCCTCGGTGACTCGCAGGCGCACGCCAGGCCACAGATTCATCACTGAGATGGCCAGCGAGTTGAGCTTATCCTTACAGCGCTGTGAAAGGAAGAGGGTTCCGGAAGGGAGCGTGAGAGAGGGGCGTGGTTAGCGATGAGCAGACCTACATGACTGGAGCACACATTGCAGGAACAGTCTGGCTCTATGTGAGACATCCATTTGCAGCACGGACAGACAGTACCACCATCCATCCATCGACCACAAACAAGCTCACACTTCCAAACCCAATGGTTTGGGAGACTCTCCTGTCTCCTAAACCCACTTGCGGATCTCCCCCATAATGCACCACTGCAGTCACCAGCACCCACTTGTTTGCTCTCTGTGGTGAGTGAAGGAACCATGAGGCTAACTTAAGGCTTGGAGAAAGGTTGGAGGGATGGACGGATGGAGGAGTGAGGTTATGGAGGTGGGGGTGAAGGGGAGACCGAACTGGGGTCTAGTGAGGGTGAGCAAACACAAGGTGAGAGGACCCATTGAGGACCCTTAAGACGCCCCCTACTCACACACGCACACACACATACACACATACAGAGACACACGCTTGAATGACACTGAGACTGAGAGATTACAGAGACCAACATGAATAGTTTGATACTACAAAGCTTATTTCTTGTGTGGCAAGCATTTCTGAGCCTGTGTAACAGTCTGCACCAGTTAGAATACACCATTGCTTATAAAAACGTCCATCAGTCCCCGTGACAGTGAGTCCATGCATCACTGCTGTGGTAAATCAACCTATATGATTGATATCGGGGCTTTTATGTTGGGCTTATGGCTTTTTATTCATGCAAAGTGAAACGACGGGCGTGAATGAATTCTTTCTTGAATGAATAATTCTATGAATGAACAGTTTTCCAGGTTGGAACTCTAGCTCCGGGATAAGAATAGCTCATTGCGGAGTTGCCATAGATGCCTTTTCACAGGGTAGTGTGGATTTTAACGTCTATTTTTTCTCTGCGGTCACAGAAACGATCTGGAGTTCATAAATCAGACGATGAATTTTGTTAGTTTTCCTTTCAAGGTACAGATCGACGGGGTTTCTGTAGGAGCGGTTTAGCACTAACCACGAGCTACACAAACATTCGATGCGGAGTTGACAACACGCGCCTATGCACACCTATGGCTTTCCTGCAGAACAGTCATGTCTGTATGAGCGCCCCAGTGCCACTCGCGGGCAGGAAAGTCACCACTGAATCAAAAATAAGAGGCGAAAAAATGTGTATAATTAAGGCTTAAACGCAAGTGAAGTGGACTATTTTTGCACATGTGTGCTGCAAAAACAAACAGAAAACTAACACAAAATAGTAAAAAACAAACAGGAGGTTGTCTCCTGCGGCTGGCGGCAGCGGTCGCGCTTGGAGCTCATAAATTGTGCGCAGGTCAAGTTAAGCGCGCAACACCGACAGCGCGGACCGAGGTGACAGCTAAAGACGGAGTGGGCACTTTTATTCCCACGTGGGTCTGTGGGACATAAACGCTGGTGCTTAGAGAGGAAACCCGTGGTCACTAGAGGCAGATATAAATACTTTATTCCTGGGGAATTGAAGTCAAATAAATTCCACTCGGAACCACATCAATGACCGTGTCGTAAAATTTCTGACAGTCCAGAAGGCGACCGTTAACTCTGGCCAGTCAGTCTGAAACGAACGGTAAACATTTGTACATGCGCGACTCAGGCTTTAACCAAATAAGACGTCTGGGTGTTCCCCCCCCCCCCCCCCTGAAAACGATGTAGGCTAAAACAGAGGGCATGGTGTTTTAATTAAACGTTACCACGTTTCCATAGCTGACGCTTTTGACACTGTGTTGCCTATAACTAAGTTAGCTATTTCCATCTTATCACGCATGCCCAATAGTTTCAGTTGATTGAGGCAATGCCATTTTGACCCCATTTGACATGTCAACACACAGAGTCATGTGGGAGCGAACATACTTTGGGGACACCCCACTGACTAACCAAAGCAACACCGAGTCAAACTGCATATCAATATTAAAGACAACTAGGTATTTGAATTGCGTGGTCGTAGAGCGAGTTGTGCAAATATGCAATCCCCGTAATCAGCGCTCTCCACTGCATTGAGACATACGCAACCCAAGTCAATAACATTGAATCGATAACGCAGGTCCACGAGTTTAAAGGCTGAGCAAAGTACAAGAGGTAGCTTTAATACCCAACCCGATCTTAAAGCCAAGGTCTCAAGTGCAGAGGAGCCTTCGGAGAACATGTTATCATTGAGCTTTGGATCTCTCCTGTAGGAAGTCTCACCTGAGTCATCATGCGGTCAGCACCTGTCTTCTCTTCATCTTTGAAAATGATGTCCGGGTTGTAATTCGGAGCGAGCTCCTTGAAGCGCTCCGAGTTCCGGGTAATTTTTCCTTCATATCTGCCACTCGCTCCCAAAGTCTTCTCGGCGACGTTAGGGCTGAACTGCTTTAAGGAAAGTGGTGCGAGTTTTCTTGGGGACCGCCTCTTGCCATATCCCCTTCCCGGTCCGCAGCCCTCACCGACCGGCGAGAGGATCAGGGCGCACCAGGCGAGGCACGTCACCAGCGAAGGGAGCCGCATTCCACTCGCGTTGGCGGCCACCCCGGCTGGTGTCAAACTTTCACTAATATATTTAAACACCTCCTCCCCCTGGCCGCTTCTTTTCTACCGTTTCGTATTGTCAAGGGGGAGGAGGACAGATTCCTTACGAATTAATCACCGAGTCCCCAAAACTCGCCATTCCCGGCGCGCAAAAGGACAGTGCGTAATTGGAGTCGTCTTATCACGCCGGCGTCTTTTTTAAACCAAAACGATCTTAAACTGGTGGTACTCTCAGCTCCATTCACCGTGTAGCTCTCCTATTCCCAGTCCCGACAGAAGCAGAGGCATAAATAGGCTAAGTCAGTTTATCTTGGCAAACAGGTTCAAAGCAGTCTATATAGTTGTGAGAAGCGGTCACAGACAGGCCTAGTGCGCAGACTGTGCTTTTGGGTAGCGGTCAAAGGGTGTCCCCGCAGCGGTTTCTGCCACTCGGGCCGGTTCTCAATGCGTCCCTGTGGCGCAAGGCTCTCAGCTGAAATGGAAATGGAAGAGATCCGACAGATGAGATGCCGTGGAGGAGACCGCGCCCTGCCAGTCCTGCCCTCTGTCCCAGCCTACCTCTCCTCCCATCGGATCAGCCCGGATGAGTCTTCGCTTTATTGCCACACGCTCTGCTCTCTCTTCAACACCACTGTGTGTATGCCAAAAGGCTAGACAAACATCAGTCTAGACTCGCGCACACTGACACTGTCCTTTGGACCCTTGTGACTATCTTGAACTCATTCGTGGTAAAATGAGGAAGAAAGCACGCGCACACTCTCCCTCTCTTTCTCACACACTCACTCATACACACACACACACACACATACACACACACACACAATCGGCCCTTACATTGGAGATCATGCGCAAAGAATTGAGTAGATCGGTGAGAAGCGCGGTGAATTGTGCCGGGAAGGTCCGGTTTCACTGACAGAGACAGGACATCCAATACCAGGAGACTGCTGAACCCCATCACGGCGACTCTGACCGAACCCATTAAAGTCCTATTGAGACAATGTGCTCACACTGTCGTTGAATATCCCCTTTCACATATTTATTATATTAGTAGCGTAACAAACACCTAATTAGCGCAAATGGTCACAATAACAAGTCATGGTTTCTCAATCATACCCACTTTATGAAACTTTTTTTTTAATAGCCTGCATTTGAAATGGTAACGTTTTTAGAAAAAGGAATCAAACGGAAAATAGAAATAGTCTTTCAATAACCCAATGCTTCACAACTTCAATAGCATTCTTGAGACGCCCCGACACCTTGAGTCAATATCGCACTCTTCCTCGAGAAACACTGATCACTCGTCTGGAGCCTCAGTCACCCAGTCTATCGACCAGCGTCCAGGAGATTTTCCGTTTACACTGACTAAAGTAATCATTACTCAACACTCTGAAAACTACTCACCTGATGAGTCGGATTCAAAATATACCGGATGTATTATATTGATATCCACAGTTGATGCAAAAACAGAACAAGAACAATCTGGCAGAAACGACCTGATTCAGATCCATATTTGATCGCCATTTGTGAAACTTTATTCTTTATTGGCAATAAGACAATGAAGCATTTAAAACCATAAAAAAACAACATCAAAAACAAATACCTTAAGCGTACCTAAAAGTGTTTCAAACTCTAGCTAAAACAGGCTTTAATTTAAAAGTATTGCTAGTTAAAAAACCTATATGACATAGCTAATTTCTCTAGCTCCCGGGTAGGTAGGCTACATGACCATGACCATACATGGTCACCTAAACAGCCCAACCACCTTCTTCTTCTTGGGTCTGAAGGCAGGTCTCTCTGAGCTAGCAGATGTAAGATATTCAGTCTGCACAGAAGAGGAGGAGAAAGACACAGGTCAACAACAGTCAACGACCTTAGAAACCCCCCCGGTATGACCGGACGTGACCCTTGTTGGCCCTGGTACCTGTGGTGCAGTAGGTCTGGTGAGTTCTGTGGCTTCAGCTTCTGCCCCCGGGCCAGAGGGGGGGTTCTCACCCAGCCTGGGTTCACAGCTCACAGCCTCTCTCTCTGTAAGACAACAACAGACACACACCTTAGTAGGCAACACCTCTATCCCCATGGAGATAAGACCATAGGTGACACAGTGATCAGACACGTTCCGTTCACGTGATATCTGCTGGCGTTTGTTCGAGATAGTGTGCGCGCGTGTGTGTGTGTGTGCGCGCATCCGTGCAAGTGGACGATGGCCTAAGCGGTCACTGGAAATGGTTGATAACATGGAGTGAGACAGTGCAGTAAGACAGGGGCAGGAAGGCACAGTGAGACCGATCCGAGGAGAGGGGATCTGACCTGGGGGTGGAGTGAAGTTGGAGGTGGTGGCTGGGTCCTGGCTCTGAGCGGAGGGGTCACCCTGCTCCTGGGCGCTCTGCTCCGACAGCCGCCTCTTGCGGGTGTTGGTGTTGCTGCGTGTGGTGACGGCCGAGTAGAGTTGCTGGAGATCTGAGTCGAACCCGAAGCCGTCCTGGGGGAGCCGCAGCAGGGGAAGAGCCTGGGGCGAGGGGAGGGGGTGGGCGAGGGGGATGGAGAGGGCGAGGGGAGGAGGAAGTGATGCGGACGGGAACACATGAAACACCTTTAGGGAGTAGGGGGGCACTATGTTCTTAAAGAACTACTCCATTAAATGAATGGCTGGGTGTGCGTTTGGGGCAGGAGTGTATTAAAGTAGTCAAAAACAGATACTCTGCACAAAGAAATATCAGAGGAAGAATAGGAAAGGAAAGATTTAGGGAAATGGAACATCTTAGTGTTGGGTCCTTGTCTGGATGTCTGTCACATGCCTGAGTTCCTGACCCCGCAGGGATGACGTGTGACCATGGGCCTGATAAGAGTGTAATCACAGCCCTGTTACTGGCACCACAGGTTGGAGGTAGCCATGCAAACAGGAACAACACCACAGGAGGCAGGAAACGCACACGCACGCACGCACACACACACACACCTATGTGCACACAAGCACCAGGTACACACAGATCCACGTACACACAGGCAAACTCATACACAACCATGAGCGCACATAGATTTTCTTTCTTTTTTTGGAACCGCCAACCTAGCCACACGTCTGACAGATAAGAACTTATGCAAACTTATACAACATATGCGTATGCACGAGTGGCACATATAAAAACACACGCTATTCATTCTGCTCCCATTTATAAAAAAAAAAAATCCTTTTTCAAACGGAGAGGACAAACTCTCCAAATTAGCTCTTCAAATATTGACCGGGAAAAATTGGTGGTCTCTCGCTGCTGTCAGAGAGAGGGGCTCCTAAACATACTTGGTCAGGTTTAGAGGTTTGCATTGATTTATTTTTGTTATTTGTTTGTTTAAATATCGTAAAAATAAATGTATGCTCTGGTGAGCATTGGTTCTTCTTTGGGCACAGAGAAACTCAATGTGCTCCATTGAGAGTCACTGGGGAGAGCAGTCCTTCTCTTCACATGCTCCATTCTCCCATTTTGTGGTCTTTGATTTTTCCACTTTTATTTCATCCTTCACCTCAACGTCAACCTGTATCAACGAGCGAGAAAATCTCTTAGCTGGCTTGTTTCGATCTGAAGCCATCGCTAGGATGAGTATCTGAGAGGAAGCAGTCGTCGACGCTACAGCGCTGTCTACTGCACTGTCCTCACCTACCACGGAGGGTGAGGAAACGGAACACAACGATAAATGACATATAAAAAAAAAAAAGAAAAAGAGAGAAAGGTGACTGCCGCGGGTCAGTAACCCCTGTCACAGTTAATATTCTTCTGGAACTTTCCTTTGGCCCCTTTTAACAGCGAAACACTCTCATAACAGACCAAAGTCCTCTAGCCCCAAGAGAGGGAGGGAGGGTGGTGGCTGCTGTCAGAGCAACTCACCTGGGTGCCAAACCCACCCATCCACCCCCCTCTGGCTCTCTGTCACCTGCTCACCTCTCAGCTCTGTCCCCAGTGGGCTGGTAGACCGGTGGGCACCTCCACGCTGGCACCACCATCTGCCCGCAGAGCAACCCAGAGATGGAGGCGGAGGGGATGATGAGAGGAAGAGGGCAAGAGATGGCACGGCGTGTTGATGTTTGCCCTATTATTAGTTGGTAAACAGCTCTGCTTATAGCTGTGGGTGTTTTCCCTGATAACCAAGCCTCTATGGCCAGTGCTCTGTAGCTGGGGCGAAAGACAGCCCAGCCCATGTTGACTTCTTCCTTTTCGTTTACCTCAACTCCCCATCACTTCCTGGAGGGGCCCCGGGCCTTGCCCCCCTGCAAGCTCCCAAACCTGAACTGCAAACACTGGGATCCTCTGCTGCTGTCAGAGCCCCTTCACTCAGCTGGGCCCAGCTAGCCTAGAGCAGGAACACACCCGGCAACACGACTGTCACACAGACCAGCTCCGTGCTTGATCAGCGCTGATCAATATGTGGGAGGTGGCAGAGTGGGGAGGACGCTTTCTAAGGTCAAATGACCCTAAACTAATGCAAGTACATTTCCAGCAGTGGAAACGTGTTAGTGGATATATATTCAGATGGTGTTGATGGGTTCTAGAGGGCGTGAGGATGGTGGGTATGAGGACAGCCAGCCCAGAGGGTGGGGTTATCAGGGGGGGGCTGCATGGGGGCAGGGTTTGGAACAGCGGGGGTAAAGGACTGTGTGCTCAGCAGGGGGACTAATGCAGCCACAGCTGGGTACACAGACAAGCAGAGGCCCAGAGACAGCGCTGGGTCAGGGGAGGAGACAGGAGGGAGGGCATCCTCACTTCACCCCACCTCCCTGAGGATCCACCCACAGCTCCTCTGGAGGGGAGGCGCATCACGGGAAACACTGTCTTTTCCCCCTCACGCACCACTTCCTGTCTAAGGGACAATGGGTTCATGGGTAACCGTGAAGAGTAACAGAGGTTTGGATGGGTGTGTAGATGAGGTAAGATGCTCTTATGAAAGGGGGGGAGGTAAAGAAGAAAAAACCTGCACATCTCAACTGAACTCGCCACCTCCTTCCTGGTTAAACATATAAACACCCACCCCCTAAAGCACCATGCATGTAATTTGCGCGAGGAACGACAGTCCAGTGTGCTGTGTTCAAACGTACTGGATACCCTGCCTGCCTGCCCGCCCGCCTGCCCGCCATCTTGCCTGCCTGTGTGCCGCTACGATGGAGTCCTGTGATGTCTTGCGGGACACCACACTTGCCCGTCCAGGCAGTGCTGGCCAGCTGAAGGGCTCAGAGTGAGCGGGCCGGGCCAGGCCACAGAGGTCCTAATTACAGGCTCGGGGGCTGGGGAGAGCCCGGTGGAAACTGTGTGCAAGTACGGCAAAGGGGAGAAAGGAGAGGAGAGAACAGGAGGGAGGAAGAAAGGGGTAGACGAGCGAGAGGAGGATGACGAAAACCCATCCGTTTTTTGTTTTTTTTTCTTCTTCCTTTTCTTCTCGTTTCGTGCTCGGGGCCCAGGCCAAAAAAGGGGCCTCCAGGATGACATGGTTATCAGTTAGGGATGATTACTGAGGCCTGGAGCCTGGGGCTCAATTTCAGCCTGAGGCCAGTGCTGCAGCCTCCCCCCTCCCCTACACGAACCAGCCTGTCTGACCCCCCCCCCCCCCACACACACACACACCTCACCTCAGAAAGGAGGGGCTGTTATGCAGCCTACATCCCGTGTGAAATGACCCCAGCCACATGCTCCAGTTCGCTCTTCATCACCTGCTGCCAATAAAACACTGAGAAAGCAACAGGCCATCAACAGCAGTCAAACACATCTTTAAGTGTCCACAGAGAGTCACACAGATCCCACCAGCACCCCTCAGCTCGACCTGGGCAGTGAGGTCACCTGGCCACTTAGGGGTGCTGTTTCACACACAGCCAGCCCTGCTCCAATCAAAAGATTCTCTCTCATTACTGGTGCATTCTTTGCGCTCCGAACACAGAATGTGCATTCTCTCAATACGCCAGTCCTTTGAAATCGAAACAGTCAAACAGCGTAGCTGTCTCTCCTGCAAAGAGCCCGTCTGTGTGGGCCCACAAAGCCTGATAGAGGCTCAGCCGAGGGCCCAGTCAAAGCCGCCAGCCTGTTGTGCTTGCTTTACTGGACCCCACCTACTTATCACACAGGCCATGAATTCCTCAGGGCTGTGTGATAAGAGCCTCTCACTCCTGTTTATAGGGTGGATGTAAATTATTTACAGGGAGAGGTGGAGGGAAGAGAGGTAGAAAGAGGCAGGGAGGGGCGGTGAGGGTGGGGGGAGAGGCATGGAGAGAGACAGAGAGAATCAGACAGTGTGAGAGGAGCGGAGGCACAGATAGAAAGAGAGAGAGAGGGGTGGGGGTAACTAAGAGAAGGAGAGAGGAGGAAGGAGAGGAAGAGGATTCACGCTGTCCCGGAGGTGCTGAGACCTGATGGATGACTCTCCTCCACCTGCCCTGAAGAACCCCCCGCCTCAGCTCTCCACATCCCACCTCAACCCAGAGGCCCCCAGAACCGCCAAACCAGCAGCGCTACCAAGCCCGCAAGCCCGGCAAACAGCCTGGCCTCCTTCGCTCCCTCCCACTGGTTTTCTCCTTTCAGCAGCGACCAAACCAAAAGCGTGCGTCACTGCTGCGCAGACTAGACAGACGCAGGCGAAAACACGAAGTCTCGCAACGAGCGGAGGAAGAAACACTGACCCTCACACACACCCTGAGCTTGAAAACCAAAGGCATGCGTCACTGCCTGAGCCCTGAGCACAAACAGAGACACTCCCCTGACCAGGTCCCAGTCCCAGCCCACAACACCAACACCCAAATCTGGGTACAGCTGGTCAAATGCTATGAAATTGTGTATTTCAACGCCCCCCCCAAATTATGCTTTTTAATTGATTAATTTCTTCACGGTTGTGTGTGTGTGTGTGTGTGGTGCCAACCACCCCAGGTCAAAGTGGACCGGTGGGGCCGGGGCTTTCGTGTGGCCAAAGGGGCTCCCATGGAAAGCTGGGGTGGAGAAAAGCGGCCCGTTTCTACTCCTCTCTCTCTCTCTCTCTCTCTCTCTCTCTCTCCCTCCCCCCTGTCATGTCTACCTCCTCCTCTCCCCATAGCTCCATCTCATCTCTAAGAAGCTTCAATGGAAGAGAAGAGTGAGAGAAAAAGAAGAAAGGCACCAGTGTGGCTATGGTAAGGGGGGATGTGAGCTGGAGTCTGAGGGGGGAAGGAGGAGTGTGGAAGGGTAGTGATGTGGGACAAACAGAGAGAGCGAGGAATTGCCTCCCCTTTCTCCCATCCCTTTGATTTTCTGGAAAATAATTCACCAAAAATACCCCAGGCTTTGCTTTGATGGCGAGCTGTGTCATCTCCAGTGTATTTACCCACAGATAAAGGCAGCTTTCACGTAGCCACAGTGCTGCCAAAAGGTAGGGCCGTGTTTGCAGAGGTGAGTGGAGAATGATGTAGCATGGCTGACCAATCACTGACTCAGAGCCCTCCTCATAACTCTGGGTAGAGAAGAGGCGACGCAAGGAAAGACGAGCGGCAAGGAAACAGAAATGTAAGACGGACAGAGCGAGTGACAGAGAGGGGAATGTTTCCTTCAAGGGGTAAACATTAACAGACACACACGCTCCTGCACAGATAAATACTGTGCTCTCAAACTGGCCTACACCCGGTTTTCTGTCCTTTAAGCCAGCCCAAGATGGGCATGTTCCCTCACTCTGGTCTGCGTGGGAGGGCAGATTTGGCCATCTGTCTACGTGATGTTCGTTTGACACTTCCAGGTGAAATTCTTTCCAGACACATTTTATTTCAGTTTGGACTTTGGTCCGAGGCGCCCTGTCGAACCAGAGTGGAATTTGCCACAGTGAGGAGAAAGGGGGGATGGGAGAGACAGACAGAGCTCTTTGATCCCAGACAAGTTTTCTACAAACCACCATTTTTTCCCCCCGCCCCTTCTGTCTCGCGAGTGGCATTTCTCACACCATCACAGTGGGCAGATATGTGGGCATAGGCTAGCCCACAGACGAAGGCCCAACCAGGGCAGGGATTCAGGGGCAGTGGCTGTAAAGGTAGTGGGCCACGTCCTCTAACTGCTGCAGGCAGACAGACACACGTGAGCGCAAACACACACACACACACACACACACACCACTCTGAATTCCTCAGGACACTTTCAAATGACCCAAACACAGGTCAGAGACGGGGGTCAACAAAAGCGATCGCTGAGAAATTCCACATCATCATACAGTAAACGGAGACTCCCAACACACATGGACTCAGCACACGCTGAGGACGAACACTTGAATGCAGCGCTCCGCAGGAGAGGAAAAACACACTTCTTGCAGAAGCCATTTGACAAAATAAGAGAGGTACCCTGTCACAATGCTCATAGCAGCGTGGGTACTGTAGTTCTTCAGTGGCGCTCTCCCTTATTTCTGTGACAGAGGGCATTCCTGTGGGCTGGGCATTTTACCACGTGGTCAGAACCATGGTTACCACAGCAACCACAACCATTTAACATTTGGGGACAGAGTGGTGACCGGGGTAAAAACAGGCATAACACCCCTGCTGTGTAGCGTGACAGAGAAGCCCTCTCTTTCTCTGCACACGCACTGTCTATGCTGTCACACAAGCACACGTCGATGGAGAGCAGAGGAGGCTAGGCCTGGGAGAACCCTTGGGACCCAGCCCAGCAAGAACCCAGCCCTGCAGGAACCCAGCCCTGCAGGAACCCACCTGTGTCAGGAATCTCTCTCGGTAGCTTTGCTCCTCAAAGGCTTCGGTCTGTAAACGTTCTGGCCCGCCACCCGCGCACACGTGCGCGCGCGAACACACACACACACACACACACACACACACACACACACACTAATTAGAGCCGGAACAGATCCGAATGCGGCTTGATTTGTGTGTGTGTATAGGGGAAACGTGTAGAAGGTGTCTGTGTGTGTACCTCTGCTTAACACTGCTCCATTCTCCCTGTAGTCCTGGATCTCCATGTCCTTCCTGAGCAGCAGCTCTTCCAGCTGGCCCACTTGCCTCTGCAGTAGCCTGCTCATCAGCAGCAGGGGGCGCAGCAGCTGACCGCACACCTGGCAGCACACACGCCAACACCCCACATCACCGTAGGCCCGCCATCGTGTAGGCAAGACGAGCATGTAAATGAAAAGGTTCGGATCGTACCAATTCCAGGGGGGCGGGGGTGCAGTGGAACTCCCAGTAAAAGGGCAGGCCGGCGAGCTCGCTCTTCAGCTTCATGCTGATGTTGCCGGACTGGCGGGTGAGGGAGATGTTCCGCCCTCCGGCTTGGTTTTCCTCCTCCACCCCAGCACTCACCTCACCAGACAGACAGGGGAGCGCCACCTTACGCAGGTGGGAGAAGAAAGCCTGCACTGGGGCACGCAGGCGCTTGTTCAGCTCCTGGGAGTGGAAGACAAGGAGAAAACCAGTTGTTGATGGCAGCTGGATTTTCAGCGCATTCAGAAATTCATATTTGTGCCATGCTGACACAGTCATGTGTCTTAACCTGCGCTCGGTCCCGAATGGCTAGACTGTCCATCCTCTCCTCCCACACGCTGTGCAGGTCAGTCAGCAGGATGTGGTAGGTGGTTTCCCCAAACCAGGTCTTGGCTAAGAGCTGGGATCCACTGATACACACCGGGGTCCACAGACGTTCAAGGAGATCAATGTGATCTCTAGCTTCTCTCTCCATAGTCAGCAATAACTCGACAGCAAGCCACACTACAAGGTGACGGTTTTGTGTTATGTCAAGCAAGACCGAGTTTGACTACTTTCACAACATCTCATATGAATGCGGCCTGTCGGCTTCTTCCGATCTAGATGTATGCCAACACCCATACACATGGTAACAGTACGGTTACTTCTACGGGCACTGGGAAACTCACCTCTAAAGAATTCCCTAAGCCTGGACACAGATCTGTTAAAACCGTGTTACAGACGCCGTCTTCACCGCGTAATCACCATCCCCTCTGCCTGCTGACCACACTGACAGCTACTGCGGGTTTCTTGTGACCTGTAATGGGGTTGTTTTCGGGAAATCGTGGTATTTCTTGCCAGTGTCATTACAGTAATACATTGCACGTTTGAGAGGTTAATCATACCAATTTGGAGGACGCCAGCTAAGTATACTAACAATAGTTAACTAACATTAACAAGCAGGTAGTAACCGGTTAGCTAGCTGGCTCGCTAACGTTTGTTTGCAAAGTGTATAAAACTCTGTGTTCGCTGTCAAACAGCACTTCCAGTACATTTACAGAATTACCTCACCGCGGGAGACAATGTGGTAGTTTTCTCCAAAACTTTAAAATCCGTGCTTTCAATGAATTGCCACTCAAAGACAAACACACCAAGCTACACAGAGGCGTTTCCGCCATCAAAATAATTCCTGGTCAGCACAACACCCATACTATAAAGGTTCCGCCTCGCTATGTAAAACAAACACTGACAACAAGGTTCTTTTGTGTGATTTAATTTTTTTTAACGTACAAAGTTACAGTTGTACAGGCAACTTGGCCATCAAAAAATAAGTGGCAACCCTTTTTAAGTCTACATTTTCCCATAGTAATATTTGTCTCGGCTGGGTCTTTCGTAGGGGTATGACCTATGTGGGGAATCCACAGTCTTGGGCCTGTCTTTGCCTGCCTTGTAAGCTTTAATTCGTCCATGGGATGTGGTGGCTCGCATAGAGGGACTGGCAGGTGGGATAGAGTTGGGATCCACCAGAGGGAAAACCAAGCTGCTGTGTAGAGGTGTCATATTAACCTCAGGGCCAAGGGACCACGGTGTTGAACTAACAGTGCCTGTCGCATTATCGGTTCTCAGCCAAGAGAGGAGTGATGGATACTCATTACTAGGGTTTGATGTCCCAGGGCCCTGGCTGGCAGTCCTGCTGCTGCCAAGACCACTGCTGCTCTCCCCCAATTGCAGAGAAGGGTGGTTGGTTCCATCTATCCAGGGAGAGGGCGCCATGGTCTGGGTCTTGATGTCAGGAGATATAGCTGAAGGAGTTAGAGATAGTGAGGGGAGTCGACGGCTGCTCTGGAGCCTGCTGCTGCAGGGGTTGGAAGGTGGGATGGTTGGGGGCGAGACCAGCGTGAAGGGGGGTGAACCTAGCTGGTGGTGGGGGAAGCTGGGCTGCAAGGCAGCAAGGAGACCCCTGTCTAGTCTCCCCGTGGTGCTGGGCTCAGTGGAGGGGTTCTCAGACCATGCTCCAAGAAGCCTTGGAGGGACCACCTCATTCCCTCTCGGCTGAAGGACCTCGCTGTAGTGAGGATGGCTATTTCTCTCTGCAGACTTGACTGAGGCAAGCCATTTCACCTCTTCCCATTTACCGCCGGCTTTCTTCATGCCAGCAGCGTTTGTTTGGGTCTGACGCAGCTCTCCATCGCTCGGCCACTCAGCAGGGCTCTCCTGCCTGGACTCTGCAGGGTCACACTGGGGCAGGAGCTCGTCCATGACAAGCTTCTGCGCGGGTACATGGAGGAGAGCCGACACCGGAGCCATAACGTCCCTCTGCTTCCCGAACTTCTCCTCCTCCTCTACTTCTTCCACAGCAGTGAGATCGTACAGAGAGGTAGGATGGGGAGCTAGGAAGGTCACCTTGGTCTTGTCGGTAATGAACTTCTCAGGTGGGGCAGCGGTCACGTGTCTCGGGGGAGATGAGGACTGTGGAGGGCCTGGGGGTTGGCCTGAACAAGCCACAGCACTTTGGAGAGCGGGTTTATGGGTCGTGGTTGATTTAGGTGCGATGCCTGGTTGAACCTCAGTGGGGGATGTGGGTGGAAGGGACAGGTCCGCAGCATCAGGTGGGCTCATGGGCGAAGACTGAGTAGGGGTCTCACTGGTCTTTCGCAGGGGAGACGGAGGCTTTTCATCCGTCTCTTCCATCGTGGCTTCTGGTGGAGAGTCCTGGCTCTCATCCTCCCAGGATAAGAATGCATCCTGCTGTGAAACACCAGGGGTTGAAACATGTATCATCGTCATAGTCATATCCTCTTGGTTTTATGAGTCTTTGTATGGCAGCATCTTGCCTGTAAAGCAGGGACACTCTGCAACACAGTTGTAGCTGTCATGGGGATTCCATCTGAAAATGATACAGGTATCATTACTGACTTGGTGTATGACCTTTAGTCTTCTGCACTTGCAATTGTTTAAGCCTCCTTTTTCCAATTTAGAATAAGATCTATTTAAATAAGAACATAATGCCCACCGTCAGACATGTCCTGTTTGGCCAAGTGAGCAAAACCCGTCACGTTAGAGATTAAGGTGGCTGCTGTCTTCCACTTGGACAACCCCTGGGTGGAGAAGCACAGCGTTAGGACTCTTTCATCCACAGCATGCAGACAAGCACAACCAAAAATGCCCCCACGCCCTTTTTTTTTTTTACTGGGCACGTCTTGTTCATCCTCCAGGTGGTTTCAGATGGAGGCCCCTTCCTCATCACCAGCTTTTCCAAGAATTTGACCTCCTCCTCAGCTGACTGGTAGTCCTCCATCGCTTCGTGCAGCAGAAGAATCCTGGGAGGTTTTGGGGTGACGCGGAAGATGGATTTATTCTAGCTGCGGGTTCTAAACACTCACAACACACGTGCTGGCCGAGAAAGAACAACTCTGTTTCTCTTCCGTCTCCGACATTGCAGTTTTCAAACATGGCCTGTTAAAATGACACCTTAGCTCATAGATCATTTTTTCAAACCGCGACTAGAGAAGTGACCTACCTGCCCCTTTTCCCCAGCATCTCCATAACGAGGGAAGGGACTCCAGACAAGCTGCTGGATGGGCCAGCGGAGCCTCTTTTCAACAAGGCTGCTACGAAGTCGGTATATGGCACCGGTCTCGGGGTGATCACGTTACTGCAGGCAGAGAAGGTGAAGGGAACGTGTTTTGACGCGCTGACGTAGCAACGAGGGGTCGGTAGAGCAAAGGCAACTCATAATCGACTGCAGAAAGATGTCTTGTGAGCGTGTCAGGTAAGGTCTCTAAACAAGAATGAGGGGAAATCTGTTTGAGTGAGTATCTCACAAGTGGGAATCTTTGCGATGGTCCGGGGGAAGACAGCGTAGAAAGATAGACCGCTCCACCACCCCATCCAAGGACTTCTTTGGGTGAATCAACTTCAAGCGTACAAAGCAAACGAATGCATCAACTGTATTCTCAATTGGCCATTCAAATAACTGAACGTCAGTTGCTCTAACCTGATGGGAATATCCATAACCCAGACTTCCATAGGCAATCACCAAATCCAACTCAAGCTTACATATGACCTAAACTGGAAGTTCCAAAACACTGGTGTACACAAACAAACAAAACATTGACATCATGATTGGAATCAAATCTAGCGTTTACCTGGCGCTTAAGCCTCAACTCCACCTGCTGGGCTACTGCTGTTTTCTAAGGTAAGAAAAAAAAATCAAGATATGAGTTGTTTGACATAAGGTGCATTCTGGGATTGAACATGGAATTAGTTCCTTCAGAGGGGTCGATGGTCGGCTTCCAACTGAACTCACGTTGAGGATATCCAGCAGCTTAATGCCGTTCTTGCCGATGAGTCTGGGAACTCTGGTGTCTTGCTCAAAGAAAATCAGCTCCAAATCAAGCTGATGATCATCATTGGGCCCCGAGGAGTTTTCAAAGTTGTGTGGAATCTTCCCAACACCCCCCCCCATGTAACAAGTTCACATGGTGAGGGTACATGGCCACACACAGGACTGTAGTAAAATGGTGTCTTAATGGTAACGCTGGCATCCATTTAAACATTGATTATACACTATTAAAGTGAAGGTGGTGGGGCCATGGTAAAGTCAATGTCAAATATGATGACTAATCGCTTCCACTTAAACACAGCAGGTTAAAGACCTACAGTACCTTTATGGAGAAGTATTTCCACTCGTTGAAGCAGAGAGGGAAGGGTGAGCTTTGGGCCTTGGGGTCTTTGTAGAGTTGGTGCATGGTACACTTCATTTTGGATCCTATACTCAACCTGACGATGCAGTGGGTGCCTTTCTTTATAATAGTAGCTGAGGACGAGCCATTGAGAAAAAATATTGTGTATCGATAACCATAATTTAAAAAAAATCCATTTAACTTTAAGAATAAAGGATACATCTCTTGAAATCCCAGCAGTGTTTGATATGAATGGTCAAACACCCCGCCTGTGAACCAAATAAGATGCTCTACATTCTATTATTCATTACTTTTTTTACGAACAAAACCCAAGTTCATGTCTCAATCCTAGATATAGCCTAAAGCTCAATATCACCGGTGCGCCATTGGGAGTCGCGTGTGATTGAATATCTGCAAGTGAGTCGTCATCATCCTCGTCTTTCTCAGTTTGCCCGCCCTTCGTCCAGAGCTGGAAGAGTGACCGATCAACAGTGGATCAAAATGATCGTCGAAGTACTATACCAGTTTAAACAGTTCCGTACATATGATGCGTAAAAAACTATTAACTTTGAAAGGTATTAACCTTGGCAATGCCACGGGTTGCATGAGAAACATCATGTCCAGACGTTGAGGAAGCGCGTGATTTATCGGGGACCGGAGCGCTATCCATCACCAAAACGCCCCAAATTAGTGACCCTCATACATTATGGTCAGGGGGTATCATTATTTTCTACTTTTCTATTGCAAGAGCGTTTAACGCGTTAAGTGTTTCGGAGTAGGCTTCTAAAAGAATATGTCTAGCAAGTGATGAATCAAAGTAGCACTCAAACAAAAACAATTCCATTTAATGTGCGAAACGTTTCTCGCGCACTTGGCCTTTAGATTGTGACGGTTGTTTGCGACACCTAGTGGGTGTAGAAAGACATGACAACGTCCAGTTCTCTAAACTCAACACCAAATATCCCTTTCACCAAACCACAACGCTGAATTATTAAATTGACGAGACTTTAATGATCATATTCCACTTGTATACAAAGCAGTTTGTCTGTACAGACCAGGGAGACATTTAAAACAATTTAGTACCTGGAAAGTGCAAAAAAGTACATTTCAAATACACTGAAATAAAAATCATGCTGTACATTATATTTGTATTATAAATAATCACAGATATACACACATCAATTTGGTGACAGTCACAGAAAAAAAGCAGCTAAGTTAAGACACAAAATAGTATTTTCTGATTTATTCAATTTTGTTTCTAAGTCCTTAATTCTTGGTTCCCATAGAAACTAGAGAATGATTGTGGAATGCTGCAGGACTGACATCCTGACTGGATACAGGGTTACATAAGGCAAAGGCACTGCATTAGTCTCAGTGGTGAAAGTCAGAAAATATTTTGACAGTGGTCATGTCTGACAGACAAACTAGGTTGGACAAACAACTGTTCTTTAAACATCCTTAAAAACCCTAAAGTATGCATTTAAACATCCCCCCCCCCCCTCAAAAAAAAACAACAAACAAACAAAAAAACCATTTTGGACCATTAAAGGACACGTTGGTCAACTGCAAGCTCAAGGGAGATCGTTGAAAACGGGCACTTAAAAATAAGAACAAACCAACCTACAAAGTAAATCAAACCCCTGATCCGCCGATCAGCTGTCTGAATCTACGACTGGCTTTGAGTCACTGGGGGCAAAGGTGCTGCGCTCAAATCGAAGACACCAGGACCACCTTGTCTTAAACATGGGTTCATCCGGACATCATAAACAACGACAAGGAGATCAAGAATTTGGCATAAACCCCAACGGAAGCAGCCACACGCAGCTTTGCACTAAAACCTCCCAAGGTCGTATGCTGTAGGAGGTGTGTTTGCTTTGTGATAAAACTAAACGGACTGTACTCTCAAAAATCAAACTCAGAAATGGCAGCCAATCATGAGTCAGGAGAGAAACACTTGCGTAGTGGTAGTCACAGTTGAAGGCAGCTGATAGGTGTGTCCCATGACTCACCGTGTCTTATCCTCCAATCATATTGTACCTGTCAGAAACTAGGAAGACTGATGTATTGGTCAGCCTCAGGAAGAAAGGCTGGAATGTACCATTCACAGTCACTACAGGGAGGTACTGTATTGCTGTAACACTGACATCTCAGAAAGCCCTTTAAAAAAATACCCCCCCCCCACCTGTTTTGGGTAGATAGTTCCAACCGTCAGTAGAGAGGTGTACACCACAGACATATTTGCATGCAGCTACCAAACACACTGTCAAAACCAACCCATCGTTCTTCATAAATAAACATTGATTCAAGTACAGTAATTAATGTGAGCCGTTCTAAGATGAATCGACCGAGTTAGACTGTAGCTATGCCCATCCGAGTGACGACACAAATGTAGTGATCCTCTATGCTGCCAGGGTGACAGGGTAGTGTTCATGCCAGGGAGCGACAGCCTGTGTGCTGCGCAGCGTGATCCCAGCAGCGCCCCTGTGACAGTGTGTGGGGGCCCAGTGTGGCAGGGGCCCAATGTAGCAGGGGCCCAATGAAGCAGGGGCCCCATCTGAAGACACACAGAGGGAGCCTGACCAAGCGCTCCTGCCAGACAGGCTGGGCTCGACGTGCGCCATGCGCGTTTCCAATCTGCCGCCTCTCCGGTCAGGGTTTCTCCATCTCGTTACTTGCTATCCAAGATGACTGACATGACTCAGGCTACGCTACCATTGCTTCATCTGTGGCCCAAAAAATGCCATGCGAACACAACACACCTCACCGGACACACACACACACACACACACATGCATGGATACACTGGTGATGACAAACCTATATTCACCAGTAAAATGAGTACACCCAGGGCAAAACAAAGGAGGGGGGAAAAAAATAAAAATGAACATAAAAACATATGGCTAAGAAACCAGACAGCCCACTAGTATGCTCGAGCACAACCCTACTACTGCATACTGCGGTATGTCTCCATGCCGCTCTGGCAGACTGACAGGGCTGGAAGGCAAACCAAGAAAACAAAAAGGCCACAATGTGAAACAACAAGCCCAGATAGTGCTACGAAGCCCCGTCCACGCACTGCAGGGGCCCCCCCAACACCTACCCCCCTCACCTCACAGGACATCTTCCTCCAGCAGTTCAGGTGAGGACCAGGAGAGACAGGACTCTGCGAGGGCCTCTGACGTGTGACGGGGGACTGCAGCACCTGTGTGTGTGTGTGTGTGTGTGTGTTTGTTTTGTCTCTGGATAAGGGCCTGGCTTCTCAGCGAAAACCTGTGACTGACCTGACCAGAGATGATGGTGGTCAGGAGGAATGTGCTGAGAGGGACAGCAGTGGCCATGAGTGGCAGTGTGGAGGGGGGAGGGTGTGTGTATGGACAGGTTGGAAAGTGAAAGTAAAGTAAAATGGTGGTAGTGGTGGTGGTGAAGGTGGTGAAGGAGGCAGGAGGGGGGGTGGGGGTCAGAACCTCAGCGCCCGCGCCGGGTGGGTTTGGCCTCACCTGCTGTCTAACGCAGCACTAACCCTGACACGCAGATTACACATACACACGCATATATATACAAACACACACAATGACATGCAAACCTTTCCTATTCCCGGAAGACTCCTGCTCTTTGGAAGAGGTCAGAGAAGGGAAGAGAGGAGGAGGTTCCGGAACAGTCATCAGTCGATTGAATGAGGCATGACCCAATCTGATTGGGCAGAATGTGGTGAGTGACAAGGCCAGAGGGCCACTCGGGCAGAAGGGGGCAGATGGGGGATGGGAAGAGATTGGAGTATGACAGGGCAGGGTGGGTCAGTTCTGGTTGCGGGTGTGGTACTCGGTCTCTCCCGAGGAGATCTGGGTCAGGCGTTTACTGGAGCCCCACAGCTTACGAGTGATCTGGCCCAAACGCATCTGAGAGGAGAGAGGAGGAGAGGAGGAGGAAGTGAAGAGAGGAGGAGAAGGAAGTGAGGAGAGTAGAGGAGGGGGGGAGAGGAGGAGGGAGTGAGGAGAGGAGAGGGGGAGAGGAGGAGGAAGGGAGAGGAGGAAGTGAGGAGATGAGTGAGGAGAGGAGAGAGGGAGAGTGTGAAGTCAAAAGAAAAAGGAAGAAGGGGGAGATGATTGATGAGTGATTGGTTAGTGCTTGATTGAGTTTGTGAGGCGAGTCAATTCCGAATCAAAGCTCAAAATTGGCTACAAGTGAGTGACAACTTTTTAACAGAAATGGTGACAGCCAGGGTGCATGAAGCTATTCCGTTGCTGTGAGGAAAATGTGTCCTTATCCTGTAAACTGTACTGGCTGATCTTGAAGCTGCCAAGTGTAAGTTTCAGTGTGGGAGGGACCATCACTCATAGCTAACGCATCTGGACTTTGGAGCAAGGAGTCCGATCCTAGCGTTAGCAGACAGCAACTACGACGGGGCAGATATCACGGCTTGGATTTGATATCATGGCTTGGGAGACGGTCGTTTGTTGGTTATTCACAGCGTCGGTTACAAACAGATACATCATTCAGACAAACAATGATTATAGTAATTACACTTCAGGTAAACAACATGGAAGAGTGCCATCCCAAGGCAACAGCTATAAATGAGTCAATATGATTGGTGTCCCGGCAGAGGTAAACACAACATTTCCATCTCACTGCACTATTTACGGGAGCAGCGTATCAAGTCTATGGGAGGGGAGGGGACAGACTCAAACTACTAGTCATGGGATAGACAGAACCAACCTGAGGAACAGATGTGTGTGGGTATACAGCCAGGGGGGAGGTTAAGGGCTTTCAATACAAATGACCGAGCAAACATCACATTGAGAGGAGATATAGGGTACACTTGTTTCGAGGCTCACGACCGAGCTGGCTCATGGCTGGGCGGGCGTAGGGTTGGGGATTACTCTGAGGGGCTGAACATGAACTTGTCCCGCAGGTGCAGCAGGCGCGCAGGCGAGCGCACCCGCAGGGGCGCCAGCAGGGGCGTGGCCATGAGGGGCGAGCCCTCCAGGGATTGGGCAATGTAGTTTCGGAGGGAGCTCTTTACCTCTGCCGGCTTGCCAACGCCCACGATGATGAGCTTCCCATCCTGCAGACCCACCAGGGCGTGGCTCTGCTCCTTGGTGACAGACACGCAGCGCACGGGCACGCGCATTGCCATGGGCGCCGAGCACAGCGCCAAGCTGCAGGACAAGGGGCAGAACAGAATCACAGGGGGATTTACAACTGTGTCCATGTGGAACACAGATACATACAGAGATGTATGGCCACACAGACAGACAGACAGACAGACAGACAGACAGACAGACAGACAGACGGGGAGTGTTTACCTGTACAGGTCTCTGATAGACAGGTAACCCTGTTCACTGCCCAGGACCACATACTCCCCAGACACACACATGTCTGTCACCTGCTCCTTCAAGGGCTCTGTACACAGGTGCTTCCCATTGACAGAGTACAGGTGCAGAGCATTCTTATCCTGGAGGGAGACACAATGAACCATGTGTGTAAACGTGTTGAGCTGGTGAGCATTCGGGATAGTTCCATAATTATACAATTTATAAATGTGGACAAATGACTACAATTTGTATGTGTACATCTTTAATGAGTATGACAATTTAATAAAGAGTCTGCTAGGAGTATGTGTGTGTGTGTGTGTGTGTGTGTGTGTTACCTTGAGCGTGGCCTTGCCCTCCACGCAAGTGTGGACCACCAGGTGCCCCTCCCAGGACACAGCTAGGTGCAGGATGGACACTGGCAGCGAGCTCTCGCACGGCGGACGCAGGCTCCGCAGGTACTGACCCCGGCCCACCGCATGGATGATCACCGTGCCATCCTGACAGGAGGACAGGAAGCGCGCACACACACACAGATATACAGACACACACATGCACAAACACATAGAAACACCCGCGCACGCACACACGACATTGTTATTACAAGACATTCCACGCTACATGTGATGTCCTCTAACGGCGTGTCGTCCTGGTGCGATGGCAGAGCAGGTAGTCTCACCCTGGAGCCTGACACGGCCATGTCCAGCTCTGTGCTGATGCTGACGCTCACCACCTCGTCCGTGTGTCCGTACAGCACCTGCACAGGCTTGGGACATAGGCCCACCGGAGCCCCGCCCTGGCGGAGGGACACACAGACAGTCGTGAGTCATTCGGAGTTACACCTGGTTCTGCTTTCTGTACTCCTAAACACATGCTTTCTGAAACGCATGCGCACACGCACACACACATACACACACACATATACCTGCTGCAGCACCTGCCACACCATGCAGGTGGTGTCTCTGGATCCAGAGATCAGGTGGATCCCACAGTGATCTGTCGCCAGGCACGTCACTATGTCTGGACACACACACATACATGTTACTATGTGACATAGACCCAGACAGACACACTGGTAAACACAGATAAACTGTATGTTACTGCGCAGGCTATACAGACAGAAACATAAGACATTCCTGAGCAGTGAGGTAATTGTTGCTGGTTCAGACCGGAAAACTGTGTGTGTGTGTGTATATGTGTGTGTATGTGTGTGGCTCTACCCATGTGTCTGATGTGCTGTCCCACAGTCTTGCCCTTGACCAACGAGGTGACTCTCAGGCTGTTGTCCCAGTGGCCCCCACTGAACAGCAGCTTCCCGTCATGGGAGACCACGAACAGGCCCGCCGTCACCTCCACGCCCGGGGAGAAGGGCCCGCCCAGGAACCTCTGGGTCCTAGAGAGGGAAGGACGGCATGTGAGAAGATGTGAGGAGGTTAGGTGGAAAGAGAGAGAGAGGCAGACTCTGTGGCAATAACACTGTGTTTTCAGGGGTTTTTTCAGTGTGTGGGAAAATGTCCTGACTCACTTAGAGTTGATTACAGTGGGGTCTCTGATGAAGGTGAAGTAGTTGGAGATGTTCTTGTCGTATGGCAGCCAGCCATGCATTCCCATCAGGCAGTTCTGACTCAGGGTGACCTGGGAAATGCAGTACGCCGTAGTGTGTCATCCTCATTTCCAGAAAGAGTCACAGCTCAAAGTGAGAAGCAAGAGGTCAGCCAAGCTGACAGACTAGGGTGGCTATCCTAGCACAGGGCCTGACTCACCATGGTGTCTGGGCTGCCCTGGGTGATGAAGGAGTGGGACTGGTTCCTAGGAACCACAGCCTTCACCAGGGCCACGTTATCACTGATCCCCTGACAAAAATCACATGACACTGGTTACTGGGGGGGGTCAGGCCACAGCTATGTGTATGTATGTCTCTTATAGGATGATGATGATGTGTGTGTGTGTGTGTGTGTGTGTGTGTGTCTGACCTCGACAAAGAATGATTTGAGCTCTGTCAGGTGCTCAAAGATGCTGAGAGGAGACGTGTCCAGTCGGGCCTTTCTCTTTTCAGACTCCTCTAGAGACAAACGCAAAGGGTGGGGCTCCTGCACACACACGCACACAAACACACACACACACACACACACACACACAAACATTGGTTCATTTCAGATCAGATGCTTCTATCCTGAGACATACAAACAGTACATCCAGCAGGCAGGGGTCAGCAGTGTGCAGGCTAACAACGCCCTGTAAGGATGCCTCCCTCCCTCCCTCCCCAGTGATGGCTGCGTACCTTGAGCAGCTGGCAGGGCGTCTGGCCAAAGTTGCTGATCATGCCCTCCACGGCCTTGCGCTCCTTCTCGTCCGTGATGGCGTCCAGATCCACGGCCCCTGCACACAGCGACACAGACCCTCATCGTCTGACACAACCTCGGCACGGGAAGCACAGCGCCCGCGTCGTCACACACACACACATTCTGTTCCCCAGGAATCGTGGGCTCCTGTATGTGAGGTTTTCAGTGTGGCGGCAGCCATTGCGTTAGCGTGTGTGGCTTAGCTACCTTCGTAGGTGCAGTAGTAGAACACATTGAGGGCCTCCACTGCCGCAGGGCCCCTCTGCTTGTAGCCGAAGATCAGATCAACCCACTCATGGAGGTGGGCGGAGACATGCTCCGACTCCTACACACACACACACACACACACACACACACACACACACACACACACACACACACACACAGGATATATCAGTTTACCAAGTTACCTCTCCTTTTTAGCACCTTGTCGAAAGTACGAACAGTAACAGACAGTCAGAAGGCAGGTCTCACCAGGGCCTTTCTGTGCTGGTAGATGAAGTCCTCTGGAGATTTGGCCCATTTCGGCAGAATCACATCATTTACCCTCTCCTTAGAGATCTGTAGGCGACCTAGATCAAAGCCTGGGGGAACAGAGAGAAAGACAGAAAGAGAGAGAGAGAGAGAGAGAAAGAAAGAAAGTGGGAGAGAGAGAGAAAGAAAGTGGAGAGAGAGAGAGAGAAAGAGAGAGGAAAAAGAGATAATGGATACTTACAATAGCACAACCTAAACTAGTTTTGAGCGTGTGTATGTGTGTGTGTGTGTGTGTGTGTGTGTGTGTGTATGTGCGTGTGTATGCGTGTGTGAGGCTGACCATTCTGGTTCTCCAAGAACTCGGGGAAGTAGAAGAACTCTGGGATGAGCTCCTTGACGTCGTTGGGGTTGTCCATGAGGGTCTGCCAGGTGGCTGGGATGGAGTGGAACTGCCGGTCAGCACAGTCGAACCTGGACAGAGGCCGAGAGAGACAGAGGGGACGCGCGCGCACACACACACGCACACACGCACACGCACGCGCACGCACACACACACACACACACACACAATGCATTAGTAATCATCAATCATCCACACGCAGACAGAAGCGTGTGCTAGGCCAATTGCAGGGCGGAGGAGGGCGGAGGAGGGCGGGGGAGAGCGGGGGAGGGCGTCTCACCGTCCGCTCTGCAGCTGAATGTGGAGGGAAGTGAAGGGCTCCACGCGGATCAGGTAGTGCATAACCCCGGCTGCGTTGGAGTAATGGGTACCGTAGTGGAACCTGTCGATGGTGCCGGTGGGATCCTCGAAACTCTCAAACCTGCAAGCAGAAAACCCAGGTACTTACAAGACATGGCGCGAGCAAGGCCAAGCCCCTGGACACGGGGCGTGTTGTTTTGCTGGGGGAGGTGATGTTGTGGATGGGATGTGGGGTGGAATGTTTTGGCGAGGGGGCGGGGCTGAGAGGAGGGTTGGAGGCTGGGAGAGCGTACTTCTCTCTGACAGCCTTGGCGTTGCGCTCGTTCAGGACGGCCACGGGCTTGGACAGGTCCCTGAAGACCCGCGGGTCAGAGAGGTCCAGTTCCTCGGAGGTGTAGTCCGACAGGATCCAGGGGAACTGCGAAACGCAGGGAAACAGAGAGAGAATGGAATCCACTTGATACCGCTAACAGATGGATGATAAAGATATTCCCACCCACCCCCCAGAAGGAATGGTACATCCCAATCCTGCCTCCGATGAGAATAGTGGAACGTACCACTGGGTACTGGGCCAGGTTGTTGTAGGTCCGGCCTGCGATGGTGTTGAGCTGAATCAGGTAGTCAAAGTTGGAGATCTCTCGGTTCACCCATTTCTGCGCAATAACCCCCCCCCCCCAAAAAAAAAAGATTAACTTCAACACCACCAGACTTCCACCAGCCCTCCATTGGCTGAGGTCATCATGTAACCTTTGACCCCTGATGGCTCCCATAGCATCTGACCTGCGTGAGTCCAGAGGCCTTGAGTAGCTCCTGGGGTGAGCGCGTCCCATGCAGACTGAGTGGACGCAGCAGCAGCATCCTGCTGTACACCTTGTTCCTCACCTGCAGGTGGCGCCAAACACACACACCTCAGAACCAAGGATCTTTTCCCCATATCGGCACGGCGACTCCTCCAAGCCAGCGAGTGCAGTAACGATAAGCACAGAACCCCTGCCAACCCTTTTACCTCCTTCTGGAAGTTCAGGAAGTAGTTGGTCTGGTCGATGAGGAAGATCTCCAGGGCGGAGCGCCGGAGGTTGTACCTGCGCAGGTGGATCTCGCGGATCTGGGACAGGGGCCACTTGAAGTCATGGCCCACACCTGAGGGGACAACATATAAGACCACACACAGCCTGGGACTCAGCAAGCTTGTCAACATCACGGACCCCCCCTCCAGTCGTCTCCTCCCTACCTCCCTCCCTACCTCCCTCACCCTCCTCCTTCTCCTGGCTGCTGTCGTAGAAGTAGATGTGCTGGGTGGTGAGCTCCAGGCGGCCAGGGATCACGTCCACCACCGTCACCAGCTCACAGTCCTCCAACAGGACCATCTTCTCCTTCTGACCAGCCTCCTCCGCCTCCCCCCTTAGAAAGAGAGACAGAGAGGAAGAGGGAGAGTCAGAGAGAGAGAGTGTGCATTAGTGAGTGTGTGAAATGTGGGAGCTTGTGTGTGTGTGTGTGGGGGGAGCGGGGGGCGGGGGACTCACTGGTTGCTGTTCCCGGAGGCGTCATCCTCGGGCAGCTCCAGGATGTCGTCCTCCAGGTCGCTGACCTTCACCTGCTTGACCGCCTCCAGCAGCAGGGACTGGGGGCTGACGCGTTGCTGCTGGACGCCTGAGGAGACAGGGGAAGGTCAAAGGTCAGGGTACAGAGTTAGGCCCCCTGACAGAGAGCGTTGGCTTCCTTGGAGGTAACAGTGTAACGCTCGGGTCAAGGGCATTGACGGATATGGAAGCAGGCTGTGTGTGTGTGTGTATATCAGTGTGTGTGTGTGTGTGTATATCTGTGTGTGTGTGTGTGTGTGTCTCACCCAGGTTGTCTCTGAGGGCACTGGCATCGCAGTGCTGATCAAAGTTATAGTTGCGGACCAGCTTGAGTCTCATGCGGGAGTAGTTCTCAGCACTGGATAACCTCCAGTGCATTTCACTCTGTTGCCTGGGGAACAGATACACAGGTCAGATGACCTGTATACAATCACGCCACCCTACACTACACACACTCACACAAACATACACCATCCCACAGGTAGACGCACACACACACACCAAGGTGTCCTGGTCCTCACCTGTCTGCCCAGGGTCCTCTCTCACACACTAGGCTGCGGCGCGCTGCCTTCCACTGCCTCATGGTGGCGCTGTGCTGGCTGTGCAGCTGTTTCAGCATGCTGTTGTAGCGCAGGTTCTCCTGGCGGCCGCGGCGAGAGAACGGCTCCACAAACTGTTCCTGAACGGCCAAGGGGAACAGGATAGGGGGGTTGTTGTGGGTGCATAGACAAGTGATTCGTTTTGGCGTCGACTCGCGCCAAGTGGTGTGAAGATAAGAGGGAGGCTCCACGAGCCGCTCTCACCTGGAAGCGGATCTTGCTCTCCCCCCTCTCCCGCTCCCTCTTGTGCAGGCTGACCATGAAGGCCTCGTAGCATTCCTTCCAGAAGAGAGCCATGCTCTCGTGGCCCTGGCTAAAGGTCTCGATCTCATACTGTTTCATGTAGGGGATGATCTACAGAGAGGAACCACAAGGGGAAGCCATCACTTTGTGCGTCTCTGCACCAGCCAAATACGGAAGCTCTAGGAAAGTTCTAGAAAGATGTCAGCGAACGGATTCTATCGAACGTCTTTGCGATTGAAAACCCATCCTCGCGTTTCGACGTCAAACGCCGAAGACCCCCCCCCCGAATCACAACACGTCCACTCACGTATTTGTCCAGGTAGACCCTCCACTCGGGCGAGTTGCAGTACAGCTGGAAGTCCTCAAAGAAGGAGGGGCTGCCATTGGTGTCGGGCAGCGAGGGCAGGTGCAGCTCCATGTACAGCAGCTTGTGCACCTTAGACAGCAGCGTGCGGAGGAGTGGCACCAGGAAGGAGTAGGTCTCCTCGGTGCGCTCCCCGGCCACCGCACGCCGCAGGATGCCCTCCACGCGGCCCAGCAGGTAGCACGCCTCGTCCTGGGTCTCCACCGACTTGGTTTGGAGGATGCCGTTCAGCTTGGCCGTGGCCAGGGCACACACCTGGGTGGGAGGGCAGAGGGCAGGGGGTTAGGGAGACGGGATCAGATGGAGGGTGGTTAAGCACAAATTAAACGCAGGTAGTTTGGAAAGGGAGGGAGCGTTTAAAACGACTTATGTGTTCTGAAAGGAGACGCGGTACAGAGACACGAAGAGAAGGCAGCAGGTCTTACCTGCGGGTCCTCCTGGGCCATGAAGCCCAGCAGTAGGCGGAGCCCCACCTGGGACAGCTGCAGCCACTGGCTGCCCGACGAGTACCACACCATCAGGCTGTCCATCAGAGTGACCGTCTCTTCCAGAACCTTCTCTGTCCACAGGGAGGGATTGACCAGGCCCTCGGCCTGGAGGAAGTCCTGCACCACGTGAAGCAGACGTACGGCGTTCTCCGTGTGCTGGGGCAGCATGGCTGCCGTGGCCTCGCGGTTGTCGGTCACCGCCCACTCCAGCATCCTCTCCATCAGGCTGGGAGGGAGGCGGAGCGAGGGGGAGGATGGAAAGGAAAACAAACGAAAAGGTAAGAAGATATTGATAATTGCCTGAGACGTGACCCAAATAGCACAGGTTAACTTTCACATCCGAAATATAACCTCATGTTCCTACTGCACATGCATGCTCACTGTCCTGTGGGGGTTGAGCCCCGGGAGGGGGGGAGGGACGGGGGGCAGGGACTCACCTGAGCTTGATGTGGTCGACGGGCAGCAGCAGCTCGTTGGCGGTGCCCAGCTTGGTGAGGGCAGAGAACACCTGGCCCCTCTCCACCCACGCCGTGTCGTCTGAGCCCTCCACGCCCCGCCACATGACGCACAGCACGATCTCCAGCAGCATCCGGGACAGTTCCTCCTCCAGTCTCTAGGGGGCGACCGAGACGAAGGTCAGGAGGAGAGCAACACAGACAGATATAGAAGATGGATTGCCCTTGTCTCGCCCCCCTCCCCCACACTCCCCAGACTCCCTGGTGGGAGGTGACGCTTGTCATGACGCCAGAGAGCATAGATGAAAGGGTGGGGTGAGGGGGGTGCCTTGCAGGCTGGCAGGCTGGCTGGCTGCCCAGAGACTGGGTGACATTTCTGGGGATGAGAAACGGAGTATCAAAGGCTTACCTCGGCGCAGCTGAACGACTCTCCCAGAGACATGTCATCGCTGAAAAGGAAGCTGTCCTCCGTCAAAGAGGATGAGGCCTCGCGCTCCACAGAGCCCCCTGGGAAGGGTTTGGCCGTCTCCAGAGGGGACGGAGTGCTGGGCATACTTCCAGGGGTCTGGCTCCCGCTGTCCCCCTGCTCGTAGGCCTGCACATGGGACAGGTCCAAACTCAAGCCCCCAGTCTTTCCGGGCCCAGCCCAGGGCTTGGGGAGATGGGTGTCCCCGGGGGTGTCCAGGAGCGAGATGAGGTCTCCGTTGTCCAGGCTGTCGATGGAGCGGCTGTCTCCGATGCTGAGGCGGTCCTCGTCCAGCCTGTTGGGACTGCTGGCCCGGCCCCTCCTCTCCAGGGGCAGCTCCAGGCGCTGGCCGGACCCTCGGCTGAGGTCCAGGCTGCAGGTGCTGGCTGTGTCGCCCCGGCCTGCCCCCCCGTCGGCCCCAGGGCTCCTGAGGAACAGCTTCATCAGGGTCTCCTGCCAGCACAGCTGCTTGGAGATCTGAAGCGCTGCATCCTGCTGGGACTGGAGGAGCTGGTATAGCTGGAGGGAGGGAGGGATGGACAGAGAGAGAGAGAGAAGTGGGGGGGTTGGAAGGAAAAGGATTCAGTACATTTAGGGCCTGCTTTCGTGCAATCTGATCCCCATTTCACAGCCCAATAAAACAAGGTTTTTAGTGTTGAAGTCAAACAGTGTTTGTGAGTGTTGCGCTTCCTCACCCTCTTGCATATGAGCAGGCGTACCCCGGGTCCAGCCCGGTGTGTCAGCTGGACCAGCGCCATCAGGTCCTTGTAGTTCACTACAAGATCTGGATGGAGCAAAAGGTCAACATGCCAATGAGACTGGGGTCAAGGCATGTCACTGCAACCGCGTAAAGCTGATTTATGACTATCACTCCATCCAGTCCGAGGACAGAAACAACAACCTCCACAGCGACAATATACAGCAGAAATGGTTATTGAACCCATTCTGTCTCCTTGTGCTTACACAAGCTTAAAGGTGGCCTCTTTCTGCTGTGAGAGCGGTCCGCTCCCCACTCCCCCTGCTGCCTTCAGCCAATCAATTAGTCCTAAAGGCCTTATCGACTGGCCATGAAATCACCCTCCTGAGACAGCTCTTACTCTCTCTGGGAAAGACAGGGCTCTTGGTCAGCTGACAGAGACAGACCTACTCTCGCTTCTTCAAAGAACTCAATCGTGCGAGCAGAAGGCACTGCAGCGGGCTTCGGGTCATCAGCTAATTGACTTTATTAAGCAAACGACCGGCCGACGAACGGGACGGCTTTCCTTCGAAAGTCGCCAAGCGCCAAAGGCTCCGGGCCTGCGTGATGGTTAAGGCTCCTTGCATCCCCAACACAGCGGCTAACGCGTTTCGTTAGCGAAAGAAGGTCGTTTCTTCAGAACACTGGTGGACACCAGGAGGAGAGGGTGAACCCTAGGAGGATGTGAGAGAGGGAAAAGAGGGGAAGAGAGGGGGGCAAGAGACAGGGTGGGTGGGAGGGGGAGGGGTGGAGACGTACCTGTGTGCAGCACCTGGTTGAGCAGGCAGCGGACCAGGGTGGGGGTGATGTGGAGGTCCGAAAACAGGAGGGTGAGTCCGGAGTAGCCCACCTCTCTCAACTTCAACCTCAGCTTGCTCTTCTCGTACACGCGGTCACAACGCAGCATGCGCTCAAACAGCTGCAGACACAGAACGAGCGCGCGCGCGCGCCAAAAACACGTCAGATCAGACGAGAGAACTTTCCAGAAGTTCAATATTCGAGGTGATAATGAGGCTTGACAGGCCCCAGCGTGTGTGTGTGTGTTCTGCTTCAGCCACCTTGAAGACCAGCTCGCGGAGGCGGTCCGAGTGTTTAGTGTTCAGCAGAAGGGCGTAGCAGGAGTCGGCTGCTCCGGGCTCAAACAGCAGCAGGAAGAGCTGGTCCCGGGCCGCACTGCTGTGAAGCAGGCTCAGCAGCAGCTCCAACAAACTGCACAGCTGGGGGGAGGAGCATGCACGCACACAGCACACACACAGCACACACACACAGCACACACACACAGCACACACACACAGCACACACACACAGCACACACACACAGCACACACCCAAACAGACACCACACACAGAGGCACGCACCGCCGCACGCGCAAACATTCAATATCAACAGACGCTGCACGCCGCTGCACACAGCCCGACACGCTCGCGGTCACCAAGTTCCGTTTGCACATGTAAGATGAGGTCAGCGGTCTTATTTATAGGCCGGGGTAAGAGGATATGAGAGAGGGGAAGAAAGGAGAGACACAAAAGGAAACGGGGCAAGGACGAGTGCGATGGAACAACTGGAGGGCGAGAGGGAAGGAAGGAGAGGGAAACGGATACTCAGTGACCAGGAGATCAATGTCCTGGTGCTAAGCGTGAGGTAGATCGAGGGAGACATTGAGGCCTTGTTCAGTCAATGGGAGAGAGCAGCAGTCGATGGCAATCGGGGGGGGGGACAGTCAGCATGGCCCAGATGGGGCACCAGAGGTACTTGCTGGTGCTGTGGGGATACAGTCAGCCTAACGTATGCGATCCTGAATTGTTTGTAAGACGGAACAACAAAGGCCGTGAATTTTTATGAAGATGTCTTCCCTATAGTAGCAATATTTCCAGAGGGGATACACATTCTATTGGGATGTTTTTATCACCTGATATAATGTGTGTCCCCTTGCCTAATATGCAAAGGGTCTGTCCTGCCATACTGTGTGTTATTTTGTGTGATCTATTGGTCACAATAAACAACCTGAGATAATATGAAGATGCCTGCTCTTTTCTAGCAAAAGTTACAGAGGGGATGCATGTAATATCAGGCCATTTTTTCACTTGCTATATTGTGTGTCCCCTTGCCTAGCATGCAAAACGTCTGTCCTGCCATCATAGGTGTTATTTTTTGTGTGGTTTTGAACACGATGACCAACGTGAGATGATATGAAAGTGATTATTCTTTTGTAGCAAAAGTTACAGAGGGGATACAAATTACATCGTGACTTTCTTTTTCCTTGATATAATGTGTGTCCCCTTACCTAACATGCAGAGGGTCTGTCCTGCCATCGTGTGTGTTATTTTCGGTGTTATTTTGGTCACAACGAACAACCTGAGATCATTTGATTTGGACACGTATTCTAGACCGCTCATACTCTTGTTGTTCTTATCGATCAACACTAAACAGTTTCCTTCAAGACTGGCAATTCCCTCTCAAAAAGCCCCGCCCACCCACCCACCCCCTCGTCCCGCCCCCTCACCTGCTCTTCGTCTCCTATGGCGGCAATGTATCCCAGGATGCTGTGCATCTCCTCCTGGGTCATGCCCTTGCTTATGTAATACTTGAGGAGTCCGCAGAGCGACGCCCGGATGGTGCGGACGTCATCCTCCGTCAGGTCGCCCTCCCCCTTGCTGCTACACCTGCTGATGACATCACACAGCAAACAGCGACGCGTTCAAAAAAGCGAAAACAACAACTGCTGTCGTTCGTGTAGCGAACACAACCTGGCACTGTACGCTGTAGTCCTAGACAGTCATGCATAAGTGACGTACACCCCAGTTCAGATCAAGCGAAAAAGAGTCAAGAGAATGAAAAATGAGTTATAAAACCAGACGCAGAGCATTCTGGGAGATCCAAAATGGAGTCCCACCCGTAATAGAGACGAATGGTGTCCAGCAGGAATTGAACTCCGTATTTTTTCCTGAACTGCTTCCTGTTGTCTTTGATGATGGTGGACATGTACTGGATGTGACCTTCACCACAGAAAACACAAGAGCAACTCAGCACAGGTTCACAGTGTCACACACACACACATATACACACACACTGACGCGCACGCACACACACACTGACGCGCACACACACACACACACACACACACGGAAGCACGCACACACGGAAGCACGCACACGCAAAAACACAAGCCCACAAGAGCAACAAAGACACATTTCAATTGGTTAAAGAACTGACGACAATGCTTAGGCTGTATACCAGGGGTGTCAAACCCTGGTCCTCGAGGGCCGATGTCCTGAGGGGTTTCGATGTTTCCCTGCTCCAGCACACCCAATTCTAACGAAGGGTCATTATCAGGCTTCCACAGAGCTTGATAACAACCCATTCGTTAGAATCAGATGTGCTGGAGCAGGGAAACATGGAAAACCGTGAGGACAGCGGACCAGGGTTTGACACCCCTGCTGTATACTGTGCGAAGCGCCAGTGGATGTGAAGACTGACCCATCGCGCACACACACACCCACACACCCACACACACCCACACACCTATGCGCAGAGGAAAGTCCCCTTGGTTCCAGATGTTGAAGTTAAACAGCAGGTGGGTGTGGAGCTGCTGCAGGAGCTGCTGGTTCTTCTCATAGGTCACCTGCTCCACCAGTAGCTGAGCTGCCACCAGAACACTCACATCTACCTGGCCGGCAGGCATCTGCACACAAACACACACACAAAGCAAATTCAGAGTGTTAGGGTCTGTGAGTCAGTATGTGAGTGAGGGACAGACAGACAGACACAGCCGCGGCTCTGACCTTGTGCAGCAGAGCTCCCAGAGTGACTACACCATGGGAGTGCAGCAGACTCTCCTGGTTGATGGGGTGTCTCTGCAGGAAGTGCTTCAGCACCAACAGGAAGGTGGCCACCAAGTTCTTCTCCAGACGAGCCTCTGCACCACAAACACAAATCATCAACGATCAGTTGACGTAAGTATAGGTTTAGTATCAGAGTTACTATGCTAGCGTATATTATAGCGACATCGTGATGTCGGTTCTCACCGACATCGAGTATTTCTGTGAAAGTACCGATTGTGTTTATGCAATATCACGAGACTGAGAAGACTGCGACTCACCCGAGGCCCTGTTGGAAGGCAGGATGACCCAGTCTCCGTCAGCCGGGGTGGCCAGGTCAGGGGTGATGAACTCTGACCCCGAGGGCTCGGCGTGGTTGTCAGGCGTCAGCAGGGTGAGCTGCTCCAGGATGGGGAACAGGACGGGAACCCCCCCGACGCAGTTGATCACGTCCTGAGCGGGACAGAAAAACAGAGGAGGTCACCTCCGGTCATTCGCAGAAGCATAGACTGAAAAGGTTTCAAGACTTGCATGCAATGACTCAACATATATTCTCATCGTGTGGACCCACCAGAACACTGTCTAAGGCAGTACAAGTGAGATGGTAGCACATGCTATTCCATTAGAGGATGTGATGTCATTTCTGCCTCTCCTACCTTGATGTCCCAGTTGACAACCTTGTTTCCAGTGAGGCGTCCGTGTAGCAGGTTAGGGGACAGATCCAAACAGATGGGATTCCTGCAGGCCTGCAGCAGCCACATAACAACACACTCTATTGTCACCAATTACATAATCAAGCACTGCTCACGGATGTGCATGGAAAGTGATTGAGTGTCCAGATGATTGGCAGCTGCAACGTCCAGTCACCTTTGGGGAGTAGTGCAGCAGGAGTTTGGTGGAAAGGTCTCCAAGCTCCGCCTCCAGGGTTTTGAAAGGAGAAATGCAATTGGGACCTGACATCAAAGGGACAGGAGAAGAATCCATGAGATTTTCCCCTCTACTCGTCTTTGCACCCACACTCCCTCTCTCTCTCTCCCCCTCCCACCCTCTCTTCCCCTCCCCCCTCCTTACCAGTGCTGCAGAGAGCCTTGATGTGGCTGGGCTGTAGCTGCTCGTGGAACACCATGACGCTGCCCAGTTGCCCCTGCAAGGAGGTGGGGCTGCCCCACTCGCTGTCCTGGGTCCCCGCCGAGATCAGCTTGGTGACCGACTCGGGCTTGCTCCCCAGCAGGCCCCCCCAGCCCTGAGACGACAGGATACCCCCCAGGGAGGAGCGGCCGGACGGGGGAGCGGCGGAGAAGGGCGGGTCGGGGATCTGGGATGGGGGCGGCGTGGTGGTCCTGTGGCCGGCCGAGCCGATGCAGCAGGAGGTGAAAGGCTGGGGAGGAGAGGAGGAGCGTGAGAAGGTACAGGCCAACACACACACACGCACACACACGCTAAAACAAGGGTGGGGCTCACCTCTGTCATGGTGGGGTACTTGAGAGGAGCAGACAGTTTCTGCTGTCCGTCAACATAGATGTACACCAGACTCTGCCCAAACGGCCTCTTCCCCGGCACATGGACCACACCTATACTGTGCTGTGGGTAGGAGAACAACCAAAAGATTCAAATCTCCCCAATCCCCCTTTAACAAACCACAGAACCTCCAGTTCAGCCAGACAACATGACAGTTGACCAGGCACGCTGATGTCCCTCACCCAGAGCGAGTCGCAGAAGCTGTAGTCAGGCAGCATGACGGTGACGTACTCCTTCTTGGTGCACACGGCCACCACCAACCCCCCTGCTGAGCTGATGAAGGCCTCGAAGCCGGTCCCTCCTGGGGTGAAGAAGCTGCAGAGGAAGGAGAGAGACAAGGTCAGCCTGTATCACAATCACATCTCTCTACTTCTACCCTTTCCCCCTCTCTCCCCAGTTTTCCTCCTTACCTATACAACTGTTTCCTCTTGTCTCCTTTGCCAGGTGGGCCCTGCTGGTCCTGGTCCAAGGACAACCAGGCCAGGAAACTGAAGGCGTAGCCGGGCCAGCGCAGGATGGTCGGCACGGCGATGCCGGCCATGCTGGGCGACAGGTCAAAATACTGCATGGCGCTCTCTAGGCCCTGTTTCCGCACCATGCTCAAGATGGCCCTCAGCACGGGCCCCACGTATGGGTGGGCCTGGCCAGGCTCCTGGGGCCTCAGCAGGCGCAGCAGCTGCAGCAGCTCCCCCCCGCCCAGGGACTGGCTCCCCAGGGCCCCCAGGAGCCCCACCAGGCTCTCGGCGCAGGCCCGATGCAGCCTCTGGTGGTTCTCCAGGGTGGCCAGCACGCGCACGGCCATGGCGGCGTTGACGCAGGTGGCGCGCGTCTGCCGGTTGATGCAGCACAGGCGGCGGAGCCAGTCTGAGGTGAAGATCTGTAGCTCGGCCGAGTCCATCTCAGGCAGCCACTGGATGAGCAGGAGGAGGGGCTCCACGTTACTGATGCCCAGGATGCCCACCGACGTGTGCTCTCCCTCGACAGCCTGGCAGGGGGGCACAGGGAGAGGGGCACAGGGAGGAAGGCACAGGGAGGAGGGCACAGGGAGGGGGGTGAGGGGCAGGTCATTTAATGCATGGAAGAAGCTACGGTTGACTGGTTTGTTGGCTGACTGGGTAACAGGCTGACTGAAGATGAATCTCACCATGTTCATCAGTTCTTTCAGCAGGTGTCTGGACGGCTGTCCCAGAGAGACCAGCACCTCGTAGAGGTGAGTATATCCAATTCTCTCCTTGAACACCTCCTGTAAGGATGCATCCATGGCAATTACAGCTCCAGAGTGAGCAGACTATAGGGTCATAGTGGCTATGAGGCTTAATCAAATTCATGTTTATTCTATTTATACATAAATTATGTTCATCCTGCCAGTTTTTACCTTTGCAGCCGGTGATTTATGCATCACCGTTGTCAGGGCTTTGATGGTTGCCACGGCAAGGGAGTCCAATCTCCCTTGCAACACCTGGGAAGACATAACACCTGTCAATCAAACCCCAAGACCAACTCTAGTTCCCTCTCTGTGGAGTGTGACCATAGCGACAGCTCCTTTTATTCCGGCAAACGCACTCAAAGGGTCAGCACGTGCAAAAACAGCAAATAATAACGTGATAAAAATGAGGTCACTCCTTCAAATACAGCATGCATGTCATTTGCCAGAATAAAATGAGATTAGGGAAAGGAATGTGTGTGTGTGTTGGGGGGGGGTCAACACAGAAGATTGGTGTAATTATTTGTTGATTTTTCTGAGGGTCAGGAGCTGACATCATTGCTCTTACTGCAGGCCACAGGAGCAGGGGGAAGCAGACTGCTAGCTTCCTGCTCCAGAGCGCACTCCTGACAGGCTACAGTCTGGAGCAGAGCGCACTCCTGACGGGCTACAGTCTGGAGCGGAGCGCACTCCTGACGGGCTACAGTCTGGAGCGGAGCGCACTGCTGACAGGCTACAGTCTGGAGCAGAGCGCACTCCTGACGGGCTACAGTCTGGAGCGGAGCGCACTGCTGACAGGCTACAGTCTGGAGCAGAGCGCACTCCTGACAGGCTACAGTCTGGAGCAGAGCGCACGCCTGACAGGCTACAGTCTGGAGCAGAGCGCACTCCTGACAGGCTACAGTCTGGAGCAGAGCGCACTCCTGACAGGCTACAGTCTGGAGCAGAGCGCACTCCTGACAGGCTACAGTCTGGAGCAGAGCGCACTCCTGACAGGCTACAGTCTGGAGCAGAGCGCACTCCTGACAGGCTACAGTCTGGAGCAGAGCGCACTCCTGACAGGCTACAGTCTGGAGCAGAGCGCACTCCTGACAGGCTACAGTCTGGAGCAGAGCGCACTCCTGACAGGCTACAGTCTGGAGCAGAGCGCACTCCTGACAGGCTACAGTCTGGAGCAGAGCGCACTGCTGACAGGCTACAGTCTGGAGCGGAGCGCACTGCTGACAGGCTACAGTCTGGAGCGGAGCGCACTCCTGACAGGCTACAGTCTGGAGCAGAGCGCACTCCTGACAGGCTACAGTCTGGAGCAGACCACGGACAGCATCTGGAGCAAGCCGCCTGACAGGCTACAGTCTGGAGCAGGAAGCTCACAGCGCCGGGCTGGGTGTCCCCCATCTCCTTCAGAGAAACGAAACAAACACACAGGAAACACCAGATCTCATACACCCCACGGACGAGCACTCTTCGGCTAACACACACACACACACACACACATCTCCATCCAGCAACGTCCTTTAGACCCGTTATCTTTGCACTTGTCATTGAACGGAGTCCTGTTTGCTAGAGGACCAGCTGGAGCGAGACTGTGGTTGAACAAAACAGTAACTTAATGGCCAAACAAAACAGTCATACAACAACAGTGGAATCACACCAGGCAGCTTAGTCCTGTTCAAACCACCTCATTAACATAACGGACACGAGAGAGACGGTTCGGGGCCGTCTCTATGGAAACAAGCCAGCCAGGTGACAGCATTCCAACCGAACCCAAAAGACACCACCGGGCATGTGGGGAGGGTGGAGGGGGAGGGTGGAGGGGGACGGGGGCTGAGAGAAGAAGGGTGGAGGGAGGCAAAGTTGAACTGAAGAGAGAGCGGGGA
>BROE01000010.1:9351489-9402749 GCA_036571765.1 Plecoglossus altivelis | reverse complement strand
AAGGAGAGATGGGAGGGAGGGAGTGGGGGGGGGGGGGGGGGCGAGGGGCAGATGGAGCAGCAAGACAGGAGGAGAGGTGCAGGATGGGAGAGAGGGCGGGTGTGTGTGTGTGTATGTGCGTGGGTGGGTGGAAAGTCGGGGGTCAAGTTACAGGTCGACAGGTCCTGAGCTAGGGGGTGTTGGGGAGGGGAGGCGGTCAGTGTGGTGCCTGGTGGCTGAATACGACCGCAGGAGGTCAACGTGCACCACACCTACTAATACTATGTTTAGAGAAGAGGGGTTAAACCACTGTGCAGACAGTCACGTCTAATACAAACCGAAGACACAGAAAGTCTAACAGCAGCAGGGGCTGGGCCCTGGTGTGGCAGGGGCACGGTCAGCCTACCTTGCTGTTCTGCAGGAGTCGGGTCAGGTGCTCGAAGCAGTTGCTGTTCAGGAAGATGGCCTGGAGGACCGGTCTGTCTGAACACAAGAACATGTCCCTGATCGTGTCTGACCACGGTTCCGCCATCAGGGAGGGAGAGAAGGAAAGGAAGGGGGGGGGGGGGGGGGGGGGGAGGAAGCGAGGGAGGTGTAGGAAGAAAAGAAAGACGAGAGGCAGTCATGTCACAGGGAACGTTCAAGAGGATGATGCGCTGTGAGAGAGAGAGGGACAACAGCCACCTCCCTGAAGTCATCCGGAGCGCGCGTCTCACCCAGCATGTGCACCTGCAGCGCCACAAAGCGGCTTTCCCAGTGACGGCCCGGCGCGCGACCCTTGACCTGCAGAGCGGCGGCCGGGTCGGAATTCAGCAGCTTGAAGTAGTTCTCTAGCACCGAGCCAATCTCCACCTGCCGCTGGTCCGAGCTGCTGGCCAGCAGGCTGTGGACCACCTCCCTCAGGCAGCCCAGCGTCAGCAGGGCCTTCCTGTCGGGTGCCTCGCTGTCCCAGTCCTCGCCGTCGTCCGCACCGCCCTCGAAGTCGCCCAGCACGCGCAGGAGCACCTCCATGGTTGCCGGGGAGATGGCCAGAAGGGCGTTGTGCTAACGAGTGGATGGAGGGAGAAATGGGAGAATATAAGAGTTATTCAAGCACTGTGTGTGTGTGTGTGTGTGTGTGTATGTGTATGTGAGAGAGAGACAGAGGCCAGCCCCTGTTCTCACCTGTCCTCCTGCAACGATGGCCCCAAACAGGTGGAGCAAGCAGCATTTCAGACTATCCTTCAGGTGCTCGCTTTCTTGGAAGCACTCTGAGAGAGAATACACAGACACACACGCCATTCAGAGTGAATAATGCTGTGGGCGTTCTGTTAGCTATGCAAACATCACCCGACCACAACATCAGGCTGGGTCAAGAGCTGCTAGAACGGCCTGTTTAATGGTCCCTGTCTCGCTCTCGTACAAACAGTGCCTGCATTCACTTGTGCATACACACACGCACGCACACACACACATGCATGAAAAGTAGCCTTTAGGGCAGCATATTATCAGTCGTATATTAACTCATCTGTCAACACGCTTCTCCAAGTAGCGAAACGAGCAACAGGCGGTCAAATCAATTGCAGAGGGCTAAGAACGAGCAAACCATTGGATCGCAGAGGGGGGCAAGGACATATTCCTCACACACTAAGCCACCCCCATACCCCGCATACACACACACTCTGTCTCCCACACACACTCTCTCCCACACACACACACACACACACACACACACACGCACACGCACACGCACACACACTGACAGGTTGCCGTGGTAAGGCCTGGGGGCGTCTGTCTGGGCCGGGGGACAGTTATCTCTGAGGTGTTGATACAAAGCCTCAGCTGCACAGAGGCCATTTGTGCAAAATGGCCGCTGTCGACAGGAGCCAGACAGCCACCATTCACTATCAGCCCATCTGAACACCAGGCAAACAGACCGGGCCCACAATGAGCAGATTCATGGGGGCCCAGAGGTGATGGGGGGCGAGGGAGAGATAGAGAGAAAGAGAGGCTAAGAGAGAGAGAGAGCGTGAGACAGAGAGGGAGAAAGAGAGAGAGAGAGAGAGAACAGCCAGTGAGGCACTCAGGGAAAGCTGTTGAGGGAGGCAGCGAGGGAGAGAAGAGGACTGCTGTTTTTTTGTGAGCAAGCTGGTGCTGCTTTTCATTGACTTGAGAACATGGCTTTATCCTAAACTCAATCACTGCCTGAAAGAGGCGAGGGGCGTCTCACTCTCGAGTGACAACATGAGGAGAGAAAGAGACAGACGGACAGACAGAGAGAGAGAGAGAGAGAGAGAGAGAGAGAGAGAGAGAGAGAGAGAGAGAGAGCGAGAGAGAGCAAGCGAGAGAGCGAGCAAGACAGAGGGAGAGGAAGAGCAAAAGAGAGAGAGAGCGCAAGAGGAGACACTCACGGTAGAAAAAGGGGACAAACTCCACGGTGAGCGGAGCAGCCTTGTGTTTCTGCCTGCTCTTCTCCACCGTGCTCAGCTGCTCCCTGGGGACGACACAAACACACAGCCAAACACATGCTGTCACACACAGCCTCAGCCCCATCTCTGTCAGTGTGTGCATGCGTGTGAGCGAGTGTGAGTTTGTGTACGTGTCTGCGTGTCTGCGTGTTATTGGTGGAAAAAACAGGGAGCTTTAGCACTGGATTACAGGAACACCACTGAATCTTGCATATGGAGTGTATTAGCTGGCACTGAGGAACACTAGAAGGACTGTCCTGATCTGGGCCTGGAATTAGCACCAGAAAGGGCAGGATTACCTCAGGCACGTCTTGGTGGCTCCATGACAAATGAGTTCTTAATGCCCTTCGTTCAATAACTTTAGCTAGCTCCATCTCCCATAGCAGTGCTAAACTTTCCCTAGTAGATAAGAAGTAAGGCTGAAAAACCCTCCAAGTAGACGTCGCTGAAAGATGCAACAAAGCTACACATATGTAATTAGCTACGTAGCATTAGCGGCTAGTTAGCATTAGCGGCTGGTTAGCATTAGCGGCTTGCTAGCGTACCCGAGCGTGCGGTGCCTCCAGTTGCGGTAGGGGTCATACAGGCTCTCACAGAAGGCCAGGGCATGGCGGACAAACTCCTCAGCCTGGGTCTGGTCAGCCATCTCCTTCTCCTTGGTCCTGCTCTTGAGCTGCAGCGAGAACACACGCGTATCAGGGAGAAAAACATATCCAGTATTACGGAAGTCTTACGGAATCGCAAAATACAGCAGGCAGGATGGAAAGAACATTGACGTCTCCACACCTGCTGGATGTAAAGCGTCGTCATGGTGATGACATGGTTGATGTAGGAGCAGGTACCGACCTCCTCTACATTGGACAGGTTCCTGAGGGAAGAGAGACAGACACTCTAGTTACGTACTCATGGGCCTGGTCTACCAAGCCTCCTCGCAGCTCCCCTTGGCTCCCCCAACACTCCCTCTTCCCAGCTCCTCCCAGCTCCTCCAGACCCTGGTGGAGCACTAACCTGCAGACCACGATGAGGAACTTGACCAGCAGCAAGGCCAGGTTCTGCTGCTCAGGCTCCAGGCCGTCTGACGCCTTCTGGACACACTGCAGCAGCTGGTGACGCAGCACCTGTAGGATGTTGTCTGGGAGCAGGGTCATCACTGGCGGCACCTCTTCCAGCCTGGATGCATACACACACGCACGCACACACGCACACACACACACACACACACACAGTTATGCTTTATTTGAATTTGAGCAAAGAGAGATAGCTCGACAGGGAAAAAAAGAGGCAGTCATGTATGATTGCTAGAAGCAGGCTTTTATGTCGGTGGGGACAAGTAGGTGCTTAAGACGGTATGTGTGTGTGTGTGTGTGTGTGTTTTGGCTGTGGAGGGAGACCTGTCAGGGCTGAGCTGAGCCAGGCGAGCCACACCAAATGGGGAGAGAGGCGTGACGGTGGGAGAGCTGGACAGCTGTGGCAGCGCTGGACGACGAGGGGGATGGCGGGGGGGGGGGGGGGGGGGCTAATGGGATTTAATCTGCTTTCCCCTAGCACGGCACTGCACTCTCTCCCTTCCTCCGATCCCACACACGTCACACGCTCCTATGTTACGTAACGTCATGTCACGGGACCGTCGCGGCTTTACAAGGCTGGTCATGTGACCGCAGCTGGGGCTTTGGAGAGTGCAGCGTTGCGTGTCTTTCGAACATCCTCTCTGTCGTGAATGTGCACACTCTCCCTCTCTCCCCTCTCCTTCTCTCCCTCTCTCTCTCTCTCTCCCTCCCATATACACAGTCAGAAAGCAGATCTGCGTAAGGGCACACACACACACATCAGCACGTTCACATGTACACCAACACACACATTGACACACAATGCCAGAGGATACATCCTTGCCTCTTACTTGCATTACAAACGTGACCTCAGCACTCAAGCATTCTGCAAAGCTACATTAGCCACAGGCAGGACACACAGGCAGACACCCACACAAACACGCACGCTGTCTGTCACAGGTCTCTCTAATCCAGATCGTCACAGTCCCGTGGGAAACAGAGGATTGAGTGGAGCTGGCGTGTTGTTACGGAGGAACCATCTCACCTGGAAGGTGGCTTCTCGAAGTCCACGTCCAGACATCTCTCATAGGAGCTGATGAAGATCTCCAGCCACAGCTTCAGATAGTCTGGGTCCCTCTGGTAGACCGAGAGAAGGAGGCCGACAGAAGAGAGAGAGAAACAGAGAGAGACCGAGAGAGATGGAAAGAGAGATAAGAGTAGGGGGAAATAAAGGTCATAAAAGGAGAATACGTTTGTTGGACAGATTACTTGTAAAGATAAGTACGAGAGTTAAATCTCAGTGTTGGCTTTTTATGGAGCCGACCATCTTGGCTCTTCCAGCAGCACACGTCCTGTCCAGCACCATGAGGCGACCCGAAAACAAGCCACGGTGAACTGAAGCCACACGGTGACCAGCAGAGACCTGCCACCACTGGGCCCTCCTCCGACAGGCATGGAGAGACACAGCACACCTGACTGGTAACCAGCCCATCCACATTACTCCTTCAACACCCCCCCACCCCCCACTCACTCCCCCCCACCTGCCCCCAGGGAGGGGAGCTAGCAGCTGGCCAGCCGGCATTCAAAACTTCTGGGAACAATGCCTGGGACAAGGGGAGGGGGGGGGGGGGGGGGGGTGGAAGGGTTGAATGCCTGGAGCCTCTGACATAGCAGCTTCGTGGGCCTGTCCTCAGTCAATATCAGCCAGACCACTGGCACTGACAGCTGTCTTCAACACCTCAACACACACGCACACTGTGCCCAGCTCTCAGAATACCAGTCATCTGCCCTTCTCTAATCTTCCAGCACTTAGCCCGGGCTGGAGGAGATTCCAACCTCATCTCTGGAGACTGATTCAGGTCAAGAAGGGCTGAGAAAACAGGCAGAGCGGATTACTGCATTACTTATTGAGCTATTATGTTGATTATCATTGCAGGGCAATATCCAGAGTGGGCTGATACTGTGATGGTCAAACTGGGGTAGTTTGGAATGGTTCAATGTTCTGGAGTGAGAGTTCAGTTCGGGTTCTAATGGCAGGGTAGCGCCTGCCAGGGCCTGAGCTATGTGGTGCAGATCAGTGAGGCTGTGTATGCTGGCTCGGGGGCTAGGAGGCTGCTGCCTGCGTGTCAGAGTGGGAATCATCCAGAACAGGAAGCTAACTCTCGAGAATTCCAAGTGAGGTCATCAGAACAGCCTGTACGTGTGTGAGTGTATGTGTGTGTGTACGTGCGAGTGTGTGTGTGTGTGTGAGGTCGAAGGAAGAGGGAAGCAATCTACTTTCTCACACAGGAGAGCCATAGTAACTCTCCCTCTTAGCACCCAGAAGGTTTCATCTCTCATGTCCCTGTCGGTGTCACACAGCTTGTCCTCTGTGGAAGAGTCACGTGCGGAAGACAGAGAGCAGACCTACACATTCTCTCTCTCAAGTGAGAGGGTCTTGTTTGCGCACTGGCCTTACTGCTCTGTCCCTGGGAGTGTGTGAGTGGGGGAGAATGCCCTCATTCACTGGGCTGCCTTGGAGCACAGATGCCCATTGAGGACTGGGACAGGCCAGGGTGGGACACACCCTGCTCTGACTGTGGCTCTGTTTATTTTTGGGCAGTGCTGCTGGCCTAACACACACACACTCACACACACACACACACAAACATACAAGGGAGTCATCTCAACTCAAAATCACCACGCTTGACTCAACAGGCATCGCCCTTTATGTCTGACTGTCTCTCAGAAATTCATGGACTGCGAGGGTTGGAGCCAAGTATGCTGATAAGCTGGTCTTGGAGTTGATCTGAAACTGAACCGATCATGTGTCATCACGTGACGTCAGACCTCAGTCCCAACGCCTCCCTGGCTCTCATGACACCCTGACATCGCTTTGACCTCCAGGTCTTGACCTGCAAACCGAGTCGAGAGCCTTCGCCCCCTCCAGGTCCACGGAGACACAGCAGGAGAGGGTCGAGTGCTGCAGGTCTCCTAAACGGTGGCTACCCGCCCTCCCTGGCCCCCGAGACAGGCGTGGTCAGCTTGGTGACCGAGTTCCACCGCAACAGGAAGTGCAGGCAGACGCCGCTGAATCACAGCATCTAAGGAGGGTCACTCAGTCAGCTGCCGCTCTGCCAACCCGTTGCCACAGCAATCAAGAAGAGCCTTGATCACCTACTTTTTCGACCCTCCTCGTCTAGTCTCCTGTCTTGGGTTTGGCCATGATGTCATTGCACGGTCTTTATTTATAGCGCACGTGTGGGAGGGGCTAAACCACACTAGGCATGGCTGATTCCGAATCTTTATGACATCACTGTTTTCCTAGTGATATTCATAGCAGAGAGAGGAGCCAGGCAAGAAAAAACATTAGAGAGAAATACGAAAGACGAGAAAAAAAAGGAGAGGGAATATTGCAGCCCGAAGGAACAAACTTTACCAGCGGAACCAAGTTACAGCGTGTTTCGATTCCTCTCCGTGTGCGTCTGCAGATTAGACCGGTTCACCGGGAAACAGGGAGCAGAGCCGGAAAAAGACCTGGTTAATCTACTTGAGTAAATAAGTGAAACCACAGCTCTCTCTCCTCCCCAGGCTCAGCCACTTCTGACAGCTCCCTCCTGACTCCCTCAGCAGCACCCTCTCATACACGCTCCTAATCACTGGGTGGGTTTTTATAGCAGAGCCAAGTGACAATGTCATCTAAGAGCCGCTCGGTCTTTCTGTGAATCGGGACGTGATTATCTGGCCGCGTCTGGACCGGTACCCCTTCCCTCCGGGCAGGAGTGGCCCAGCTGCCGAACGCATTGTCCGGACAACAAAACATCAGGAGACGCTGAGCTAATCCCACCGTCGAGAGAGTGGGTATCGTCAGCGCTACCTAGGCGCGTTTCGCGTTGGAACAAGAGAGGCGTCCTTCGCTTGGCAGAGCCTGTAGACAAGGGAGGAGTGGGAGACGCTGCTGGGAGGCTATTCTGCGCCGCTGTTGTGCCGGAAACAATGCAGCGTGGTCAGCTTAGGGACACGCTTGTTCCTCCGAGCCGGTGACAAGAGGCGAGGAGGGAGTAAGCAGATCCTTATGTAACCGTCTTAACGGTCGTCTGTGACCTCTCACCCTCCTCCCCACCCCCACTCCCCTACCCCTCTCCCCTGCATGCCCTCTGCAGCAAGCTCCCTGAGAAACAAACCGGATGTGTTCACGATCTGCTCTTCCTGGTGTTTGCTTCGTTTCCACAGGGAAGAAGGAGAAGAGAGATCCCTATTTGGGTGATTACCTATAACCTGTCCATTCAGGATCTGATGTGCCAAGACAGGTATGAGGTTAGACGAACCAGTGTGCGTCGGAACTCGAAAGCAACATGCCTCCCCGAAACGTGGCCTCGCTCAGCTAGCCAAACAAGTTCTCCTAACACTGCTCAACGCACTTCCTGAAACCTTCAACTGAAAGGTCTCGTTCCGCCTCCAGGATCGACCTGCGTGCCTTTGTCAACCTCTGGCCTCGTAATGTTGACAGCTCTCCCGCGCGGTTAATCATTACAGTCGCCAACAGCTCGCGTTCCTGAGGATGAGTGGGCGAACAATGACAGCAACCGGGATGAGAGCGGTAATGGAGGTCGCCCTCCTTAGACACCAATAACCTGTGTGTGTGTGTCTGTGTGTGTGTGTGTGTGAAGGGGGGGGTCCTCAGAGGTCGCATGGGGGAGACGGGCCTCACATCCAAACATTCCTGAGTTGCATCTGCACACGTGAACACGAGGTCTCCTTACTTCAAATGTATCCTGGCAACCTGCTCTCTCTTTCCCTCTCCAAAACACACGAGGACCCCCCCCCCCCTCTCTCTCTCTCTCCCCCCTCCCCCCATACTGCTCTGGGAGAACAAAAGGCCTATGCTAAATATTCTAAGCATTTGGGCAAACATGCTAGTGTCTTTATACAAAAGGCTGTGTGAATTATAGGTATCAATTGGGGAGAAGGAGTTTGTCTAACCTGTATACTCCATACAAATACACACTCGGGGTAACACAAAGGCACTGTGTATGTCCTATGCAATGACTGGCATTTTAACAAGAGCTTGTCAGAAGTGTGCACAAGCGAAGGGGCTTTTACACAACGCTGTTCAATCCCACAACCCTAAGACAGTACTTATGGTATGATATCGTTTTGAACACTTATCAGCAGTTGAGAGTGTAAAATGTAAAGCTTTTGGTATGCCACAAACACTTAATTTGTGCAGAATCATGTTGGCCAAACAAGAGATGATTCATGCCTGTTTATTGTACGCACACAGGCATGTCCTCATAAAGGTGGATTCTGAAGTGGGCTGTTTTAGAGGGGGGATTAATGTGGGAAATGTGTGTGACTGCAGTTGAGACTCACGTGAGGAGAGGCTCAGGCGGGGGGATTTGATTGGTCAATAGAATATTGAACATGCTCACCGCTAAGTGAATTAAAACCTAGTATGTTTATGAACAGCTGACTCAAAGCTGGTGTGGACAGCACTCTGGCTACTGTTCTCCAACAAGGTCTTGTAAAGCATGCAATTGAATTGCGTGCTTTATCGGCAGTCGATCATATTATTGTCGACATAGAAAAACAAACATACGGCATTTAAACTCGTCTCCGTCTCCCCTGTCGTAAGCACCTGCTGTTAATGTTGGACTAACAGAACCCAGATATAATGAAATCCATTACGTCACCTCACCACAATCCCTTACTGGTGCCTAAATGCCAAAGCTTATGAAAATGATATTCACCTTGTTGCAATACAGCATCCACACCTCGTACAATCTTTCGTTTGATGCCATTCTGCCCGATCCGTGGAGGGCTTCCACGGCATAGGCTGTTTTGCCTTTTCCAGAGGTCAGTTCTCCGCATTCTTCATTACTGCTCGATCTTCTGCGGCTCACATCGCTCGTGATCTTTACTATTTGGAATGCAGGAAAAATACCACTATCCTTCCGATAGAAAAATAGCCTTTGTACAGGGAAAGGGGTGGTTATATGCCTTCAAAATAATCCCTTTGCTGTGTTGATCAACAGAACTTCCTAATGTTATTCCGTCGTAAATGATGCATCCCAGGATGACTCGCACATAGTCGAGCTCGTCTTTCGTGTTGATTTCTCCAATACACAGGAACTGTACTTCGTCCCCAGTCAGCAGTGCCACTTTTACTCTTCCTGTCTGCCCCTCCTGTACGCTGGCGACAGAACGTGTAATAAGCATACGACAATGTACACACATTACTATCATGCTGAAAAACGTCTAGCTGCTTAAGGGCTAGCGACCACTAGCTTTAAGTCGAGCTGGTCTACTGCAGCCACAACAGCCCACTTGCCTTACCAGACTGGCAGGAAAACCCACCCACTAAATGAAACGCATATTCTTTCTTCTCTTATCCAACTACTAGGGCAAATATATATAAAGCGAAAAGTTCTCGACCACCAAGAGGTCACCCCAAAAATATGTAACTGTTGAGAAAGATTGTCTTACCAGGCTGGTGTCTGTCAAAATGACAAATTATCCTCTTCTTCTCATGTGACACACAACGCATTCGTAGATTTGTTTGACCCAGCCCAGTGACAACAATTTAAAGAACTAATCTACCTCTCAGGTTACACAATAACAAAATGGTACCACTTTGATATACACCAAGTGTTAGACCACCTGAGACAACAATCCACTCCTGAACCGAGATGGAAACAAACAACTCTCACTCTGACGTTCAGGAGTCTAGTTGACAGTCTTCGTGGCTGTGACATCCGTGGATACGGTCCAGTCAACCTAAAGCTTCTGCGATTTGAAAATAAAAGTCTTTCGGTTAATAGTTTTGTTGAATGTTTACGCCATGGCTGCATCGCAAATGCACGAAACAAAATGTTAACGTTGAGTCAACTCTCACGGATAATAAAACAGCCATCTATAATGACATGTAAAGACACAGACTTTTGTAAAATAATGCTTTTGTTTTATTTTGAAAAGCGAATCAGCATGAGGACACATTTTCTTTTTTTATGAGGTACAATGCTGCTGCTTTAACAAAGACATAGGAAACTTAGCAGGACACAACTTTATGACAGTTGTTCTGATAAAGAATTTTAAACTTGTACGTTTCTTTATTTTATGAGAGTGAAAATATGCACGGATTAAAGTCTGTGAAGTTGGTTGTAGTTTAGTTCTTGGGCTGCAGGTTTTACGACAGTTATTATTTCTTTACGTTGCCGATGTGGAGCATGAGTCGTTAAGGGCGGGGCTTTGTTGCGAAGGACCCCAAACACTTGACAAGTGACTTGGTTGTCACTTGCATGTAACTCGTATTAATAAACAGCCTTTTAATTTATCTGTTCCCTTAATCAGATTTCATACAAGTACACTGAACCAATGTATCCATTCTATGCTTACCTGCTCATCTATTCTTCATGCTCAATATTTTGTCTTTGAAAATGAATTCACATTGCACTTAAAATGTTACCCATGGTAGACAGGCTTTACCAAGAAATACATTCAAATAAAACACAACAAGGAATCAGATTGTGTGGAGAGTGGCCTAGACTAACTGGTTGTGTGCTTCTTCTGCTGGTGAAACCGACCAGTGCCAGCCTGCTGGGGTTTAGATGCCTTTGGCTCTTCCCAGTGGGGTAGCAAGTCCTGCATAACACCATTCTTGAAATCCTTCCAGTGACCTCGCTCCATGAAAAAGGTGCAGAGCTCCTCATCACTGTGAGCACAAACATCCACACTCCTCACCAGACAGCACCTGTAGAAACTTCACGGCGTGTCTCTGGCGAACGGAGCGTCGCGTCCGTCGCTGTGATGACAGGAACGCGTCAAGTCTCACCTTGGGTAGGTCGTCTGAAGAGCCTCCAGTTTCTTCAGGGTGGTGTCGTCCACATGCTCGTCGAAGCGTGTCTTCTCCACTCTCAAGATCTCCACACTGCGACTGACTAGAATGAACCTGCGGCAGTCTCTCTGCTTCTGGGGCATCAGGTACTGATTCAAGCCCTACTCCGCACACACGCACACGCACACACACGCACACACACTCACAAAAATGATATGTGATGTTACAAATTGACCAGATTTTCTCCAAGTGTTCCTGAGAATGCATCTTACAAATGTGCTGCCCTGACAGAGTTTGTCAACAAGGAAGCAGGCAACTTTGGGCACATCTGCTGGAAGGCCTCTGGAGGGAGACGGGAAGTTTTTCAGGACTGTGTTGTCGGAGAGGCTGCGAAACAAGAAGAGGGACAACAGCATGGGATATCTTTCGTTTAGCTATGGCAAAGCTATGTGAAAGATCTGCAGAGCTCAGAGAGCTGGAGGGCAGAGGGCAACACACGTTCCCATGACGCTAAAGCAAAGGATATTACCACTGCTCTGTCTGTACGTCCTTAGGGTGGCCCGGCCGTCGGTTACATTTAGCTTGGTTCTCACGCACTGCAGTTTACGAAGGGAGAATCAATTAGCTCTCTTCCCGTTGACCATTTGTCAGTGTGTTTTCCTGTCAGTGTGTGTGTGTCTGTGTTCCATTCCCATACTTGTCTGTTGGTGCTGTTTGAGAAGCTGTTTGTAGGTACAGCAGGACTTGAGATCCACCATCCTCAGCACATCACACTGGCCCTTAAACAGGTAGCACAACTCTACAATACCTCTCCCATATATACTATATTAATACAATACTGCAAAAAAAACTCTTGTATTACCTTGCCAATGAAAATGATGTCACCCAAGTCATTAGTGTCCTTGACAATCACGCGACCGTACCGGACCTGTTGTGTTTTGGAATGGTCTGCCATCATTTCAATGAGAGAGGATGACCAGGAAGACATAAGCTCGAGTGACCTGTGTGTGTGTGTGTGTGTGTGTGTGTGTAAGAGACAGAGCAATAGGAAAAGATGGCAAGAGACATGAACAAGAAACCAAAGTGCCTGTGAAACAGACTGGCCTAACTCCAGAGACATTCAACAGACTGCTACATGGAGCATTCTTCCAGACCTGAAGTAGCTGAAGCGATATTCAAACTCCCTCTTGAGCTCCACGTCCATTTTGTTCGCAAAGAAGTCCTCCTTGTCGATCACCATGAGCTCTGACTCCTCCATGCACACCACCGTTGCGTTCCTCCTCAGGCCTTTGATCAAAGCCACGTCCTGAAACATTTATCCCATTAAGATCCATCCACGGCCGAGCGCACAGAACGACACCACCGCAAATCCCTTGTGTCATCTCACCCCAAAGCTCATTCCCTTCCTTAACAGTATGGGCTCCTTGGTCAAGAATGCGCTGGTGCCATCCTTGTCTTTGGTGACAGCCAGCAAGCCAGTGAAGATGAAATAGAAGCTGTGTCCTGGATTGCCAATCCTAATCACTACACGGCTGCGCTCCAGCCTGCAGGGATGCACGAGGGAGAATTGCATTCACTGGAAAGGAGAGAAGGGAAAGAGAAGAGGAATGTTGAAAGAAAAGAGAATTAAGGAAATGAGGAAGGGAGAAAAAAAGAACAAAGAAAAAAGAGAAGAGAAGAAAAGGAACAGCAGGCATGAGGCAAACATGAGCTGCAGCGGTGTGAGTCCAGACCTCTGGTAGCGGACCACCCTGGCCAGGAGGAGCTGCAAGGTGACGCTGTACCGTCTGTAGAACTCTAAGTCGCTCAGCATGTTGTGCAGCAGAGACACCTCTGTAACAGAGCGGTGTTCTGGAGGCTTCCGCATGATCTCCACCAGCCTGACAGGAACCCTGTCCTGGAGGTGGCCCAGAGCCAACACACAGTGGAGACATCAGCGCCATCGCAGAAGCCACATGGATGCACATACAGCGTGCTTTGTTGTACGCCAAACTGTACCTCTTTCACTTTGAAGTGGTTCAGGTCAAAAACAAGGTTTTTACCCTGCAGATAAAGACATAGACTCGTGACATGAACTTACAACATCCCCTGAGATCCTGGTCTAACGCTCACGCTCACACACACAAAACACACACACCGTTCCTATGGATGGTCGATTGGTGAGGCTGTCAAAGAAGCTGAACTCCATGTTGTAGCGGAAGTTGGAGTGCGCCATGAAGTAACGGCACACGCGGCACATGAGGAGGATGGTCCTCACTGCACGCTTGAAGCGCATCAGCTTTGGGCCCTGGGCATGCGGGGACTGGCGGGACGCTGGCTTCCCCGCAAGCTGAAACCGTGTGAAACCTGTCGGCTGGGTTGGACGGGACGGAGGGGGAAAGGATGGAGGGAGGGAGGGAGGGAGGGAGGAAAGGTAACCACATGCTTAGCTACCAACCACACAATAAATATTTCTTTTACATTTTCTAGGTCAGGGATGAGCTAAGCTAATGGATAGAAAGCTCATTTGAGCTGATCGTGTGAGTGGCTGTGTACATGTGTGCATATCCAAGGAGACGTTTTCACATCTTTACCTCATCTTCAAACTCTTGCTGAGGAGTTTCTGAAAACTCAGACAGTAGTTAATGATTGTGACAATGTGAAACACATCTGTCTGCAGATGTAACTAACTAGCATTTACTTGAGACATGTTCTCTTGAATGGCTTACCTTGAGGAGAGTTCTCCATAGTCCAATGACTTACAGTACATCTCTGAAGTCAAATCAAAACAAATCTGGAATCCAACATTCTACAAGAGTCTATGACGTCACCAACTGATTTGTCTGTTGAAGGGTAACAGCAGAAAACTGTTCACACTTCTTCAATCAGACGAAACTGTTCTTTAAATCAAACACCAACTGTTATAGAAATGTAATGAATATACTGTATTTATAATGCTTCTTCTAAGGCTCATAAAGCTAACATGATTGATATGTACTTTAAACCACATAGGAGGTCTCATACACAGTATAACCACAGTCACAGATCAACATCGTCATGAACATTACACAGGTTTCAGTACAAATAACATATGTTCCGTCCCATACATGAATGACTAAGAGGCAGTGTTGGATAGGTTGGTCACAAAGCACAGTATGGTAGTGTTCTTATCTAGGATAATAGGCATGTCACTGGTGCTAAGGGGAGGGAGATTATCTTTACTTTAGGAAGAACATATCGGAAATATAATACTTGTGTTTAACATATCAGTCTTTGTGTTTGCGTTCCTTCTTCTAATCTACCCCTTTCTCTTCATCTGTGTGAACTCCCTCCCCTAACTCTCAAGGTACCCCACTTTCACAGTCTTATGACATATCATGTTTCACATTAAAAGTTGTTATTCAGATATGCACAGGAAGTGTTTGTTAAGAGTCCAGTGATTGGTCTTCTTCCATCCAGGGGGGTGTGTCCCACCAGGTGATTATTGTTTCCATCATTGTTATTGGTTGGCAGACATGCCCCCTTGCACAGAGATCCTCATTGGACGATCCAGGGAGAGCAGGATCATGTTTCCAGCGCTCGTAATCACCCTGGTAATCCATACAGCATATCTGTCTTTCAAAACAAATACAAAAAACTACAAAACTAGTAGAAAGGCTCAAAGTGGTGGGTATAAGGTCAGTTTTCAACACAGTAGAAAGGTTTGGGCTCGCTGTTTTTGATTGTCTTAGGATCGGCTCAGTTATCAGGTTTCAGAGACTTTCGAAAGGGATGGCGGCGTTTAGGAGAAATCCCACACCCCTTCTGCGGGGTCTTCTGTGGGGACAGTCGGGATGTGACAGGATGGGGTGGGGGGGCAGGAGACTGGGGGCTCCTCCGGGCTGGAGAGGGGCACGGCGGGGTACATGAGGCTGAGGAAGGAGTCGCGGGTATGCCTCTTCACCTGCACACAGGAAGCAGAGCGTCGGAGAGAGTTCGAGTGAAACTGATTCCAGTGAGGTCAAACACAACACTGCATGAATGGACAACGTGAAGAGGATGGAACAAGATGCTCGGAGAGAGGATGGTAAGACCCACCTGCTTGAAGAAGGCATGGGACAACAGTGCGGAGGCAGAGGGTCTATGGAACACAAAAACAGCACATGCACAAATCAAACCTGGACATGGAACTATTACAACAGTACTGGATATCTGTATATAGAGGTATGTGCATGTGTTTGTCTGTGTTTCTGAGCATGTCTCTGTGTGCTATAGAGAGTGACCGCCAGGCTAACCTGCGTTCAGGCTGCTGCTGCAGACACAGCTGGACCAGGTTGTGCAGTGTGGCCGAGTGGTTCTTAGGCGCAGGGCTCTGGGGTCTCTCAGCCGTGCGTGTCAGGCTCCCCGTGGCCACGCTCTCCCCGATACCAGAGTCCACCCCGGAGCGGGACACCTTCAGCCCCCCTAGCTCCCCCAGGGGGAAGGGAGCTACGTCCAGCAGACAGCAGTGGGACCCCCTCAGCTTCTGGAGCAACATCTGACCACCAACACACCTCTTTCAGGCAGGCTGGTCAGATTGAATGTTATCCTATCACAAGATAGGCTGGTATCTTTACCTGAGTTGGAGGCATGTCCTGGAATGGCACCCTGCCACTCACCAGCTCACAGACCACGATGCCCAGACTGTAGATGTCTGACTTCACCCCGTAGCCATGGAGATCCTGGGGAGCGGTAGCGAGTTAGAGAGTAAGAACAGCATGTGTGGAGGCCAGTCCTCATTGTACTTTGACTGTACAAGACCGAGCCCCTTGAAAAAAAGGTCAAATCAAAGACGTGTGGAGCTGTCGCGCTGTTCCAGACCTGTCTGAGCAGCTCTGGGCTGAGCCAGGGCAGCAGGGCGGGGCTGTGGTGAGGCATGTCGAACACGGCCCGCACCCTCTTCCCATCACGCATCATACTGTAAACACTGTGCAGCCCCGAGAGGTAGACACGCCCCTCGCCAGACAGCAGGATATGACTGGCCTTCAAGCCTCTGAGAGACAGAGAGAGACGGGGAGGGAGGGGGATTATGCACTTCTTAACAACTGTAATGTAATGTATTCATTTAATAGAAGCTTTTATCCTAAGTGACATGGGGAGCGGAGGGGACATTTTATCCTGCAACCTCATGAGCTGTAGGCAAATCTCATTACCACTGAGCTGTGCCCATACCATTTGTCTCTCTACCCCATTGCTGGGCCATAGCTTGCTGCCTGCACTCACCTGTGGACATAACCCATCTGGTGCATGTACTCCAGAGCCTTCAGGACTCCGTAGAGAAGGTACGCTATCAGGGACTCACTCATCCCATCAGGGAAGCATGTCCTCAGCAGTGCATCTGCTGAACCTGAGAGCCAGAGAGCAAGAGAGAGACAGAGAATCCGAGACAGAGAGAGGAGAGAGGCGGAGCCGTGAAGGACATGGTTGTTGAGAGGAGCAGGAGCGTGACAGAGCAGGAGCAGAGACTGACCGTAGCTCATGAGCGGCGTGAGGACCCAGAGCTGACAGCAGGAGCTGAAGACCAGGCGTGAGGTCAGCAGGTTGGGGTGGCGGAACAGCCTGGAGAGAAGCACTTCGTTCTGAGGAAACATCAAGGATTGGTGTCATACTGTCAAATTTGAAGAACCGGCCGTTTGGATTAACAGCATAGCTGGACTGTTTTAAAACATTTTTTGTATTGCAAATCTATAGGTTTTAGCTTTGCTTTTAAATGTGTCTGACCATTGAAGAGCAAAGAAACTCACCATCAGCTGCAGCAGTTCATCCTCAGTACACTCATCCAGGTTGGTGTGTTTGACTGCCACCAGCTGGCCGGAGGGGATATGACGCGCCATACTAACCTGGCTCATGTTATTGAAACCCCTCCCTGCAGACATGTAAAGTTGGTAAATATTAGGTTCACGACAGGTCAATATAAATGCTATCTGGTGCACTAAGAAAGAGAACAGAAGAGAACTTAAGAGAAGACAGAGAAGAGAGTCTGTGTTGCACTAGTCAGGGAAATGTACTGTGGTGTCTAGAGACTTAGAGGTTCCCACCAAGTTCAGACAGCATCTGATAGTGGGAGGGGTCTGCAGAGAGGCCTGTAAGGTCATCGCAGCCTGAGGCCACAGTGACAGTGCAGTCTGAGACATCAGAGCTCTGTGAAGTAACACACACACACACTCTCTTACAGCGTCGTTATAAAGCCACAAACACAGCCTCCGAATCCTCCGATATTTAATGACGTATTAAATACAGGAAAACCTCCAACTGACACTACAGTTATGTTCCTTTACAAAAGAGATTGGCAGGTTTACAGATGAGACTAGATGAGTGTGCCTTTGGCACTTTAAGCCCAGAGGTAGCGCATTGCAGATGAAGAGGTCACAGATTAGCTGCAAGGATCTTTAGCACTTGCTAAATGAATACATTATTCCGTTATTAGTGTTGTGATAGCTGAGGTGAGATATCTGTGCCTGCCAGTGGATGGCGCTGTGGCACTGATGGAAAAAAAAAGAAAAGAAGGTGATGTTGAGGACATTCCTGTGATGACGGGTGTTGAGGTTGGGGAGGCTGTGGGATGTTTCGGGCATTGGGATGTGAAGGGGACTGACTGCGGTAGATTGCTCCAGGGGCAGCTGACAAAGCAGTTTTATTAAAAGAATGCTGTTGTGCAGTATGAATGCAATTTAGGCTTGCTGGAATGAGAATATGTTGTCAGCAACAATGAGTATGTTGTAGTTTAAGACAAAAGGTCCACTCCCCCCCCTCCCATGAGGCTTTGAATGGTTCTGTCCTGTTGACCTCTACCAGTGTTGGCCAGACTAGCCCATAAACCATGAAAAAAGGGGGTCTTGCTAAGTGGACACAGCACTGTACTGACCAGGAATTGATGGCTGATGTCCTCATACTGGTCCTCTAAGCTGATTGGCCGGACCTGAGAGTGGGAGATGCAGGAGCAGTCCTGGGGGAGAGGGGGAGGAGGGGTGAGACATGCCCAAAAGAGGAGGGTGGGGGGGCGAGGGATGGAGCACTTCAGCTCCCCAGGGGAGGAAAGAGGAGGCCAGTACCCACAGATGAAACAGGAGAGTGTGAGAGGTACTGGTTGAAAGCAGGAAGAGAACACAGCAGAAAAACTGAATGGGCTTTGTGAAACGAGGAAGGGGAGGCACTTTGTAAACAATAACAGCGTTGTGCCTGTGAGAATGCAGAGCGCATGGGACAGTGATGGCAGGGTGATGTCTGGTAATGATGAGTGAGGGATTAGCTACACTCTTGATTTCCCAACAGAGAGATTAAACTGTACATCTATAATTAGATGGATCCTTATATCCCGGCAGCTGATACTGAAATACATCTAGAGGCTAATTAGAACATAGTGTTATGGACACGACTGCCTATAATGATACAACGGGTTTAGGCTATACAGTTCGATTGCAGTTGCAATCTCCTTGGGGGCGGTTAAATGCTGCATTTTTTATAAAGCATAATTTCCTCGTCATCTTGAACCACTGTTAAAATTCCATGCTGAGCAAATAATAAAATCCTTACCAAGAAAGACATGGAGTCCTCTTTGCGGGGGTAGCGCTTCAAGACAGGGCATTTATCCCTTCCACGACACGCGCTGGAAAATGATCAAGTCAGAAAGAGAGAAAACAAATCGACACTGTAACGTGTAATGCTAGCTGTGGTATTGTTCCGTGTATTAAAACCTCTTTCGGCATTTCCAGGACAAAGATCCCCCCATCAGCATTTTAGCACTGTAGTGCAGTGTAACCTACCTGGTACCGTCTCGGGTTCCACTCCACTGGCATCCGACATCAAACCCCTCAAAAAACGATAGTTCACCGACTCTTTCACTACGGAACAAAATCCGGACGCTGAGGTCTCATATCTGTATATCAAATGTGGCTGACTCATGCAGCACTATTAACGTTGCTTTAAAGATTTGGTCCAGTCAAGTCCTGCGCAAAGCGGGCAAACCAGCTGCAAGTCTATTTACTGCAAATAATGTCTGACAGTTTGAGAAGGAGACTTTGAGGGCAGAGTCGTTGTTTCAAAGAGAGACATAAAGCCCAATTGACTTGGACGGAGATTTCTTTATTAGGCATTGGAAATTTGTTAACTAACCTGCAGAACAAATGTAATTTCTGACGACATATAAAGATTAGTCAAACAATGAGACTCAAATGCCAAGGAAGATTACCGTACAAACCACAAAGAAAAACCGAACATGTATGCAGTTTGCAGCGGTTTTTAAATCAAGTATGACATTTTATTAATACCCATCTTCTAATCCAAGTTACACAAAACACGCGAAACAGTAACAGAAGAGATCCAAATGTTGGCTAAATAAAGTTTTCAGAAGTACAATGACAACGTAATTATATTTAGGTCCTAAAACTTAGTTTATTCAAAAATAATCGTTACGACCTATTTTGTTATGAGCAGAAGCTGTAGAATTATTTTCTTTCAGTAAGTTTAGACATCTGATTTATAGTAAAAGTACATTAATGTAAAAATTGCAACAACATACTGCACCTACATTTTGCTCCACTCCCAGCTGTTTGACGTACTGGCGTATCTGAGAAGGAACGAGAGTAAAAGCCTGGATTTTTAGAATACGTTTTTTTTTATTCCATAAAATATTGTAACATTACTGTCATGTTACCTTAATATTTCAGTACTTTATTATTATACGTTTAATTATGTAAAAGGGCTCAGCACATCAAATTAATCTCGAAGAACAGCATTATGATACATGTAAATATGCTCGCCAGTAGATGACTTTTATTTTGACATATATGGTTGTCACGTAAATTATCCGTCATCCTTTTTCTACAGTCGCGTAGTAATGACGAAGTGAAGTCGAAGCCCAAACTGTCTGTCCTCGAATTCTCTTCCTTCTCTCCTCCTCGTCCATTGTTAGAGATTTTGGATTGACGGGGACCACATGTTTTCCGTGAATTCACTGAACTGGTTGGAAATGGTAAAACTCTGAAGGTAAGCCATGTATTTTTTTAAATTATTGAGAGAATTAAATTATGACGATGTCTCGAAAGAAGGTGCTATGGTTCAGTGTAATAATAGAGAGGATATGGCATTGAGAATGATGTTTATCATGATGGGAGAATGTCTTGCTACCTAGCTTAGCCTATTTCTGTACACTGTTAGCCACCTAATGTTATCTTTTTGTCTTTTATAACGATTTCGCTGCAGTCTTACAGTTTAGCTACCACAGTGTACTGTATTTTGTCCTTCATTGCATGTGTTGCATTGCTTGCTCAAATCAGTTGGCAATTGTGTAATGCAATATTCTTTAGATTACGGAACTCTGTTCTGGTCTGTCACAACATCCCTAAATATAAACGTTTAGGCACGCAACATTCTGTCTCTAATTTCAAACTGCAAAAATGCACATTTTAAAATGATTCATCTTTAATTTAGGTAGCCTAATGGTATTTGTTAACGACTAGTTGTATATTGCCTACTGTATTATTTCCGTCACAGTTGCCTCATCAGTTTGCTTTGGTTACTAGGCTTTTTATTCCGTGGAGACGTCCGCTGTAGTTACAACGTGGTAACAATCTGTCGCTCCGTGCCTCTATTTAACAGCTTTAACGTACAGTCCATCCACATGAAGTTAGCTGGTACTGTTTCTCTTCCGCAGAGGCCGTTCTAGCGGAACACTTATGCACATTAACCCTGCTAAGTACAAAGATCAACTAACGCGTTAGTTCTCCCTTCTTTTATTTGCACCTACAAGACATCGCGGATAGTAATATCCACTAAGTGTGATTCTGATCGTTGTTATTAAACATGTACAGGCGGAGACGCCAGCTGTTGCTGTGAACAGATGAAACTACACAGGCACATGTCACGTGCTTTGCTCGCCCCTTCCTGACCCTCGACTGTCATGTGCAGAAGTTCGTTAGTCAGAATTATACCGGGCCTAATTGGAGACGTTTCTCTGTAGTCATCCCCAAAGAGAAGGAGAGATGAGAGAGAGCAGCCGCCAGAGAGAGCCCTGTCTCATCAACTGTCATATGACCTCGAGAGACAGAGACGGACGCTCTGACAACAGAGGCTGTTTGATGGAGTCCAAGAGTGGGATGTTTGTGTTTGTTTTGAATTAAGGCCGAACATTCTACTTGAGCTGCAGTATAAAAGTACCATTCTGAGAGGAAGAAAAAAACATGTTTAGTCCTTTTAAATACATTTCATGCAAGACATATGTACATTTTTGATTTAGTAAGTGTTTTTCTTTGTACAGTTCTATATGTGCAACCTGCCCTGCTTAAAATGAAGTGCAGTGCTGTTTAGTAATCTACTTTTGTGAAGCAAATGTCACTTGTGTTATGTAAGCAGCCGTTGTGCCAGAGGGTATAATCTTGTCTAAGCACATATCCCTGTTGCCACTGGACAGGAGTGCACACACTATTCATATTAAAGAGTCTAAGCCTTCTGACAGAGTCTGCAGCTTTGAGTATACAGTGGCATAATTGGAGAGCCTTTTGGCTTTCTGCCTGTCTCCCCCCTGCAAGAGGCCACCCCTTTAAGAACTCACATCCTGTGTCATGTCATCCCTTTAGCCTCTCAACAGTCTCCAGAGTGTCAGACAGGATGTAGGAGGGGCTATCCCCCCCCCCTCCCCATTGGCCTGTCTTGGTCTTACTGTTATGTTGTTATGGTTCCTTTGCCGCTTCCTACGTAGAAGCCTATGGGAGCCTGAAGCCTATGGGAGCCTGGACCCTATAGACACCATGTGTGGGCCGTGTGTCCTCTTCAGATTCAGACTAGAAGCACTTGGACACTCAGTGGTTAATGTGTCCACAACCAACTCCTAGCGGGGAACATTTTAGTCATCAGGGCTGAAATGTCACCGAGAATGAGTGGGTGGAAGATGGAGGGGAATGGCAAGGGAGAGAGGAACAGGGGAACAGAAGGGAGGGGGAGGGGGAGAGGGTGCAGGGGCAGAAGGATGGTAGGGTGAGAGAGAGGGAGGGGAAGAGAGAGAGAGAGAGAGAGAGAGAGAGAGAGAGGGGGAGGGTGAGGGGATGCAGAAGCAGAAGGATGGCATGGTCAATGCGTTCAGAAGGCTTGCACTTCTTTACCCTGTGCTCCGCTCCCATCTCCCCACCTCACGTTTCGTCTCATTTCCTCACTCACGGCTCGCGGTGTGTGTTGCAGGTGTGGAGAGTGCGCCCAGTTCCGCCGACCCCTGCCCTCGCCGGCGCCCTGTAGGATGTGATGTCACAGCCGCGCTCCCTCCTTCCTGGCCTGCAGTGTGTGTGTGAGCGGGGAGCGTATCTCACTCGCACGACAGACAGGACATGTTTGAAATGAAACCCCGGAGTGTGAAGAAGGACTCCAGCACCGAGACAGGTGTGTGTGTCTGTGTCTGCGTCTGCGTCTGTGTGTAAGTGTAGCTTTCCAACATACACCAGTATGACTCAGGGCTCCTGCCATAGTTATCCCAGACTGCTCTACTAAACCACAAAGCTCCTGGGGCAGAAGACATTTTGTTTGCTGCAGCCAAGGGAGCACTCAGCCTCCCACTCACACGGATGATTATGAACGCTCTAGTACACGCTCGCCCTCAACCTCCTCTCCCTCCCACACTGTACGAAGATGTCTAATAAGTTCACCCTATTACATAAAACCTGCATTTTCGGCAGGCAATGCTGCTACATTGACATGCGACTGCAAGATGTGCCCTCTGTTGGTTAAAAATATGACGACAGGCAGTATTCTTCCTGATTTTCACCTTGACCATTGAAGCCCTCCTCCTCCTCTCCCTCATCAGATGAGGGCAGCAGCAGTAAGCCACATGGATCTGGCTCCCTGGGTTCTGGGTCTGGCTCGGGGTCTGGCTCCCTCTACATGTATGAAAGCCAGGACTGGGTCATCTCTCCCAGCTGCTCCCCAGACGAACCCACCAACCCCATCTCCCCAATGCTGGCGGAGGAGACCTTCCACTACATGAGTAAGTGTGTGTGTCTGTCTGTGTGTCAATGAGGGCATGCGAAGAGTCAACTTCTATAAACGTCCTGGTTAGGCCTGTGTGTGTCACTTGTGTCCACTTGCACAACAAGAGAGGAAATATTTTCCTCTGAGAAAATGGTGCTACTATCTCTCTCTCTCTCTCTCCCTCTCTCTTTCCATCTCTGTGTGTGTGTCTGTTTCTCTCTCCCTTCCCCCCCTCCCTCTCATGCTTTCAGTATCTCTCCTCTCCACAATGTGGTTGGCACTGGATAAGATCAGGGTAGCAGATGTGTGTGTGTGTGTGTGTGTGTGTGTGTGTGTGTGTGTGTGTGTGTGTGTGTGTGTGTGGTGATGTGGATGCATGCATACATCTGTGCTCCACTGAGCATGTGCATATTGGAACAACAGGGCGTGTGTGTTTATGTTTCTGTAGCTTACCAGTCTTGAGTGTTGCTCTACATTGGTCGAGAATATATTGGCTATTCCCAGGTTTTGTTTTTGTGTTGAATGTGCGTGTGTGTGTGCGCGCGCGTGTGCTAGTGCACGTACCAGCGCGGTCTCTGGCAAGGACAGAGGGATCCACTGATCTGGTCATTAAAGTGCAGCTGAGTGCAGAGAGAGAGAGAGAGAGGTCAGTGTCACGGGACAGACAGAAAGACTGAGGCCGAGACAGACGGGGAGAGAGAGAGAGAGAGAGAGAGAGAGAGGGACGGGGAGAGAGAGGAAGAGAGGGACGGCAGGATCGCAGGGAGAAAGCAGAAACGCCATGCCGGTGTTAAACATCCACAATGAGGAGCTTTATGAGAATTTCGCAGTGGAAGGTGAGCAAGCGCCAAGGGATTTAGATGGAGGTGTGTGTGTGTGTGTGTCACAGCTTTACATGCAATGCCCAAGTCTGCAAGGTCATTGAAAATAGAACTGCCCGAACGCAGGACAAGAGTGTGTGAGTGTGACAGTGACTTTAGTCCATCTGCTCCTATCGCAGTGAATGTGCTGCTAGTCTAGCCCTCGTGCTGCGTCTTAGAATACTGCATGTTTGCACGTTCAAAACAAGGGAAGGCAGATAGTCATGGATGTGTGCTGAATGAGGCCAGTTCTACACATGCTGATGGTGTGGAAAAGCCATGACCATTTGCATTCTACTAGATTACCCCGTTACTGGCTAACCTTCCTGCTGTGGTGATGTCGTCTTCAGGTGACACCTTGTCTTGGCCAGTGTCACGAGAACTTGTGTGTTTGTGTGTGTGTGTGTGTGTAGACACACAAGCATCCAGGGTATGCAGACATATCATATCACCATTGTCTTTCAGATGATGCAGGGCGCTAAGGGTATTGCCGATGACTGTGCTGTTATGTTTTACAGAAAGGTTATGGTAGGAACTTTATTGCGAGAACTTTTATGCGTGAGTGTATACATCTTTGTACAGGCTTCGCTCGGTACATGGAATGCACCTGTGTGTTAGTGTACGTTACCATCCAGTAAATTTCCCCGGTGATGACAGAGAGATGTGTGAGGCCAGTTCCTAGATTAGTCCAGGAGGGATTGGGTGGGAGCAGGCTGGCGGGCGGCCGCAGCATTTGCCCCACTTCAGACTTCTATAATTAGAGCCCAAGAAAGCCAGAGATAGATGGCATGTTAATATTTTAATTTGGAGGCTCTACAGCAACACCCCCCCCTCTCTTGTGTCTGTGTCCCAGACACAGACTGGAGGTCAGAAGAGGGAGTCAGAGTTAGGGTCCCGATTGTGTTTGCTGTCCCCAAAACTATGCTAACCACTAACCAGACCACACAATGTTAACCAGTCTACCCGATGCTATCCAGCCTACACAATGTTAACTAGACCATGCAATGCCAACCAGCCCACACAATGCTAACCAGTCTACCCAATGCTATCCAGCCCACACAATGCTAACCAGACTATGCAATGCTAACCAGTCCACACAATGCTAACCAGCTCACGCAATGCTAACCAGTCCACACAATGCTAACCAGCTCACACAATGCTAACCAGCTCACACAATGCTAACCAGTCCACACAATGCTAACCAGCTCACGCAATGCTAACCCGTCCACACAATGCTAACCAGCTCACACAATGCTAACCAGCTCACACAATGCTAACCAGTCCACACAGAGGTTCCACATAGGCTCGAGCAGCGTAAACCCATGTGACTGTAAACAGAAAGCAGTCACACATTTCCCTCATAACAAAACCTTATTCACCCCCCTCCTGCCCCCCCAGAGGGAACGCGCCTAAAACAGGAATCGTAAATGATTCCGCACCTGGACAACTGATTTTTATCGGAGGCAAAGGTTCACCTGTGTTTATCTGCTGGTTGATAAGTCACTTTGGTCCCTGCTGGAGCAGGTCCAGGTGGATGTGCAGTGCTGTATGTACTGAACAGGGGAAGGACATCACCATGTAGCCTGAGGTGGAACTGTGGTCATTAGGAGGGAAGATGGTGGCTGTCTGCCGCTATTGTGTGCAGATGGAATGAGCTGCTAGTGCTGGCATGCAGCAACACATACAGGTGTGTGTGTGTGTGTGTGTGTGTGTGTGTGTGTGTGTGTGAGAAGGGCCCCGTGTGTCACTTCCTCTCAGGGTGTACACTTACATGGTGTTTGGGTATGAGTGTGTGTGCTGTAGGTATACTGTTTTGGTGGGTATATGTGTGTATGCAGGCATACTGATGAGGTCCACGCTGTGTCTCTTGGTATGACGGTGGCCGGTGCTATTTTTAATTGTGGGAGCTGGTTTTCGGGAGGATAGGGGGGGGGAGAGAGAGCAGATCTAGAGGTCAGTAAGGGCTTCACATTACTGGAAGCTAGCTAGCCTAATCCTTCCGCTCCACTGCTCCCTGCTGCCCGGCCATGCAACGTGTCACTTCCTGTCAGAGTCAAAGACCCCACTGTAGCCTGTAACCACACACACAAGCTACTCTTGTCTGTGTGTGTACACGTCATGTGTGGGCAAGCATTTTAATGTGTGTATATATAAATGTGTATGTGTGTGTAACACAGTAGGTGAGAGTCTCTGCATAGACAGGACTCTGGGTCGACCTTAACCACAGGGGCTCGTCTCTACCCAGGTGCCAGTGCGGCGGGCGTTGGAGCACCCAGGCAGGTGCTGAACCCACGTCGAACCCTGACCCTGGTGTAGCCATAGATGTCTGTAGGACACCAGTTTATCTCCTGCTGCGCGCTTCTTCTGCCTGTGTATCTCTCTCCAGTCCTCTCTGTCCTAGCTCTGTCTCGAGCAGTTTCGTGAGTGACTTTCTAACATTTCTCTTCCTTCTCCTCCCTCACCTCCGTCCCCTGGCTTTCTCTCGTCCTCCAGCCTATCTTGCCCTGGAGCCCTCCTCCTCCTCCCACCCTGGCTCTCTCAGCCTCTCCAAAGGTAAACCACTGGAAACATCCCCTCTCTCCTCCCTCCCTCTTTTCCTCTCTCCACCTCTCACTCCCCTCTATCTTCGGCGCCTTTCTCCACGGCTCCAGAGTGGGGGGGGGGGCCTCTTCAGCCTGCCCATGGAGCTGCTCCTCCCTGCGTTGCACCAGACCCAGGTCCTCTCACTCTGGCGTCGTGTGTAGGTCTGCTGGCGCGGTAGGCGCTATCTTGTAACCTCGCTAGCATGTAGACGCTGAGCAAGCCTTAGTAGGAGTGACGGTAGGGATGTTGGTGTGTGTTTGCATGGAAGTGAGCATTGTCATCGGACTTTTTGAGTGTTTCTTTTTAATTTGTGGGTGGGGGGGGGGTTTGCATGATGCATGCTGTTTGTGTGTGTGTGTGTGTGTGTGTGTGTGTGTGCGCACGTGTGTGTGTGTGTGTGCGCGCGCGCGCACGTGTGTGTGTGTGTGTGTGTGTGAGTGCGCGCACATGAATGTGTGTGTGTGACTGTATAGCATGCTCCTCTTCTAACAGACCCCTCTGTCCTCCAGTCCTCAGCGGAGAGCGAGTGGAGCAGATGACCAAGACCTACAATGACATGGACGTGGTCACACACCTGCTGGCCGAGGTGAGCTGTCCGCACCGCCGCAGCCTCTCACGCGGCTTCACTGGGATCACCTGGTAGTAATTGGTGGGTTTACCATGTGTCCATGTCTCTGATTGGACAGCGCGACCGGGACCTGGAGCTGGCGGCCCGGATTGGTCAGTCCCTGCTCCAGAGGAACCATATCCTCCAGGAACGCAACGATTCCCTAGAGGAGCAGCTAGCACAGGCCCTGGACCAGGTACACACAGAAACACACACAATGAAGGTACCAGTCCAAGTAACCTAGGAACGCACACACAACGCAGGGAGAGCCAGAGTCACCTTTCTCCCCCCCTCCTCCTGGGCCCAGGTGCACCAACTGCAGCACGAGCTGGGGAAGAAGGAGGAGCTGCTCCGCATGGTGGCCAGCGCGTCCGAGGAGAGCGAGACCGACTCCAGCTGCTCCACGCCGCTGCGCCACCCCCAGCCACTAGGGGCCTCCATGGCCCTCAGCCAGCTGGAGAGCCTGCAGGGGAAACTGGCCGAGCTGGAGGAGGAGAACATGACCCTGCGCTCTGAGGTACCGTGCACACACACACACAGATACGCACATGCGCACCAGGTTGTGCGGTACAGTGCTTGTGTGCAACACTGTTGTTTGTCGTGTCCCCAGGCATGTCACCTGAAGAACGAGACGGTTACCTACGAGGAGAAGGAGCAGCAACTGGTCAGCGATTGTGTCCGGGAGCTCCGTGAGTCACAAACACACATATAGAACATAAATATGGACAGATTATGGATATAAAATGGATATTATAGGACTGGATAGGGGTTCGTTGATAGCAACAGCATGTGTGCAAATGCCTGAAGTGTGTGTGTGTGTGTGTGTGTGTGTTGCAGGCGAGTCCAACAGTCAGATGGTGGGCCTGTCGGACGAGCTGTCCAAGAAGAACGAGGAGCTGCTGAGGCACCAGGAGGAGATCTCTGGACTGCTCTCCCAGATGGTGGACCTGCAGCACCGCGTCAAGGAGGTGAGGAGGAGGAGCAGGAGGAGGTGAGGTGTTGGAGGATGATGAGGAGCAGGAGCAGGAGGAGGAGGAGGTGAGGAGGAGCAGGCATGGAGAGGAAGGAGGGAGATATAAGAAGGTGGGGAAAGGACGTTGGTTGTGATCAGTGATATTGATTGCGTGTGTGTGTGTGTTCGTTCACAGTTGGCCCTGGAGAAAGAGGAGCTGAGGATTCACCTGCAGGCCTCCAAAGATGCCCAGAGACAGCTGACTGCTGAGGTAAACCCAACATCCATGCTACACACTCACCCTGAGGTGCCCTGGTCCATGGGTGTGAGTTTATGGGAAACCAATGTCCAAACCACAGAGTGGCATGGCTTGATAGGGAATCATAAACTCTCATTTAATTCCAGGGAGCCTGTCATTTCTGCCTCCCTTATCTGTTTACCACAGAAACACAATCTCCTCCTGCAATAACCCTGTACACTGGTGGGCAAAACAAAGTTTGATAGCCAACGCAATATGTTGACTGTGCGTGTGTGCGCGCGCGCGCGTGTGTGTGTGTGTGTAGTTGAACGAGCTGGCTGACAGGAACGCAGAGTGTGTGGGGATGCTCCAGGAGTCCCAGGAGGAGATCCGAGACCTGCGCAGTAAGAGCACCCCAGCTGCAGGCCTGCGAAGACACCTCCCCTTCGGCCTCTTCCCCATGGTGAGGACTCACGCACACGCTCCCTACTCTCGCTCCCGACTGACACCTGTGTGTGTGTGAGGACCTGCGTGTGCAGGGTGGCAAGCTCAAGAAGGTGTGTGTGTGTGTGTGTGTGTGTGTGTGTGTGTGTGCTGCAGGACTCTCTGGCTGCGGAAATTGAAGGCACCATGAGGAGAGAGATGAGCGTGGAGGATGAGATCGCTTTTCAGGACCAAAAGTCAGTCCCTATCACCCCCCCCACACACACACACACACACACACACACACACACACATATGTACATAGACTCAGCTTCCACTAAACCATATTTAATTCCCAGAATTCAACTCTCTCCCTCCTTGGTGACCTCACTCTTCCAGGGTTGCGCAGAAGCGTGTGTTTAAGACTGTGCGTTCCATCAACGAATCTGTGGAGCGCTTAGCAGGGATGGCCACGCCCCCTATCCCGGGCTCTGGACGCAGCTGTCTAGTGATGACCGCGCAGCCCTTCCAGTCCAACCAATCACAAGCTGGCAACCAGTGAGTGAGCCCCTACATGTCTGGTCAGTTTATTTGCATTGAGAAAATTCCAAGCTTTTAAGTCTTGTCTCCATGCGCCCAGAGAGGAGGTGAGGCTCGGCCAACCTGGCGCCCCCGGAGGAAACGATCTCGTCTCCGCTCTGCACCGCCTGTCCCTGCGAAGGCAAAACTTCCTGTGCGAGCGTCAATTCTTCCAGTCAGAGCGGGACAGGAAGCTGCAGGCCATGGCGGGGGAGTCAGACGTGGAGGGCAGCGGCTGCAGCTCACCAATGGGCAGCTTCGTGTCGTCCTTCACCAACCTATCGGAGTTTTCCGTCTCCTCCAGCTGTTTCAAGACCTTCCTACCAGAGAAGCTGCAGATCGTCAAGCCTATGGAGGGTGAGGATCCAGTACATTGGAGGTCCTCTTTTGATTGGTTTATTCCAATAGGATCTTGGGCTATCTTGGGAGAGAGAATCTCACACAGTAGCACACCTGCTGTTCATATGTATGTATGTATTTATATCTGGTTGGATGGGGTTAGGTGCAGTAGGATGTGTTCTCTATGTGAGCAGTCTGACCTCTGACCTCCTCCAGGCTCCCTGACGCTGCACCACTGGCAGCAGCTGGCCAAGCCCCACCTGGGCACCATCCTGGACCCCCACCCTGGCGTGGTCACCAAGGGTTTCCGGCCGCTAGCCCAGGACGCCGAATACCGCCTGACCGACCTGGAGGAAGATGAGGAGGAGGAGGAAGAGAAGAAGAGGAAGGAGCCCTGGGAGAAGCGAGAGGAGGAGGAAGAGGAGGAGGAAGGAGGGATCACCTTCAGAGTGCAGAGTTCGTCCACGCCAGAGGAGAAGAGAGAAAGAAAGCGTTCTCTTTCCCCTGTCCCCGCCCCTACCCTGACCCCGCCCCTGGCTCCTCCCCCGTCTGCCTGCCTTAACCTCCCCACCCCTGACATCATCAGGACCTCCACCCTGCCTTCGACTCAGTGCATACCCACAACAACTAGTGCCTGTGTCCAGTCCCAGAGTCTGATGAATACATCCATAACAACAACATACTCGGGTAAGCTTTGTCAAAGCATGTCCACTTTTGGACTGGACAGTTCAACTGCGGTGAGCTTCAGTCACATTCATTGTAATGAGGATGCCGTGTGTTTGTGTGTGTTTGTGTCTGCTCCAGGTCAACACCCAGGGAAATGCCATAGCTCCACATTCTCCACCTACACGTTCACCACCTGCCGCATCCTGCACCCCTGTGACATCACCCAGGTCACCTCCAGGTACAGCTACGATCCTTCCACTCCGATTGGATGCTTGCTTATTGCCTCCTGCGTATGTGATATGTCTGAGCTGCACCATGTTAATGTGTTGACCCTCCTCCCAGCTCCCACTGTCAGCCTTCGTTGTTGGACCACACCCCCAGCTCCATGAGGACCGGTCCTAGCACCCCAGTGACCCCCTGCAGGCTGAGTCTGGGCGAGTCCTTCCCCCCTCGCCGCCCCGCAGCACCCCCTAGTGGCCTGGCCAAGCTTGTGCTGGAGAAAGGCATCTCTGCCCAGGTCTCCACCGACAGCCCCCAAGCACCAGCAGGCTCCGCCCCCTCCAAAGCTCCCCCCCTGTGCTTGCTGCCCGGCACCCCTCCAAACTCACCCTCCCACTCCCCTCCCTCCTCCCCCGCGCCCTTCCAGCCCCGTCCCGTCCCTGCCGACAACTTCCTGGCATCCCGTCCGGCGGAGCTGTTCCTCCAGGACGTGTACGGGCTCAAGCTGGGTCGCGCCCCTCGCCCGGACCTGCCCAGCCCCTCGGCCGACCCGGCAGCCCTCAGCTACACCCACAAGCCCAGAACCAAACCCGACCCCATCAACCTGGTGGAGAGGCTGCGCAGGCTGGGATTGGTCAAGGTGCTCCGGGGGAGGGAGTCGGAGGGCCCGCCCCGCCAGGACTCCTCCACCTTCGTGACCGCCGGCGGAGGCAGCCTATTGGATGGCCTGAGGAGGAACCAGAGCCTCCCGGCCATGATTGGAGGGCGGGGAGCGTCCGTCTACAGCCCCACCCAATCGGGTCCTCCGCCTGCCCACCCAACCTCCCTCGCCATTCCCCCGACCCCCTGGGGCGACCTGCGGGAGCCTCGCTCTGTCCGCCGACCCGCCTCCCTCTCCCACGTCCCTCCCACGTCGCCCAACCCTCTCAAACGCTGACCAAGACGGGCTTACAGGGGAGTCTAGCGCTGTCTAAACAGCCATCACCTTCCTTCCCTCTTCTTTCAGACTAACAGGTGGAAGAGACAAGGGGCCACAAAAGGAAGAGCTTTAAATGACCCTGTTGGTTTTTTTTTGAAAGCACAACATTGGTGGACTTGAGGTTTGCATCAATGCCAGGGTGTGTAATGTACAAGTGTGTGTGTGTGAAGACTTTCACAAGGCCTTAGCTTGCCTGTTCATGGGTCACTAGTGTTCCTGATGCCCCTGTCCCCTGTGAGGGTGGAGCCCCCCGTCAGTCTAGCCGAGGCTCTGGAAGCTCTGGAGGGGATGCAGGACGGAGCGAGGAGAAAGGATCAGAGCAAGTTGAAGAAGGTTTGAGTAAGGAAGAGAGGGATGGAGTGAGAGTAGCAGGGAAGGAGGAGAAGGATGAAGAACAGCCACGGCAGGTGTTTTATTCCGGGAAGAGAGACCGAGGGAGAGATCAGAGAGAGAGCACCCAGAGCCTCACCACCTAAGGGCTTATCCTCTGTGCCACGTAGAAGCTAGTTTGGGAGCAGATCTACTATCTAAGCCCTTACTTTCCATTGGCCTGTCTAGACCTGATCTGATTGGTGGACACACAGGGGGTGTAGGCCCTAACTCACCCTCTGATTTGACTGACAAAGTGCTGCCATATTGTGCACACCCGTTCAATCCAATTCAATCTCCCCAAGTGCATTTTGAGGGGGGTGTCTCAGATTGGGATATTAGAGCAGCTTGTAGTTGTTAGCTAGCATCAATAGTTTGTATTTTATGTCCATAGACTTCCTGTAGGAACCAGGCTGGTAGCCATGCACCTTATTGTTGGGCCAGAGTAACATCTGGACCCAGAACCAGCCTCTCCAGTGTTTACTGTTTAGTGATTTACTCCTCGGTGACCCCTTTGCTTCGCTGTTGTCAGGTGACTGTGCAATACCCCCTTACCATGACTGTCCCCACGGCGTGTTTGATACTGCCTGCTTCTTGCCTACAGGTCCCAGCATGCACCTGCATCCTCTGCCAGGAAGTGGGGCCATGCTGAACGCGAAGCGGGGAATAAAAACCTGTCACCAACTTAGTTGGGTGTCGTAGTCTTGGACCGACTGTCCTCTTCTTTCCTTCAGGTCTTTTTTGTAAGGAAGTGATGTAAGCCTTAAAGGGGAAGCCAGCACTGTTTATAAGGGAGGTTTTTTTGCTAAGCCATGTTTGTGTATGAAATTACAGGCACTGAATGGGATTTGTAAGCTAATTCGTTTTTTTGGGGGGGAGGGTTGGGGGGGGGAGGGGGTGCAAGTGGGGATGTCAGTTTCCCCACAGATTCTGGACCTATCTGTTAAGGGGAAGCACTGCTCTGGTCTTTCCATTGCTGGTCGCCTTATCCAGGGCCATGGGCATGTTCAGGTGCAGTCATGTGCAGCCTCATCCAGGGAGAGCGACCCTCCGACAGCCTCAGTTCTGATCTTGCGCTCTGTCGTTGTGGGAGGGTCACTTCAAGGGCACGTGTGCTACTCACATTGACCACTAGAGGGAGGTGGCGGGTCAGAGGTTTGGCTGGCACAGCAACACGAAGAGGAGGTTGGGTTCAGGCTATGCAAAGCGACCTTGATCATCAACCCCGGTTTGACCTCCCTCTCTGCTCTGTGCTGACTGGGCCTATCTTGTCATCTACTGCACTTTTTATTCATTTACTTAAACTACTTTGACTTATAGTTATGATTTACTGTTAACACATAGGTAGGATATTACTGGCAAATGTTAATGGAAGGCTAACTTAGCATCACTTCATGTAGCTTGTAGTTTATAACCATGAATGCCGTTAGGATTTCATTTAGAGATTTTAATATATTATGCTCATGTGTCTGTTAGGAGACGTACCCCGTCAAAAAGGGATTCCATAACTACATTTCATATATATCTGCGCAAACCAAAACTCTCCTGACAATTTTTCGGAATCAAAATGCTTTTTTTTTTTTTGTGCCCGTTTGTGTGTACAGTATATGTGTTGTAATAAAAGCACTGCAAAATGTCAAGCATATAAGCTTCCTGTTTGATGATGAGTGATATTCGTGGAGAGGCAGAGAGGGGAGGGGTTACGTGGCCACAGTTTAAATTCACTGAACATCCTGGTCCTTTCGTAGGACTGTTTAACACCCAGCCCTGGTAGATGATGCCCCGTAGTGGCAGGTCATGGTGGACGTTCTGGGATAGTGGCGAGCGATCTTCATTCCTCCACCTCTGTTGCCTGCTCTTTGTAACTCATGACTGTCATTTGGTTGCTTCTTTTTTTATTAAAGCCAAGAAAAACCATATTGTAGTGTTTGTTTGTTTTACATGTATTATATCCTATAACCCAACTCAAAATCTATACTTTCTCATACAAAGAGTTAGTATGAGAAACTGGCCTGACCTTTTAGACTTGCAGTGTCCCGCATACCAAATCTATAAATGTGGAAAACCGATGCACATTTCTTGGGATCTATCATTGTAAACCTGTGGTTAACGGCATAGTTAAAGTCAATGTATGGACTTGCTGTGTGAACAAGTCATGGAACCTCAGGTGGACTTCAGTACAGTAGCCATTAGGTGACCTGGTCATATCCTCACATGGGGCAGATTTTGATGCTGTCTGAGTGGGAGTTGAACTGACCGAGAGCAAAGTCCAGGCCCACCCCCACCCCACTGCCCACCCCGAACGCCGCGTACACGGGCTGGGTGAAGTTGGCTCGGAAGGTGTGCAGATGCTCCATGCTCTCAGCCACACTGTAGAAGGAGAGCGTTCCCACCGCCATGTCCAGGAACAGCCCCACGCGGGGCGAGTACGTCACAGGGATGTCCTTCTTCTCGTTGTCGTGCATGGCTGAGCAGCACGTGTCTGACAGCTCCAGGCTCCACGACTGGGCGTTGTAGCCTAGCCCCGCCTTCGAGTCTGACCCTTTCCTCCTCAGCGCCCCGTAGGACACGCCTATGGAGGAGCCCCTCCCCCGCCACTCCACCTCCCAGTAGCAGCGCTGGGCGGAGAGGGGGTGGAGGCACAGCACCTGGGTCCAGCTGTCGAAGCGCTGGGGGGTGTCAGGGTAGGGCTGCGCTGCCCCCTGGAGGGTAGCCTTGGTGTTGCTCTCCGACAGGCTCAGGCGGCGGTGGGCTGTGTTGGAGTCAAGGACCAGGTTACAGGAGTCTGGGGGGGGGGAGGAGGAGGGGGGAGACGGTCAGTGGGAGAGAACTGGGAGAGGACATTTCCGGATCGATTGCATTAATGGTGTGAGATACTATGGGTTTTGATTCAACGTACATTTCAGGAACTCTTCTCTGGTCCTGGGTTCTGGGGCCTGGATACAGTCTATGCTGATCTCTCTCACTGCACAAGAGGAACAATCACAAACCAGGTTAATGGATTCTAAACAGACACTCTCCTCAGGCAAAGACAGGACTAAAAGGGGGTGGGAGACCAGAATAGCTTACATCCAGGGAAGGATGGGGCGTTGTCCGGGAAAGGGTTGTCGCTTGGAGAATCCAAGAATAGGCTGGGATTAACTGTTCATCAAAGGAAAAGGAAGGAAAAGGTGACCAGTGACATACAACAAGCTGATGACACCGAGCACTTAATGAAGACAGTATGTTTACAGAAAGTAACTGAATAATCCAGTTGACGAAATACTGCCCTGTATCACTTGCCTTCTGTTGGACTTTCAACCACTGTGCCCATTCCCCCTGTGGAGTAGTCAGATAACTATCATGAATATCATTACTAACTATCGTTGGACAATATTCCTAAATCATATGCAATATGCTCAAAAGGCAAGGTCGAGTTGGACTAAAGTCCTGTAATAAGTACGTAAAAAAGGAAAATGTTGCTGCAGAGAAAAACATCTGCAAAATGAATGAGATGTAATGGCAAAGTTGAGCGTTTGGACATATTTTAAGGGTGAGGACTCACAGGAGTTGGCAGCAGGAGTGTTTACTGCAGGCTGCGCTGGTGTGGCTGAGCGGCGATGGGAGCGGAACAGACTGGATATGGAGGCCATCCGACTGAAACCTGTGGAGACGTGACACAAACACGAGTGACTCTGGAAATTCAAAGTGAGGTTGCTTGTCAAATTGTCATCTGAAGTATTCCAAAAAGTATATCTGTGATTTTGTTTTAAAAATGTTACCTGATGAAGCCTGAGGGGCTGGGGCTGGGGCTGGATCTGGGTCTGGAACTGGGGCTGGGGCTGGATCAGGTGTGAGGAAAACCTGGGTAGGCTCAGGTCGGTTCCACAGAGAACGTGACTCTCTGCGGCTGGGGGTGGGGCTGGGGCTAGGGCTAGCCCTGGGGCTAGGGCTGGGGCTAAGGCTAGGCCTGGGGCTAGGCCTAAGGCTAGAGTTTGGAGCTGCCAACAATCAGAAAACAGAAATGTATGTCTGTACACTGTATGCTGAAGTCATAATAAACATCTGGTGTGTGTTGCTACCAGGCTGGTTGTCTTCTTTCCGCTGCCTGTCCCTAGTTCTTGGTGGACTTCTGTTTCTTCTGTCAACTTCAGAACAGGAGACAGCAGATGCACATATAGATACACACGGACGAAAAGGTCCAATGCACTACAATTCACGGTAATCAACATTTATGATAATAGTCCTGCTTCAGACTACATATTCAGCAGCAGGCTCTCGTGAGCATGCATGTCTTTGTACTGTCATCTTGAAGTGGTCCACAACATGGAATCTCACCTCTTGGCCCGTCACGGTTTCGGACATCTTGGGCACTCCGGCCCACACCTGGCGGAGGAGAGAGCAGTCAGATGAGAACCACAGAACAGTCCGGAATGTTTCTCTTTTCATAATAATGGAAATGTTCAAAATTCGAGTCCTATCTGGTAAGCGATGAAGTTAATTCCCACAACCCGTGGCTACGTGTACAGTACCTTGGCCCCGCCTATCTGGCCCCCGGACCCCAACAGAAACACTTGGTGTGGGGGCTGCAACACAGTGATATGCTCATGTAGTGTTTACAGTACATGATGTGATTGGGAAGGGATAGACAGAAGAGGTGACCGACTGTACATACCTTGAGGACGGCTGTTGTTTGCGTTCCGAGAGCTGAGGCCAGCAAACACTGGTGGTAAACATCCGTGTAAATATACATTAGTACTGTTGTACTAAAGAAGGTCCTTGCCTGTGGTGAAACTCAGGCTGTATTCATGTAGCTGCAGTGGAGCGAGTGGACACTTACATTTTAAGAAACCTCCCATTTTCTGATCCCCATTCTTGGCTGTGACGAAAACAGATTGATAGTAAGTACAGGTTTGCCATATAGCTTTTATTGAGAAACCACAGACTGTGCATTTGAATCTGAACTAGTACTCACCGCTGTCTCCCAAAGTGAACAGTGTTGTGTCATTCACTGAAGTAAGAATAATAAGAAATTATTTAAACACAGTGGCATACATTTTTTTTTACTGTGTGTGTGTGTAGTCTGGACATACCTGTCTTGGTAATCTTGCCCAGCTCCTGGTTACACAAGTCTTCCACCTTTTCTCTCAGGTCCAGGATGAACTCACGCACAGGTTCGTAGGAAGCCTCCGGATTGGCCAGCACACTGGGCAGGTGCCCCGCCTCCAACGGACTGCTGAGCGACTCAAACGTCTAGAAGGATCGGCACACTGGACTCTTTAGTCACATTCTTTAGCCACATCCGGTTGAGTTTAAACACAGCACAGTCTGAGTACAGTCGAGTGATGTACAGAGAGAGAAGTGGAAAGATTTCTGACTCTGTCTCTGACAGTACTGCTCTTGAATCATTGAATTTCGGCAGCATTTAATAAGCAAAACCATCCATCCATTGTCTACTGCTAATCCCTGGGAGGGATTACAGTGCTGCTCGTTCCCATAAGCAAAACCAACTGTGTGAAAGAAACCCACCTCCAGGAAGTAGATGTTGTCTTCACACCTGACCAAGTCCTTCATCTCCACGTCCCTTCTCCTCCGCTCACTGATCTCATCCTCCAGCTTGACCACCACATCCTGGGCCTCCGCTACCTTCTCCTGCCCAGTGGAGTCCAGCACGTGCTCCACCAGCTCCTGCATCTTCTCCAGGGAGCGCTGGAGCTCCGACAGGGTGAGCTCCACGTCCTCGTGGACCCTCGCTGTTGAGCGCTGAACACACACACACACACACACACACAAGCCGATGGATGAAGCAGTCGTAGATCACGTGACTGCTCTGTGGAAAGCGGTTGACCTTTGGTCTGACCTTCATGGCTTCCACAGTCTTCTTCATCTCTTTTAGCTCCGCCTCTCTCTCCTTCAGCCTCTGGTGATTCTCAGTCTGGACTTCCGACAGCTCTTTCTGCACAGGGAAACCTTTGCCACGTTACAAACCAGTGCTGACATTAAAACACACTCACACACACACACACACACACACACACACACATACACACACACACACACACACACACACACGCAGCTGAACAATGAAAGGAGAAAAGGTATGAATAGAGCTGTTGCTAAAAGACACTGACAGATAGGGTGGAGCTGTCAGTATGGAGTGGAATGCTGTTTGGTTTGCTGTCATTGTGCATGCTTTCATGATTTCATGATTTCCCACATGGGACACGACAAAATATTGCATTACCACCTCCGATCGGACACCACCACCGCCAGCACACACACACACACACACACACACACACACAAAAAAACCAACGCACAAACTCAGTCACACTGGAACACCTCCATATGAACAACGAGTCATCACAATAGCGACTGAAGGAACTGCAGTTTCTGTGTGTGAATGGATCACCTGCATCAGGCCAGTTCAACTGGAAACAGTTGTGTCCACATCTAAAGTTGTATCACCTGTGCGCTGGATAGATTCAGCAACAACAATGGGATGGTTTGTTTTGGCTCATGTGTGGTGCAGCAGGTGTGTCTGCGGTGTCAGAGGTGGAGGCTATGGGCTCACCTGTCTCTCCATGCGCACGGCCTTGGTGGAGGCGCTGTCGTGACCCTTGTGCTCGTTACTGGTGCACAGCCAGCACACGTACATGTGGCACTGGCGGCAGTAGAACTCCTGGAGATATTTGTGCTGAGTGCAGATCTTCTGGGCCAACTGGCCCATGGGAGGGATCAGCTCGTGGTTCTTCAGCGCTGTCTTGGTCCGATGCGGCTTCAGGTGGGCCTCGCAGTACGAGCTCATGCATGCCAGGCAGCTCTTCACGGCCGCGAGCTTCTCGCCGTGGCACATGTCGCAGGGCACCGCGGAGGGAGACAGCGGGGCGGAGCGGGATCTCCCCGAGGCGGAGGAGGTGGGGCGGAGGGTGCTCCGTAGAGACTCCCGCAGGGTGGAGCTGAGGGAGCCCTTGCGGAGCTGCTCCACGGCCTCAGCCAGCATGGTGTTCCTGGACAGCGAGGGTTTGGGGCTGAAGGACTGCCGGCACTGGGGGCAGCTGTACGCTCCTTTGGGGTCGTCCTTGCTCCAGTAGTCCTTGATGCAGGACATGCAGTAGCTGTGGCCACAGGGGATGGTGACGGGGTCCTTGGGCAGGTCCAGACACACGGGGCAGTTGAACTGCTCGTTTGTCCACATCTTGCTCATCCTGACACAGCTGAGAGGGGGAGGAGAAGAAAAATATAGCTGAAGAGGGATACAGTCAAGTGGAAGGATGAGAAATCTTCTAGGACACCGGTTCTCTGACTCCCAGAGAAGTGAAAGGTTCGCGAGAAACCCGAAAGAGACAGCAATAAGCTCTTGTGCCGTCCCCAGTAGTTCAGAGAGGTGTAGACATCTCCAAAGACTGAGCCCAGCTCTCTCAGGTGAAGACGAAGACAGGTACGGGAGGGGCGGAGTCACAGCCTGCGGAGCAAGTTAGGGGTGAAAAACAGGCGAGATGGGAGTTTCCATTTGACTGTGACTTTGACTAGGAAGATTCCACCCACATTCCTGAGCTCTCAGACAGTTGAAGTCACATAACCTGTATGATGGCTGGTGACATCATGACAGTATTTTGAGATTCACGCCTGAGCTGGTGAGCCTTAGGCCAGGTGTTCTCTCAGTCACAGGACACACAAGGGAAAGGAAGTGAATCCAAATGACTTCCAGATAGCATTTGTAGCTTGTTGTCTGCATTCTGACAGCATGCCAAAAGACCGGGAAGTTTGTGACCGTGAATATTCCAATTGTAAAAAGGTTGATCATATTGTGTTGGTCCAGAGCTAGTTATGCTTCTTAACTTCTGGGATAACAAAGTCTTTTGTTATCTTGATTAGCATAGTGCTAAGGAGCCAGATGCGATTTCTATGTCAGTGAGCCAAGAGTTGATTACCTCGTCACAGGCTTGGGCTTCAAGGGTTTGGCTAACACGGGTTATTTCGAGGTTTAGATGCGATAAGGGATTCAGTATTTGGCGAGGGGAGATACGCTTGCAAATACTCACAGACACACACACACAATTTCAAAAGTGAACCCATACGTGCGCCAGCAGTGGAGTTGGTCGTTTCATGACTAACTGCATTATTTGTTCTCGCCTGAAGAGGTCCCACTCCACCTCAACAAACGGAACCAACTTCCAATAATCTCCTCAGCAACAAGATTATTCCGATCGTGAAAGGCTCATTTTGAATCCAATTAGACTGTTCGGTCTCAACGCTCTGTTGGAGTGGTGATTTTTCTTGATGAGATTCCAGTCGAAGGTCACCAAGAAATTTGATTTTGTCTGGATAATGGATGTGAAAGCACACAGTTAAGTTCAGTTGTTTGATGATAGAGAAACAGCTGCATTTGAATCGTCTTCGAAAGCTGCGCAAGTGTATTGTGTGCGCGTAAGGTTCCCTCACAATGGAGAACAGGTGAGTGTTGTTCTGGGTCCTGGGTGGAGGATGGCAGGTGGTGGGGAGGGTGAGGACAGACACCCGGTTTGGGTTCCATCTTGAGGGGAGCCTGTGCCAGCTTCCCTGACTGTGTGTGTCATGGTGGCGACAGAGATGATGGCGCCCTGCCTGGGGGCCACAATGTCTGCTGTGTCTGGTCCCCTCACTAGTTTCTCTATGAGACCTGGGCTCCCTGTTGGCATGGCTTCAGACAACCCGATGGAGGGACAGAAAGACAGGCAGACAGACAGAATAAGTCATCCCTTGCTCCTCTTTTTGACAGGACAGGTCTGTGTGTGTGTGTGAGTGTGTGTGTGTGTGTGAAAGATTTTGACAGACACAGTTGCATGTGAGCTTGTCTAGGGCCTGAGGACTTTTCAGCAAGTCTTATCTAGTGAATGGACCCTGCAGCACTTTGGCACTCTGCCTCCATCAGAGTTAAGCCAGTGCTCCCTCATCCATCCCTCCTCCCTCCTCCATCCCTCATCCATCCCTCCTCCCTCCCTCCTCCATCCCTCCCCAACATTCAGCTGTATTCTTCTGCACCTGAATCTCCTGAAAAGATTCCTTGTTGTTCTGCAGTGAGTCTCCAGAAAACACACCTCACAGTGTGAGCAGGTCTTGTGATGCTACAGGGAGACGTCCTACAACACGCTTCCATAACAGTTAGTCTACGTTTGAGGAATAAGAACGAAACTCTTCATTTCATTAAAGATTCTCCCTTAACCAGGTGCCGTATCTGCAACTGACATAGGAACAGGGCATCTTCGTGATCCACATCTGTGATGATCTCTTCCTGGATCAGTCTGGAAACATGGGGAACAGCTGTACTGTGTAGTGTCACTAAGAGCCCCCCCCCGGCACCCCCCCCAAACCATGGTCAGCCACTCATGTGTGCTGCAGCTTCGAGTGGCTACCTCTAGGAATCACTGCCAAGCTACTTTCATCCGGGCAAAAGGGCCTCGTTAGTTCTGTATATTTACCAGCCTTATTCCTGCTGCTTTTCCCTGGGGTTTCTTTAAACATCGTTTCGCGGAGGTTGAGGCTGAACTCGCCGTTGCCACTTTCCAGGGCTTAGACTCCTCGAGGAACACTGACACAAGCGTATAACACCTAATCTACTTGCCGGAGATAAACGAGCTTGGTGGGACTCGCAGCCCTCTCTGCCGCTTCCGCCACAAAGTAACGACTATGAATCTCACTTCCCTGTCTTGTGAGTCTAAACAGAGTGTGGCACACGTGACGTGAGGTAGCCACCCTCCTCTCATGGGGTAATACACAAACTTGACAGTCGTTGGCTGACTGTAAAAGAAGCGGCCCTGTGTACCACCAGCCCCCCCCCCCCCCTCCACACACCCCCTAATCCATAACAGCTGGTAGGAAATTGATGACTTCCACCTGTTTAATGCGAAAACGTACAAACAGTAGAGCTCATTAAAACGCAATCATGATTCAATCATTCATCTTTAACACAAACACCATCAATCATAACAGTTGTTCCCATGAGGAAAGGTTTGGGTGACTTTGAATGACGAGGCGTCAAGGAAGTACAGGTGTTAGTGGATGAGTGTCTACGTCTGACCCACTGAAACCAACTTTTTGTCCTCCACACCAAAGGCCGGTTTTTATTTAGGAGATTCACTAAAAGCAGGAGACATTTATTATGAATGTTTGCCCCAAGGGTCTAAAAAGGTGATAAACATGACAGACAGTAAAGGTTGAAAGCCTGTCGTAAAAGTTTAATGTTTTGGTTCCATCCATTTCAAACATTCCCATCTGAGGTATCCGGGTACATCTTCACAGGAAATAGCGTGCCCACAGTCCCCTTGAGGTTCCTAAAATTGTCATCTTAACTAGAAGTTTACTGCTTTAGTAATCATTCCTATCTTTTTGAATAAATCACTTTTTATATCAAGGTTACTGTACATGCAGTTTATATCGGAGTCATGTTAACATGACACAATGCAGTGATAAGATTTGGTCTACTTATATATGTCAATGGAGGTGAGCTCCCTTACATGGTTCCTTATACAAACACTTCCACACGCGCCAACACGCGTGTACGAGTCCTACCCTGTGCTGTCTGGCTGATGGGATGCCTCTCTTGGCAACAGTCTGAAGTGTGGCGTGAAGAACACTTTACTGCCTAAAGACACAAATCAAGCATGAGCTCACGCAAGGCCGCCTGGGTAAAAAAACCAGATGTAAGATCTTACTGACAGGCTGAGAGGATTGGCTGATCAACAGTGTGTGTCCCCCAGCAGTAATAACCAACCAACACCCAAAGAGACGATCGGACAAGCCCAAGCAAGGAAGACAGACCGAGGCTGACAGGGAGACAGAGAGAAGCTGTTCTGTGGAAACAATACCACAGCCACGTGCCTGCACTTCCCTCCGCTCGTCCCCTCTGCACCCTCCTGTGGGGACGCAAGCCTGCCAAAGGCTCCGGGGAGCAGCAGTAACACGTCAGCAACACGTCAGCAACACGCCAGTAACACGCCAGTAACACGCCAGCACCGCGCAGCGTTTGGCACCAGTTCATTTCTTTATTTCTTCCGTTTCTTTGACAATGTACAATATACAAAAATAGAGCATACAAAAGAATTCACAGTGTCTAAAAGGCAGTATTCAGTCAAAAGTCATGGATTCGACGGCCCGGGGAGGAGTGGGGGGTGGGGGGGGAGGTGGTGGAAGAGTGGGGGGAGGTTCAGATATTTTCCTTTTTTTTATAATTTATTTCGTTCGCAGCTCTGTCGATCGATCTAGGGATAGGATCACATGTTGCCTGGACCGCTTGGATTGCATAGATGGGTGGCGAGCCCTCGGTAGGGGTGTGAACCGACATGCAACACCACCGGGCCGTCCCAACACCACCCAGCTCAGCCAGAGCGCTTCAGGCCGGCGACACGACGCTGAAGAGCACCGTCGTCTACTTTCAACTCATCTTTCATCTTCAGCCCCCATCGATCAACATAGTTTCACAGAAAAAGGTTGCATGCTTTATCTGTTAGACGCAGCCACACCGCCAAACCCTCCGAGGGAGGAGCGGAACAGAGAGAGACACGTAATAACATGAGCGCGTGTGGCTACTTTGGATACTACACGACTGAGTTCTGCTACATAACAGGCCAGGAACACGGACCTCCACTGCACCGACACAACACATATGTGATTACCAAACCACCCGCATATTGGTCTGATATTTACAGAATGGATTCGTCTTCTTTTTCTTTTTTTTTTACAACTTTTAAGAAAGCTATACAATAATCACTTCACAACATACAAACATGAGATCGGACACGTTCATAGAATAACACCTTTGAGCAAATAAGTCTCGGTTGGAACAGTTCACGAACACGAAACACATGAATCAAGAATGAAGCGTGGAGATTTTGACAGCCTGCACATGTTACGGTACAGCATCAGTTAGCAGATTCATCGTACCATTTAGCTTGCATTTGGCTTGTAATCCAACTGCAGTCAGAATACATCTGGACGAGATCGGAGATAATCACATATAATCCCCCCCCCCCCCACACACTTTCTCTTTCCCTCCATATCTCTCTTTTGCACTGTCTCCCTCGATTCCTCAAACACATTTGAAAACCCCCAAACTACATTCTATCCTTTTTTTTCAACAGCTAAGTGTACTTTAACATTTTACGGACTGTGAAATATAATACGTTGTCACAGGGGGGCAGAAAGTGAGAGCCAGGATTAACATGAGTACTAGTGACCTTCTCATCAGCTACTGAACTTCTTCCCGGCTTTGACAGGTACATGCGCACAGTCAACAAAACAACAACTTTACCTCCCTTTGATTATAAAGAAGTGGTCTTTCACACTGACAGAGGTTGTCTCCGTGAGGTGTAGGCAGAGGTCGTGTCCGCCAATCAGGACGCACGATAGACTGTAAGCATCCAATCGCCTGCAGAGGGGTGAGGCCACGCATGTCTCTTAGGTGATGGAACACATTTTTCGTGTTCGACCCCCATTCTCGTCTTCTGTGGACTCTTGAGTCTCATCTCCCGCTGCAGGTAGTTAAAGGATTCAAACCCTTGTAGGGGCCAATGTGAGTTCTTGAGCAGCTCAACTGAAATCAATACCCGGCCCACATTATCAGGCAGAGGAATCCTATACTGAGGGCCAAACCCATGCAGTGTTTCAAAATAAAAGCGAGGGAAAAACCGTGTTTGAACTTGACAAAGCTGCTGGACATGGTGTTCTGGAATAAGCTGACTGAGTTCTGACTGACCGTTCAAAAGCAACGCGTTCACGCTGAAATGTGACGTCCGGAGTTCGTATCAGCATGTACGAAGCGCTTTTTAAAAAGTTTCAATCTGTGATTCAGATGTATAAACGGGCCACAGCGTGGTCCCATTCATCCTGAATCATGGATGGAGCCCGCGGAACCACGATGGATCGCAGTGCTGCTTTTAACACGGCGGGATTCTTGGACTGGCACTGTGATCGGACCAAGAACTGTACAGTTTGTTCTTGTAGAATAGAAAAATCACAGACATGAAATAGCACAGTCATTATAATAAAATCAAAACAAACAACAGAAGTCGAACCGGTGTTGAGAATCCCGCTCATAATGGTTGGAGTGTGAAAGACTCAAGTCCTTGAGGAGTGTGTGTGTGTGTGTGTCCGTGTGTGTGCGTGTGTGTATGTGCAGAAGAAAACGGTTGGTGTTGAAGGTTTCTGGCGTCTCTGCCCCTCCAAAGCTTGGTCATCCAGCCCAAGGCCACCAGCTGGGTGTTCAACAGGGATGGCCAGCGAGGGCTTAGGGATGGTCGGGGCACCAGGCTGGGTGGAGGTGTCTCAGCTGTGCATGTAGTTCCTGCAGGGGGAGTCTGGGTGGAAGTCGTACTTGCCCAGGGGCGTGGGGTAGTAGGTAGTGGTGTAAACATTACCAGAGGGGAGCGGCGAGTTGAAGAAATGACAAGTCTCGTCTGGGAGAAGGTTGTTCTTGTTTAGTGTCTGGGAAGAAACCATGGAAATAACAGGAAAGAAGATTTGAGGAGGATTTGATAGCCGGTTCAGACAAGCACTCACACAACACCTTTTGTATCATCTGAAATGGCTGTCTGGATGTAGTCATCCACTAATGGCTTCATGTATTATGTGACCTTGAAGACGGTTTGGTTGGCTGCGACAGAACAAATCACTGACTGTCGTCATGAACAGTCTCCCCTCCGCTCTCTCCTCTCTCCGTTTGCCAGCTTCAACCATACTTCATTCCTGTTTGCTCTGTCTCCACACCATCCCTGGCAGACAGCGGCACCAGGAGGGAAACCCACAGTCTGATCCATCGCACCCAGACAAAACCGATGATCTCAGAGACTGGGTTTGGACACCATGCAGGGGTGAGCGGTCGATGGTAACCATGGTGAGAGACTCTTGAGTAGGTGAGGCGGGGAGGATGTGAAGAAAACAAGCGGGAGGGGGGAGGGGGAGGGGGGAGGGGGAGGGGGGAGGGGATGGCAGTGACGTGAGCTAATTGGCTCAGAGATACCATTAATAAGGAGCAGCTGTGTGAATTGTGACCCATCTCCTGCAGGTTAAACAGACTAATGGAGGACATTCATAAAAGCAGAGACAGGCAGAGACACCCTCTTAAAAGATGTAAACTCATAAGAGTCGTTAATTCAATACATCATGCTGATGCTCAAGACCTGGGCAGCAAACCTCTGTTTGTCTTGTGTCTGTGGTCAGTGTTGTTGGTCAGGTGGGTGGGGCTTATTTATTTGGCAATAGCCAGCATGATTAATCGTGCACAGAAAATCCATTTATATTTGGACTCCAAGCCTGCTGTAAACATAATTAAAAAGTTAGAAGGAGGGGGTGGAGGATTAGGGCCCTACTCTTCCCTTAAAACGCAATTCGGTCAGGGCTCACCAACCTTGAACTCCCATGAGGAGGTCACTTCTCTGTTACTTTGGCGTTGTGGTTGTCTCTGTAGCTGAAGCGTGGTTGGCGTTGCTGGATGGTGGTATGACCGGGTCCGACTCCTTCGGGAGGTTTGTGGAGCTCCTTCTGGCAGTCAGCTACACCATGGCGGACAACAGGACCGCCGTGAAGAAACTGGCCACACCCACACCCACCAGGTGGATGAGAGAAAAGGCTGGAGGAACAGAGAGAGAGAGAGAGACAGAGAGACAGAGAAAGACAGAGAGATATAGACAGACAGAAAACGAAGTTATCCTCTTTTAGTTACGGATGTGTACGCGCTCTTTACTTTCTTTCGACACCAACAAATACAATGTCTTTGTCACGGAGTGCGAAGTGCTTATCGAAAAGGCCGTGAACCGCGATGGGGTAAGGACATTAAGAAGTGACAGCGCCTGCGTTTAATCAGCCGGCCGTTGATTCGGCTGTGGTGCAATGGGAGTGTCGTGGCGTGAAACCAAGGCGCCGCTGAAAGCAGATTCAATTTCAGAGTATGTGAGTTTGCGCATTTGTGTGAGGTAGGGAAGAGGACTGGGGAGGACATGGGTGGATGAGAGGCGTGCAGTTCCTGGGGAGTCCCCTGTTGATACCTGATGAAGGTGTGTATGTAGTGTGTGTGTGTGGGTGTGTGTGAGTGTGTGTGTGTGTGTGCAGGGAACTTTGTTTCCTCACCTCCACATTTCTTGTCCTCCTGTCCAGGCAGAATGACTGGGAGAGAGAGATAGAGAGAGAGAGACAAGGAGAATGAGGAAGAGGGAGAAAAAAGAGAGAGATGAAGAGAGATTATCACACTAAATCAAATCCTAACGTCTAGCGACACTGCAGAATGTTGTTGACACTTTCGCACAAGGCGATGCACTAGAGACGGGCATGCAGGGGTAGTGTTGGCGGTGACGCGCTGTTGGCTGACTGGCTGGCTGTCCGAGGCTGACCTGGCTCTTCGCGAGGCTGGCACGGCCGCTGCTCGGTGGCGTTGCCCCGGCACAGTCTGGCATCGGCCTCCGCATCGCTGCAGTCCCGGACTCGATGCTGGAGCCCGTCCTCATCGCACTCCCCCCAGACAGACCAACCTGCCCAGCCTGCCAGGACAGAGAAGGAGGAGGGAGGAGGAGGAGGAGAGAGCGAGAGGGGGAAGGAGGAGAGAGGAGGAGGAGAAAGAGAGAGAGAGAGAGAGAGGGAGAGGTGGAGGGAGTAGGAGGAGAGAGGGGGAAGGAGGAGGGGAACGGAGAGGGAGGAAGGAGAAGGAGGGAGGAGGAGAAAGGGAATGGGAAAGGGAAAGAGGGGGTTGGTAAGACAGAGAACGGAAAAGAAAGAGTGAAGACGATGTCCATTCGTGTCACTTACAGTAAAGTCATTTTTTCTCTTTTATAAGCATACAAGTCAAATTAGGCTGTGTCTACCTTCACAACTCTGTGTAAGTGTACCTTCACAGGTGTGGGTGTTGCACAAGGCCTCCTCAGTGTGCAGGCCGATGCAGATGTCTCCGTCGTTGGCGGGGGCGGGGTTACTGCAGGTACGCGTGCGCTGATAGTGTCCGCCCCCACAGGTGGTGGAGCACTGAGACCAGGACGACCAGCATGACCACGCTCCCCTCACTGAACACACACACACACACACACACAGGGTAGGCATTACCAAAATCAAACACACAGGTCTAGAGGATCAGATCTGGGGCTTATAGTGTGAATCGCAAAGATCGTAAGAGGGTGCTTCTGGGACTTGTAGTGTCTGCGAGAGCCATACCTGGGCAGGCCTGGACGTTGCAGTCCTGGTACTCCACAGGGGAGCCTGTGCAGGCGCCTGGGGCACTGCTGTCAGTCGGGGTGGCACAGGTGCGTTTGCGGGTGCGGAAGCCCTTGCCACACTCCTGGGAGCAGGTGGACCATGTCTCCCATGGTGACCACCTGACACCCTGAGGTAGGGTCAAAGGTCGGCCAGTCTTCACCAAATCTTCAACGAGAGCTGCGGAGCGCACACGTACACAAACACAGACACACACGCAAAGAGGTCACAGATCCACGTCTTCATTAGCCACAGTCCTTTGTGGGGCACAGATTGGCATAGATGAGAATTTGATTTCTCTTTGAAGGAAGAAAAACACAGCAGTAAATAATGAATCGGAAAAGTAATCTCTGCATGTCGTCAAATCAGGGCAGCACAAATATTTTATCAGGGCCGCGGGGCGTGGCTGCTACTAGTCCAGACACCCAGATGAACACCCTACCCAGGGGGAGTGCTGCATGTGTGTAACATGGCGTGATAACAAGCAGCCAACCACTCTGCACTCTCCTACCCTTACAAACCAGCCCCTAACCCCCCACACCAACCCCCACCTGACTCTAGTAACCTCATGCCTGTTCGTGCCGGTAGCACGGGTACTGGCGTGTGCGCGCGCGAGCGAGCGTGACTCACGGTCCTTCTCGCAGCCGGCCGTGCTGTCGCTGGGGCAGAGGCGGGTCTCCACCTTGCGCTTGCCCAGCTGCAGCAGGTGCGGGTCGGGCAGCAGGGCCCGGCAGCTGTAGCGGCTCCTCTGCTCCTGTCGGGCTCCGTCCTGGCTCACGTTCACCGGCATCCAAGGTGTCCACGGGGTGTTCCTGCGCACCTCGGGACACGCCTCCAGGTTACAGGTCTTGTATTCCTGGGGAGGGAGGGGTGGAGAGGCGAGATTCGAGGCGAGTCGGTAGAGGACAAGGGGAGAATAGGAGAGAGGGGAGTCATGGAAGTATGGGAGCAATATCAAGTCGTGTTTGAGTGTGAATGAAAAGGTTCGACTGTCAGCTGAGTGGTGGCAGCGGCTAGGGGGTTGCGTGTGTGTGCGTGTGTGTCTGTGAGTGTGCGAGTGTGTGTGTGTGCTGTACCAGGGAGCAGCCCGGGCAGCTGGTCCCCTTCTCACAGGTGCGGACCCTGGAGTGGACCCCCCCTCCACACTCAGCACTGCACTTGGTCCAGGACCCCCAGGGTGACCACATGACCAGCTGGGGGCACTGAATCTTCTCATTACACAACCTGGAAACACACACACACACGCATTTGTAGGCCTAAACAATGAAAACAAAACAAAAACCCGCTTTGATAAACAACAACAAGGTAGCATTTTCCCAGCGGGCTCACCTCTCTTCTCGGCCCTGTCCCACGCACACACGGCCCCCGTGACGCGGCGAGGGGTTGTTGCAGGAGCGCTGCCGCACCTCAAATCCAATCCCACAGCTGGTGCTGCACTGGCCCCAGGACGACCAGGGGGTCCAGCCCCCATTTCTGAGGGGGTGGTCAGGAAGAGACAGAGGGAGACAGGGAGAGAGAGGCTTTCAGAATCACTGAAACGGTCCACCAGAAGTGGTCCGCACGCACGACGTACACAAAGACAGACACTGAACTCCACCCCCCACCCCTCTTCTCCTCTGCGCACGACAGCATAAAACCTCACTCAATTATTCAAAGTGCTTTAATCGGGAGCTTCCCCTCTCATTCAATTTGGCACATCCTGTGAGACCATCCAGTCTGGGTGCTTGTTTCCTTCCTGAGAGCAGGGAGGTGCATAAGCAAGAAGACAGGCATCAGCGAAGACCTCGGCAATCTCGCTAATAGACTGTGTAAACTAAGAAAGATGTGTGCCTTAAGTATCTTGGTGCTGTGGATAACAACTACTTTGGACTAATGACAGAACACAGGGTACACACATTTTAGGATGCGCCAGAGTCTGAAGGGGATTGGACCAAACGTCCTGAAGGAGCGAGCTGGTTAAGGTGCTACCATGTTTGTTTGAGTCACCTGGAGCAGTTGGCGACCTGCATGGTGGGGCCTTTACAGGCCACGCCCCCACACTGGGGCAGCGGGCTGTCACACGACCGCGAGCGACACACACAGCTGCTGGTGCCCTCCCCGTCGTCGTGGTTACATTGTTGCCATGGTGCCCAGGGCCCGAAGGCGCCATCCTGGGTCAGATTTCGCACCTACGGCAAAGGTGAGAATGAAATGGAGTGCGAAGTCTCTGATCTTGAAATCTTGAAATGGCCTGGCATGTGTGCGTGTGTGCGCGCACGCGCGCGCGTGTGGGCGTTGCACGTGTGCGATACTCACTGGACACGCAGTGATGTTCTGGCTCCACTGGCTCATGTTGGAGCTGTCCTCGATGGTAGTACAGCGCCTCTGTTTGCGGTCCCAGCCACAGTAGGGGTCTCGGGCATCCAGGCACAACCTTATGGCCCCCAGTACACAGACAGCAGTCAGCTCGGGCCCCCACGGAAAAACCTTCCCTGTTCAACTACTTGCATCACAACATGGTCACCTAACTAATAGTATTACTGTATATAGGCCTAGTTGTATTTGGTTAAGAAGTGTCAACACTGTAAACAGTAGGCACTTCTGTTAGCGTCGTGCTACGGTCCGTCAACAGCGAAATGTTTAGAAAGGTTTAGAAAACCCCCCCCCCAGCTAATTGCTAAGTCATGAAGAGCTGCCCTTCTGAATGAGAGGAAGCTGTCACAGGTGAGGGATCCCCCCCAGAGGTGAGGTTCCAGGAAGGCCGGGCGAACGGAAACCAGGCCCAGGTCAGGGCAGCCCCACTCCCCCACGGCCAGTGAAAGGGCTCCTCTTTGGAGCTGAACTCTTGTTTGTTTATCTGAGGCCAGGGCCAAGAAAACAGGTACCCCAGATGCGGAGGATGAGGGCCTCTGGAGGGCTGGCACATGGGGCATGAGTGGGAGGCTAGGGGGGAGGCAGGGGTTTGAAAACACAAGCTGCTCCCTGTCAGATCCACGTGAGTCAAGATTTTAAGGGCCTTGTGCGGGTCTAGAAGGGGGGGGG
>BROE01000010.1:9315112-9350973 GCA_036571765.1 Plecoglossus altivelis | reverse complement strand
CCCCCCTCTCCTCCCCCCGCTGAGCTACCCCACTGTGGAAAAAGCCAATCGCAGAGGAGCTGAAGTCTGCTGAAAACACTAAACTCTGAGTCAGGGGACACGCATCAGAGAGAATATAAGAGGGAGGGATGGAGGGAGAGAGAAGAGAGAGTTGAGGTGGGATTGGAAAATCTCAAAGCTGCACAATAGCAAGTAGACAATCAATATATCTATCTTGCTCAGGGTCTGGGAAAAGATGATAGCTGGCAGTACACAAGGTAAAAAAATAACTCACCAACACACAACAGAGACAAATGGTCCATGGACACCTGCAGAATCTAAACAGGGTATCTTTGTAGTTTGCCGAGCAATTTCATCCCGATGAAACTCCCCTACATTGCTGGTGTGAACCAGGGGGAGTTGGTCATGTCTGGATTTGAAGGCTGAGAGTTGATAATGACATCTAAAGAGGATACAATACTGGGCTCAGCCAGTCATTCCCATGAACCTATGTAGCACAGGCTTGCAAATATATCATATTGCTCTGGGCACATAAAGAGATATGGAGAAAGATAGAGATAGCAAGAGAGAGCATGAGAGAGACCAGAAGAGGAGCATCTCTCTATAAAATCCACTTCAGAGAACAGACACCTCTCTCTTAAAAAGACAGGGCTTCCTATGAGAGGTTATTAAGTGTAATGTGCGTTGTCAGATGGCAGCTGCTACAGGGCCTGTTCCAGTGCATCATGGCTGTTATCACTGGGAGATAGGCTGGCTTGTTTCAATGCATTTGTCTTCCACACCAGTCCTCCCTATATCTGCGCTCTTATCAGCTGCGTTCACGGCTTGAAGACACGAATACAAATGCACTGAAGACCAGGACAGGACTGATTAGTATTCTGCATAAGTAGGGAAGACCAATGCACAGGGCCTGCAATAAATACCCCCAGTGATCAGTTCCTGATAATCAGGGTTAATATCAGCTCAGGCAGCAGGGAAGAGGCTGCTTTCCCACTGGGTTACACAGCACCACGCTGGCCGGCTGGAGACACACATCCATAAATACCAGGATAAGGGCTGGGATGGGGGGGAGGCTGGAGGCCACAAACACCCCAATAAAAGCCCCTTCCTTTTGGGGGATGGGGGAAGGACTCCCCCTCCCCCTTCCTCCTATCCTGCCTGCCACCGTCTCACCTCCCTTCTACTCGCACCCCACTAAACCCGCCTGCCACCCTCTTACCTCCCCCCTCCAACTCTGCCTCCCTCCCATCCCCCATCCACTTCCTAATCCTACTCCGTAGTGAATTTAACTACAGAAAGCAACAAAGCGCTCATTGAGCCATTAGAGGGGTACACAAGTAGACAGACTTGGCTGGTAACTACCATGGATTATGGGATTATTCTAGATGGTTACCACACTGGGCTGGGCCGCTCTCCCTTGTTCGTTTAATATGCATGCGGTACGGGGTGGGACTCAGGCAACAGTAACCTGCTTCTGATAGATTCATTACAGGGATTATTAGTTCTGGAGGGGTGGAGGTGGGCTGTGTTTCTCTCTAAACCATTAGACAAAAACCTGCAGTTCATAAATCCAAATTGGACTACATCAGAGTCAGGCTCCAAAGGTACAAATGCCTCCAGACACACATGCACACACACACACACACTAAGAGCACAGCATGTAATTATAGAGAGCATAAACCTACAGGCACACAGGAGCCTTTTACAGGTTTGCGAGGGCCTCACTACGTAGCTCTTGAGGCGAGCGCTGAACTTCCTGTGTTGAAAGTTACTGTCGGAGACGGCCAGAGGTAGAGTCATGTGGACAATGTATCCATCAACGTGAAACAACCAGACGTGTCACCAGCGAATGCACATATCATCCCAGAAGGACCCCGACCGATCCTCCGCTCTCAAAAACCACCCTAACATCCCCCCCCTTCACCTCCCCACCCCTCCGTCTATCTCCCTCTCCACTCTCTTCTCCTTTCCCTGTCGTTTACGAGTCTGCATTTCCTTCCTCTGCTAGCGGGGGGGGGGGGCAGCCAGGTGGGTGTGATGGATGGGAGAGAGAGACGCGGTGGACGCTGCTGCAATGCGCCAGGCGTCACCGCTCCACCGCTCGTCGGATGAACGGGCGAGAGACGCTTCCCTCCGCCAGCTCGCGGAGAGAGACCGGAGGAGGAAGGCGAGCGGCGTTCTGACAGGATCGAGCGGGAGCGCGCCGTGCGGGAGGTCAAATGTAATTACAGTTCGGCTCAGCGGGATTGGGCTGCTCGCACGTATGGGGAGTGAGGGGGTGGTGGGGGGGGGGGGGGGGGGGGGGGGGGGGGGGTGTCAGGGAAAACAAGCGCCTGGGATTCTGCATGAGCAGCGCGTAAGAAAGGCTGCTTGTCTTCGAGAGCAGGACTGCAGGAGATCCCTGCTCTGTTTGAAGTTTCATAGCAACATGTGTGTGCGACTGTAGGGACCCTGTAGGGCTACGTTGCTTCACTGTTTGTTCCATGCCTGATACAAATACTCCAAGCTGGATTCTACCACCTAGCCCTAAGTTGGAGTAGTGGATGTAGATGTAGGACTCAGGTCAGGTGTAAGGTGAGCTTAAAGTATGTATTAATACAGGTGATGGGGAAGGTTTTGAGAAACAATATGGGAGTTAGTGAAGAGGTGTAGAGTGACAAGTGTTTACCGTTCAGTCTTGTAACTGGAGCAGCGCTCCAGCGGGATCTTCAACACCCTGTCATTCAGCCCCACAAACAAGGACCTATCGCTGTGTAGGATTTGCAGGCTCTTGATTGGCTCGCTCACACCCTCAGGCAGGAGCCTCATTTCCTCCAGGTAACACCCCCGCAGGCTCTTATTGGATGTGGAGAGGGCCTTCAGGATTGTTCCGTATTCTTATTAGACAGAGAAAAAATAAAGCATCAAGCGTCTTTGTACTTCAAAGTAAATACCTTTTCCTCATTTTCTCTGCTTAGTCCTTAGTCCTTAAACCCTAACTCCCCCCTCAGCCTCCTGGGGACTGACCGGTGCCAATGTACATGACATGGTATAGGGTGTCCTGGCCCTGGACTATGTCCACCACCAGCTTGGAGAAGCGGATGTTGTCCTGGGTGAGCAGAGGGTCCACGGAGACAGGCTGGACCACGTCGCTCATGAGGAAGAGGCGCTGGGCATCCTGCAGGCTGCGCTCCGTCAGGTTCTCCCCTGGACCATGCTCCTTCAGGGTCCCACACTAAGGGAGAGATGGGGGGGTAGTGGGAGGAGACAGAGAGAGAGAGAGAGAGAGAGAGAGAAAGGGAGAGAGAGAGAGAGAGAGAGAGAGAGGGAGAGACAGAGAGAGAGAGAGAGAGAGAGAGGGGACACAGAATAATAAAGCGAGGCAAAGAGAGCAGAGGAAGAGGGCTACTAACATGAGCAGTTTCTCTCTAAATGCTAGGGTAGGGGTGGGGGGCTTGGACGAGGGCCTACCTGGAAATTAGGGATGGGGTTTGGGGTGGACAGCCAGCTGGTGCGGGGGTTCTCCTGGTAACGGAAGGGTCCATTGAAGGCCTGGGTGATGGAGCTGAGGTTGTAGGCACACACAGCCGAGGCAGAGATACTGTTGCTGAGAGGACAAAGAGTAAGACCCATTAAAAAGTGAACGGCATTTGGCACCTTTCTCATGTACTTCCATGGAAACAAACCTGTCCAGTGTGTTGTAGCGTGCAGATTTCTTTCTTTAACGGAGCCTAAAGCTAAGAGCTAAGGCCTTTTAGCATTTCCCTGTGAGATTCCTTTTCTTTTGCCTTTGCTATAAGAAGTGCATGACCACTTACGTGACTTGACACGCACGCGCGCGCGCACGCAGCCACACACCCACAAAGACTGATTAGGCCTGGACAGGTTTTGCAATCACCCGTGTGCATCGGGCCGCTACAACTTAAGTGTTTCTCAGTCTCAGGGAAACATCCTGGTTGTCCTCCAGGCCTCCCTGTCCCGGAGGACTGGCTCTTCTCTGAGGCACTGTTCTGCTCCGTCGCTCCTCCAAGGGCACAGACACAGGACCGGCAGACAGGCTGATTTTCACTCCCCCCCCCCCCTCTCAACATTTGGGCAGACAGCTTGAAATTACACGAGAGGATTGCTTCGCTAGCTTGTACTTCCTCTGGAATATGTTTCACAGTATCAATGAAAGCGTCGTGCCCGGTGGGCTGTTGGTCGGCCGGTGTGTAAATAAAGGGATGGAAGGTGAGGGGAGTGTGGGGAGGACAGTGGAAGAGATGGGAGTGTGACGGTGGCTCTAGTGAATTGGATTGCTTATAGCTTGCTGTAAATATGATATATCGTAGCTGCTCTTGACAGTCACACATGGTTGCTGCATGAAAACAGATGTTTTTACAGCTGAGAGCCAAGGTGTGGCTACTTGTGTGTGTGTTTGGGACTGTGACAGAGTGAGAGTGTGTGTGAGAGAGACTGAGTGTGTGTGTGTGTGTGTGAGAGAGAGAGAGACTGAGTCTGTGTGTTTGGGACTGTGAGTGAGTGTGTGTGTGTGAGAGAGAGACTGAGTGTGTGTGTGAGAGAGACTGAGTATGTGTGTTTAGGACTGTGAGTGAGTGAGTGTGTGAGGGAGACCGAGTGTGTGAGTGAGCGTGGGTGCCTGTCCCAACTCACACGTTGGTGGTGAAGATGCCGTAGACGAGGTCCTGCTCGGGCAGGTAAAAGGTGCTCTGCAGTTCGTTGTAGTAGAAGGGGATCTCTCCGGAGCGCGAGCAGTTGAGCCGGGCCTTCATAAAGGTGGTCCAGGTGTCCTCCAGCAGGAAGCGGCCGCCCATGTCGTTCTTGCAGACGCGCGCCACCCGCGAGAACACTGTCCTCCCGCAGTCGTGCTCCACGGCGTTCTCCCTCAGGAAGAAGTAGGTGAACAGACCCACCTCGTACACAGAGACAAAGTGAGGATCTGGGCATGCGGGCAGAGCAGGTAGAGGAGGAAGAAAAGGTGGGTAGAAAGAGAAGGAGTCGGAGAAGGAGGAGAAGGTGGAGGTTGAAGATGAGGTGGAGAAGAAAGTGTGTGTTAGACATAAGGTTTATCTAATACTGCTGATAATTAAAAAAACGTTTTAAAATGTTTTTGTGTGTTTTGCTGTAGGTACAGTCTGCATTCAACAGTCCTGTAGTGTCCTTGTAGCAATTATGTTAGCGGGTTAAAAGTGTAACCCATTAGGACTACATCATTTTACATCATGACCATAATTATCTGACCCAGTAGGTGTTGCCTGTTGCTGGGGAGATAGCTTTCTTTACCATTCAGCCATTTAGAGTTGTACTGGGCGGTGCGCAGAGGAGGCATGTTGCCAAGGCTACGGTAGATGACAGGGTCTCGACCGGAGAAGTCGATGACAGTGGCAGCGTACAGCTCGCCCTTGTCAGTCACCATGGCGGTGGAGTTGTGACGAGGGTCGTAGGGACACCGGGCCACCCCGTTGACTGTGTCAACCACACGGCTGATGTTGCCGATCTGAAGGAGAGAGAGCAGATAAACGGAGAAAGACGGTTTCGGTAAAGAACGGAAATGAACTGTGTTGTTACGTCTACCTTCCCCCCTGTATCTAACCTCCGCAATCTCACCACTCGCCCCACCCCTACCCACCTCACACCCCAAACCACACGTACATAGCTTAACCCTTACCTACCCAACACCCCCTGGCCCATTCCTGCAAGCCCAAACTCCAACTCCCCCACCCAGCCCAATGCTCACAGGTCCCAACCCCATCCTCCACCCAGCCCAGCCCCTACCTGTCTGGTGGTGCAGACGGGCGTGAAGGCATTGGTCCCGCAGGTGAACAGTCTCCTTCCGCTGATGAGCAGCACCCGGATGTAGTTCTGACACTCGTCCTGCGGACGGGATCCAGGAGGTCAACAACCCATGCAGCTAGCAGCCACAGGCGGCTCCTCCAACCCCGGGGGGGAGCGCTCGCAGGTCATCCTGCAGCGCTGGGCCTTACCTCAGCTTTCCCTTTACTCTGACACGAGCGTCTGGTGTCTTCGTCAGGACGCCACTCCGTCGCCTGGGACACAAAGATGAGCGGATGCGTGAGGCAGGTGGGTGACGCGAAGCCGCTGTCGGCAGCCACGAAGTGAGTTCATCGCTCGATCAGGTGAGGGTGAACGACACGCCCTCTACAAGCCTGCATCATCGTAATCTTAGACGCATGGTACCAGTCTGCATTGACATGTTTACTTCTGCACAACAGAGAAACAGACTGTAGCTCTGAGGGCTGGGCTAAGGGTCAGAGAATTAGCCCCGTTCAAACAAAAACAGTTTACTCGGAACAATGTCATTTGCATATGAATGTAATCACAGTTTCTTGTGTTATTTGTCAGCAATGCTGCGACCTTCCCCTGGCCCCATTAACAAATGACAGCATGGATGATCCTTTCAGCTCGCTCACTCGGAACTAACACCTATGGATACTGCCGCGTGCACCAGAGAGCCAGACTCGGATGCAGTTTCTATGTACCTGGCGTTGTCCTGTCAGCAACCTCTGATGTTTACAGCCTCTCAGGGGCTAAGTGATCCACCATTAAAATATACAGTGAGGAATAAGGTCGGAGTTTCTGTTCAGTGACTTCATAGCTGTCATTTGTTACAATAGGAAAAAAATCGGAATTAAGACAGCGTTCATGTTCAGTCGGCAGAGCATCAAATCCTTCCAGGGGTTTTAGAATAACAGGACTATAAACGGAATAAAAAGTCCCTAATGAAGTATTATTATTTGGTAAATTCCCTGCGACTTGTTGGCCCCAGTCCAGGGTGTACACCGACTACGGCCTGAAGTTGCTGGGTTAGGCTCCAATCACTCGTGTCCCCCAACGGGAACTAGCGGCATTGCAGTCACTACCAGGGATCGGCCGAAGAAAATAAATGTATGTCAATAAATGTATGAATATTCGGCAAATTTCCCACATAAATAATACTATCGGTTAACGCCCACTTTGTAAGTAGCACTCATTTAATTTGAGAAAAGTGAAGAAAACATCAGAACGTGTATGTATCGAGATGCTAACCCTATTTAACAACCCCATTCTTTAGGTACCAAGTGTATTGTTCATGTCTCTGGTGTGGAGTGAGTTTCACTGTGCTTCTTCTTCTCATTCAGACTCATCTGAGAGTCAATGCCGACCCTCACTCCCACTAACGCCTTCCCTTGGTCACCCTTGACAACGCAGCTCCCTTTCAGACTAGGTCAGCACAAAGACAGAATGAGTGAACAAACTGAAAAAAAGGGGTTTGCATAATAGCATTGTGCCTTTTTGCACTGTGTGATTAAGGTGGCTTTTCAGCCATGATTCCTTGGCTCTGATAGGCCGCAAGTAACACCTGCCACAATGTGTTGCTAGATTCCCAATCAAAGCTGCAGATCACATTCCAAGCCTGATCCTCCAGCTAACCCCCCGATCAATGTGTTGAATCGGAGAGCCTTAACTTGAACAGAAACATGCTCCTCCAGAACCCTGATGGAACATCAAGAACTACACCTCTACTTCCTGTCTCCAGTCCTCCCTCTCCCACCCACCCACCCCCACCTCTCTCTCTCTCTCTCTCTCTCTCTCTCTCTCTCTCTCTCTCTCCTTGTCTTTCTATTGGATGATGGACTGAGCAGCGTTCTATAGAACTGAGTCAATCTAGCATGGATCCAATGACCCCAGCTCAATGACGAGGTCATTCTCAGGGTTGTATTTTCAAGGTCCTGGCAAGGGGGGGAGAGAGTTGGGCATTTGGGGGTGGAGTCTGCAGAGCTAGTCCTCCCATGGCAGAAATAAATAGTGATAAAGTGCAGCACAAAGTGGATCTCCCACAGGAATTATCTTGCTGACATTTTGCTGTAAAATATCTGAGCGTATTTTTGACATTTTCTTAATACGTACATTTAGAGTTGAATGATCACATTAATTATAGATCTATGAAAGTACATCATGTAGTGTGCGAAATGGACAGTAGATAGTGGGGCGTCATTAACATGGTTGAAATTCAGTCAAAAAGTACATCCTGAGCTTTCATTTAAAAACTTCAGAAAAGCTGCACTTCTTTAAAAGGCCCAGAAGACAAATGAGAGTCCATTAAGACTCCATTACAGACATCAAACTGGTGAACGTGTGTTTGAGGTCAGGGAGTGAGTGTTGAGTGCTCATGTTAGAGGAGAGATAGAGAGAAGAGGAGAAGAGTACGGAGGGTTAGAGGGAGCAGAGGAGGGCCAGGTTAAGTTGGCTAAATCCCGTCCATGTGTGATGTTTCTCCAGGCAAACACCAATCAGCTCTTGCAAACCCAAACTTTGTTTACATTCCAGCCCGCTGGCCTGGTGAGACCCTGTCAACCCCCTCCCTCCCTCCCTCTTCCTTCATTCTCACTCCCTGTCCGTTCCCCCTCTCCGTCAAGCCCTCCCTCTCCTTTCAGACCCCCAGACCCTCAGCTCCCCCCCCCCCCGTGCCTTTCCTTCCCTTTTCTCCCACATGACCCCTGTCGTGACAGTAACCTTCACACAGTCCTGTCTAGTGCCTCCCCCCCTATCCATGTAGACACAAGCCTCTCTGCCTTCCCCATTTGCCGACAGGCAACAGCCAAATGTGAAAATATAAACGTGAGTATGTCCACATAGAGTACGTGTAGCATTATGTCATCAGAGACTACAGAGCGATGACTCAGTAGGGATGAGCTCACCTGTAGAAGAGAAGTGTTGCTCAGGCTCAGCCTGAAGAGGTAATTTCTATTTTGGGGGAAAGAAAGAAGCAACGTTTTATGTCCACAGCTGTTCATTACAAGTTGAAAATAAAAGTGCGGAAATGAGTCCATTACCTCGCTCCCACGATGAGCTGGTTCCTGGTGAGGTCCAGGGCCAGCTGGGAGAAATCCTTCACACCAGGCCGGGAGAACCCGGAGATCCAGGGACTCAACGCTGGAGGGGAGAAGGTGGTGAGAAGGAGGGAGTGAAGGCGGGAGGGAGGGAGGGGGATTAGGGAACGACAACAACACTTGGGATTAGGGAAGAACAACAACAACAGAGCAAACGGCCCCTGGCTTGGGCCCTCATCCCAGCTCTGCTCTGACTGTGTTTTCACAGATGTGTGAAATATCTCTCCCCTGATGTTCTACCTGGTCTGGGATGGCAGCCAACCTAACCCTGCGTACAGCGAAAGGGGGATCCTGGCTGGAACCTGGTTGAGAGCTGCCTGGTTTAGTCAAGAGCTATCAGATGAGAGGCCCCCAAGGAGCCAATAATCTCTGGCTTCGCCAGAGCTGCTGGACGCGTCAACCGACACAGACGCTGTTGACACATCTGCATCGTATTGACACATCTGTGGAATATCATTGAGGTAAGTAGGGCTCTACTACTGCGCGGCGCGAGCGCTAAATCAAAGCCCGCCTCTGCCCGCGCCCCGCGCTGAAACATGTGGCGGCCATGTTTTCAGAGGCTAATCTAGGCTAACGCTAGCCTGTTTCACAGAGAATGGGCGTTAGGTCTGGGAGGGACGGATCTCGTAAAAAAAGAGGGGCCTCATATACACGGGCTGAGCTTAATGTAACCCGACAGCCAGTCAAAATAAGCCGTCTCCCAGGCCTTCGTCAAATCGGGCCGTCTGACTGGCAAACTATAACAGTTTAGACTGGCACTGCCTTCACAGACGCTCACTGAGACGATGGCAGAGATCAGACCAAGAGAAGAGAAACCAAACAAATCCTATATCAAACTGATCAGTAGGATTACTTGAACCATTCCCATATAACCAGTAACCAGTCCCATTCCCTTAATCTAGTTGAGCACCTTGATACCAAGCAAGACAGGGTTAAAGTACGACTCAAATCCAAAGTCCCATCTACGCAAAGTGCTTAAGCATCAAGTTACCATTTCCTTGTTGTTGCACCAACGCAACAGTCACAAGGGTGATCACTGGGTAGGTGTGCTCACAGCATGACCTTTCCACAAGTGAGAAGCTATTAGTCAGCTGGACCATTATTGTAATTCTGACACATCTCAACGGAGGATTTGGCTCAGCGTCCATAAAATTGTCCCAAGTGAGCCTTAGGTATGAACTGTTACACATCGTCAATCTCCCGCCGAAACGTGAAATTATGGCCCGCAAAAGGTCAGAGCCACTAAACGTTTTTGACATTGCAGATATTAAAAATGAAAAATGGAAAAGGAATATATGAGGAGAAGATTCATTTTTCTGTTATAGAGACACCCGCCACCAAGTTTGTTTCAACTTTTTCAGACTTTGTTCCGACGGACTGTTAATCACTTGTCTAGATTTATGAGCAGACAGGATGATAGGGTGTATTTCAGAATCACAAGCCTACTGGCCACTTTGCGATGACAGCCTTCAAGACCCGAACATTTGATTGGCAGTTTCCTGACAGGAAGTTTCAGCAGAATGACAGTGGCAGTCATTTCCTTTCTCCTCGCCCTTTGACCTTCTCAGAAAACTGTGGGGAACAGAGGTCTGAAGTCCTCACTCTTGCTTTGAGACATCCAGATGGTCTCTGTTTCCTCGTCTCTCTCTCTTTCTTTCACTCTCTCTCTCTCACACTCTCTCTCTCTCTCTCTCTCTCTCTCACTCTCTTTCTCGCTCTTCTTCCTCTCTTTCCCTGATAATAGTAAAGTCATTTCCCCCCCCCATCTAAAATGCTCTCTATATCAGTCCAGCTGGGGCCCTGTAGTATATCCCTGGCCATTTTCTAGTAGAGTGCTTCGTACCCGCCAATCTGTCCCGCAAGTGCACTCTGACAATGGTGACAGGACAAAGGGATCCTGAAAAGGAACTGCAAACCCCGGCGAAAAAAGGGAGGGAGATCTGGGATGGATGAAGAAGAAATTGCAGCGAACGAGTGGAAGAGAACAAACAGCTGTCAGGAAGAAGGCGACAGTGGGGGGGGGGGGGGGGGGCACCTAGTGTAGAGTTATGGCCACAGAACAGTTCTGCTACAGTGCAGTCCTTGTCAGCGAACCGTTCCTGCCACAGAACACGGAGACTCTGCTGAGACAAGTCCATTTGAACGACCGAAGAGCTCATGTTGGAACAGCAACCGTGCCTGTGTGGTGGTTGCGGGGCGTGGGCTTACCTTGGAACGAAACCACGGGGTGCTCCTTCCTGGTGCAGTGAGGCGGGGGGGAGGGAGGGGCATCAGGGCGAGGCAGAGGCTGCTGGCCCAGACACAGGGGCAAGGAGATGAGGAGCAGGAGCCCAGAGGGGGGGAGACACAGTGTCTCCCACGGAGTTGTTGCCATGGTTGTGGGACCGACCACACTCACACCTCTAACCGCTCCTAGGCACAGACCTGTGCGGAGGAGGGATGATATTTGAATTCAGAAAACATAGCCAATGACACACCATCAATACAGGCAGACAACCAATCATTTTTCAACTAAGAAAATAGGACACTTGACGCAACACACGTCCATAAAATGGATTTTGGCTTAAGACACTTTTTACTCTGAAACGGCGAGATAAGGAAAAACAGGAGAAGTGGCCATTTGAAGTCACAACTCTAGAAGATGACTATAAACCTTTAACTGTCAGCAGGCCTCATTTCTGTCCTCTGGCTCAATGACCTCTGACTTCTCCCCTACTCTAAGTCCAGTTTTGGCCATTGGGGTGTGACCTGCCCCATGTGACTGACACTGAGCAGACTGGTAGCGATGACCAGAGCTACACTCATGATGATGGGATATTATCTAAGTCAGGGTCAAAAGGTTAGGGCATTAATAAGGTCAACTATGACCCCAAACCCAAACAACCAGTCAACATAGATAAGCAACAAGGTCTATAAAGGTTAAGACAAACAGGGGTTAAGGGCAGTGTGTGTGGTCAATCGTTAATGATTCCCCCAACTTCAAGAACACAGACTACCTCCAAAATCAAGCAGCAAGCCTCAGCCGTCTCTTTCTCCCTCTCCCTCACCCCTCAGTGTAGTCACAGACGTCAAACCGCTTCTCCCTTCATGTGGAGAAGATGAAAAAAAAGAAAGAGAAACAATGAAAAAGAGCGAGTGTGAAGAAGTCCTGAACAGCTGCCGTTGCCGTAGCAGCCATCCCCTGAGCCAACCGGAGCTGGCACAGGCCCGCTCTGCCAACAGCTGTGTGCCCAACGCACTGCAACCACCACGGGCATCAGCCCTGGCACACACAGTCTGGCACAGGCATTCACACAGACTCTCTCAACACCAACGCGCACGTACTCTCCCTCTCTCCCTCTCCCAAACACGCACTGTTTTTCTGTCTCTCCGTCTTTGAAACACCAACATACTCTCTCACACACGCAAGCGCACGCACATTACTCCCTGCAACACGTCGTCGTTGCAAAGAGGCCGACAACTTTCTACCAAAGTGAAGTTGATCTCTGATGCTGGCAGCGAACCACAGGTGGCGCAGCCCTGGCAGAGATAAGCTGCTGTTTTGGGACGACTACCTGGTTGTTGTGTCGGTGACAGGGAGCTTGTGCGCGTGACAGGGAGTGTGGGGGTGCAGGTGGGGTGTCGCTTGCTTGATTGTGAGAGAGAGTTAAGTCAGATAACCACACACAAAAGATTTGGGAGCAGACAGATCACCATGGAAGTGGCAACTGCCACTAACACACACACACACACACACACACACCAAGATGCTTATAGGTCTGTCTGTGAATATGACTCACTAACTATGATTAATAATCAGAGGCTTACATCTCTCACATTAGAGAAACATGTAGAGGACAAGAACGTGATTGGCTAAAGGTTGTGGTGACTAGAACACTCCTGGCCTCTTTCAACCCATGTTGGTTCGTGGCCGTGTAGGCCAAGCATGAACAAAGCTGTCTTTAATTGAGCGGCTTGCCTGGTCAGGATTTAGAAGCCGAAGCCAATTAGGCCCAACCGTAGTGTTTTGGAGTAAAGCCTATAATCGGTGTTGTGTGCATGATTGATTTGTTATCGCTGGGTGGTGGAGATGGTGGGGGGAGGGGTGGTCTGGAGAGTGTCTGCCGCCTCCCTCTACCCTGTCTGGGGGAGGGGGGGCAAGGGGAGGGGAGGGGCGGAAAGGGGGTTGAGGTTCCTAAATGGGGTCTGCCTGCTGTCAATCTCTGCACAGTCAACGATCGAATTGTTGATATCGGAAGGTTTGGTTTAGTGTTTGTGTTGTGTGTGTGTGTGTGTGTGTGGGGGGGGGTGATAAAGTCCCCCCCTCCACACACACAGACACACACATACACACACACATACCCATACACACACACACACACACACACACACACACACGATGACTGACTGCAGACAGGGAGAGTTAAGGGTGGGGTTGATGGCCTGAGGGGTTCTGAGACAGACGTGGGCCTCAAAAAGAGGGCAGGGGGGTGTCTGGAGCTCTGTCTCAAAACACACACACACAGTATAGGGCTTTCTAATTAACACTCCCATTCTCCTCTGGCCTGGCCCAGTTCCCCCACTGCTGCCTCATTCTGTTTGCTCTCAGTCCAGACCCCCTAAAGTCAGGCCTGTATTGACCATGGCTAATCACACTCAATGGCCCTGACCCACCAAATCTCTCTAATGCCTACTTCCAGACCAGGGGTGGCATTAGAGCTGGCCCTTTATGACCAACACCCCATACAGCTAGGAGCCTCCGTCGGAGACGCCGTACCAGAGGGCCCGAAGAAAAGACCATAACAAAGTGCCGAATGTGGAACCATGGAGCACAGAAAGGGCCTTTTCTATCAGTGCCAGATCCCTTTATGCAAGTATCAAATCTGATCATCTGTGAAAAATGATGTGGAGAGTAGAGGGGATGGGGCAGAGGGTCTGATCCCCGATGAAAGGATCGTGGGGTGGGGGAGAGGAGAGGGAAGGGGGATGGGATGGAACTCTGCAGAGGTGGCCCGAGTCGGACGGAACTATGGGAGCAAGGAAGGATGTGAAGGAAGAGAGGAGATGACAGGGTTTCTGGAGGAACCTTCCATGGTGGTGTGGTTCACCATCATTGTGTACTTTTCCAAGAGATGTTCAAGAGATGCCCCTGAGCAGTACAGAGCAGAACACAATGACAACCGTTCATATGGCTTTGTGGAAGCTCTTGACTATAATACTTAAAAACAACACATTGACCAACACTGTGGTGTGGTAATTCCCAGAAATGGGCCTTGTAGAATAGGTCAATCCTAATCGCAACAACTTCAGTCGAGAGCGAATCCTGGGGAAGTGTAGTATTTTTCACCTCAATTTGAACAATGGCGGTCCAATGTTTACAGTACACTGTCAGCACAGAAAAACACCCCTTTGAGAGAGCAAATGAGTGCGTAATAGACTTTACTGACTGTACATTCAATCTAAAAGAACAACAAATTAGAGTGGACCCGAGGTGACCTTGAATGAAAAGAAACGTTTGTTTGCCCACTCTGGCATTGTACCAGTTCTGTTCAGCCAGACAAAATATCCACGGGAAATGTAAACACAAATCCGAGTTCGGTTTCATCATCTTATTAGGTGCAACCTGTTCTCACTTGACTAGACTTGTCATTGTCAAAATTCTCTTTAGGAGATGGAATCGTAATATTTCTTTTTTTTCTCCATGCAATACTGTAACTCAACAAATATCTATTTAGCAAGCGATGGGGAAATCTCATATCGAATGTTTTTGTTTCACAGATAGCTCTGGTCCCCAGGACTTCCTCACAAACATCATTTTAATCATTCGGTATATCCCTCTGTTCACTCAAAGAGAAGTGTGCTCTTGGTAGTCACTACCCCATCCAATCTATAAAAAACCCTGTGCAAGTGGAGGCCATTTTATTTCGTTAAAAGACCATTTTTCACTAAAGAAAATGTGTTTTGTTCGGAAAGCTAGTTTTCTACCCGGTAGCACACTGGCAAGAGGCTAAAGCGGAGCAGAAGGGTGGAGATAATGGTTCAATAATGACTAATGGCTGCAATTGTGCAGAATGGACTTGCATTTGGCCCGACCCAGGCGTTTTCACCCTCGTACCACCTCGTGGGGGGCGACGTTTTCACTGAAGCCTCGTCAGTCAGCACAGCCATGGCACCGGGCCCTCTCCGTGTGGGACCAAAGTCTCACATGTGCTGCAATCCATCAGCAGGGGAACAGGCACACGTGAGGCACTTCTTTTACCGCGCTGTATTATGTCCGTATTCACCTCGATCTCAAACACACAACGAAACCTCTTTTCTCGTTTAAAACGAACCCCTGCTTTGGTGAAGCACCCATACCAAGGCACTCTCAGGAACACGATCGGATTCTCATCATCTTATCAGGAGGACATTTCATTTTGAGTTGCCCAGAGAATGAACGGTGCTGTTGGATGTTGCACTGTGCGTAGCCTGCGCGTGCACGCATCTAGTGTGTATGAATGTACATGTGTGTGAAAGTGCAGCTATTTCATAGCTGGAAGCAGAGCCCCCCCCCCCCCACCCCCCACCCCATGCCTCCTCCCACTTGGCCTGACGTAGCTGGGTAATGAAGCAGCAGCACAGCATCCACTGTTGCCCTCCCTTTGTGGCAGCACAGTTGTGGCTGCGCGAGGGCCGGCATGGAGACGGGCCCAGTGTTCCTGGGCTTTGTGCTGCTCTTTAGAAACGGGAACAGGTGTCAGGCTCCCTCTCACTTTCAGAAACGGCAGTTGATGTTGACGGCCGCCCTCTCCTAACATGCGCTGACGCGCTATGGGGCGACTCCGGCTCTGTAATTGGACGGGAGATTGACAGCCAGGGTCCAAACCGGGTGGAATGATTAAGAGAGCTCTGCATGGGATTGTGGGAGCTGCTTACAGGTCGGTGGGGGCGGCCTCTGTTTTTCCCACACTTCCTAGAGAGGCAGCCCTTACATGATAGCCACGTGAACTGTCAGGAACTTGCTTTTAAATGACCGTGGAGCGCCAACCTGACCCCCCCCCCCCCCCCCCCCACCACCCTTCAACGTGTTTGCAGCGCGTGCACGCTTGCGGGCTGCGGCTGGGCCTGTGAGCGTGCATATTAGCGTGCGAGTCTGTGTATACTTCAGTGCTCACCCTACCGTGTAATGACTTCACCGAGCCAATAAACATAAGATAATACTTTAAGTTAATCATGTGTGTGTGTCAAAGAGCGATTTCAGGTTTAGGTCCTCATCCAGCCCAATCGCAGACATTCCCAACTCGCCCCGTCCGATAAGCACTTCATTTGAATACAACTAATCTATTGTTGAAAGGAATAAACAGTTAGATTTAATATGACTACTAAATGTTAATCCCCAAACAGAAGATTAGACATTGCTTTCGCTTAAATGTCATCGGATTCTGTTTAGCGCAGGTAGACATTTTAAAGACTGGCCTCGGCTTTAGCCTACAACTGGGCTACAGTAAGAGGCACCACAAAACCTCCTAAACAAAGCTGTGTTATCTAAGCCTTGAGGCTTGTTGAGAAAGTGATTGGTTTGGTTTTCTCCCCCACGCACCCAGTTAGCCTGAGCCTGTTAACCATCACATCAATGTGATGCAGACACACGCCTGGCAGTTTGAACCTGCCACAAGTGGACGCATGTTTTCCATCATTCAACTCCATTAATGCCGTCTAACATAAACCTTCCCAAATAGACTTACAGCTCTTAGGCAGTTATTACGCTTACCCTTATCCTTCGCATTATACATTAGGTATCCTTTATTACCATGATGCTAATGTCTCTCTAGGTTTTCCTGGGGCACGTCATGTTGACGTTGTGTCATGTGCGAAGCGGAAGTAGGCGGGATAAACCATTTGGTCATGGCTCCCCTCGCTTTGAGACCATGGCACAACCATTGTGGCTGAACTTGAATGCCCTGAAAAAGGCCTGCCTCCGATGATCGATCTGGGGTTAACTGAACTTCCCCCTAAAATTCTGACGACCCAGCCGCTGCTAATGGGATCCAAAGAAGGCCACCGGAGTGTACTAACTCTGTATTGTGAAAAAGACAGACCCATTGGGTGGTTGCAGGTTTCCCTTTTCGAGGAGCGTTGCCTTCGAATATCTGACGTCACAAAACAAAAGAAAAGGAAAACTATCCGTCCAGCAGATCTGGACTCCTTCCAAACATCATTACAGGAACGAGGGTAGGATCTCTTTGCTCCCGAGCCCTCAAATTCCTTCCATCACAAAGTGGGTTGCAAAACAACAGCCTTCCTTCTCAATCTCTGCCAAGTCTGCCAAGCCACCATCCAGCAGGTCTACACTGGATTCTGTACAGGCTGCAATTATAACCAAAGACCCATGAAAGTACAAAAGTTTGAAACACAACCAGTTAGTTTAGCTAAATTGTTTCGCGCAAATGTGTCAGGTCAGGCAAAAGGGACACTTGCTGAAAGGGGGACACAGAATTTCTCCCATTAAAATATTCAGAGAGAATGTTCAACCATTTCCTAGGCTGTGTGTTCAGCTCCCTCCTATGGTGTGAATAGCTTCTCTGTTTGACCTGCCAACTATCTGCCAATGGTTCCTCTCTTTTACAAGTGAATGGACTGAGTTTAGCCACAGTTAAAAGACACACTAACGTGCCATGGCTGGACCACAATAGCGGTGTGGGTAATTTGCCAAAGCTAATGATGCTACTTTGGCCTGGCTAGAGGAGGAGGATAGCAGAATCTTAACCAGGCGCACAGCTGCGCACAGTGCCTGACTGGGAGACTGGCCACATGCAACTCTTCCACTAACCATCATCACTAAGAGCAAGCAAGAAAAAAAGAGAAGCGATGACAGGTTATTAATCATGAATAGGTTATCACTATAATTACTAGTATTATTTGCATGTTAGTGAGGGGTTTAAATCGGTGGTTGTCATAAGACGCATTAGAAACAATTCATTTTTACTGCTGCCTGTAATTAGTACAAGTTTATTAAATGCTATTTTAAAATATGTTCTCAATTCCCCCCCCCCTCCAAAAAATAGCAAGAAAATCAAATACAAAGCCCATTGATCACTTTCCTCCACAGACTCTGCAGACCAGCGCCTTAAGTTCAACATGAGGCTCCCCATTACCCTTAACCCTGGCAGAATACAGATTTATCGGAAATTAGAAGAAAAAAAAAAGATGCAGATTTTTGCGTCTTTTCAGACTGCCGCCATCGATCTGATGCCGGTAGTTCCCCCCCACCACCCCCCCTCTCCCAATTCCAGCACAGATGCCCCAGACAGACACACAGAGAGAACAAAGAGGGCAGCCTCCACACAATAGACCACCCCCGGGGGGGGGGGGGGGCCACAAGGGCTCAATCAAAACGGTTACTGTCTGACACACGTGTGTCCATTCCATCCACCCCGACAACACGGGTGGAGGGTGAGGAGGGGAAGGTGTTGCCATGTTCATTAAAAGAAGAGATGGCCAAAGTGCTGTCTAACCCTGCAACACCGCTGAGAGGGAGAGAGGAAGAGAGAGGAAGAGAGACGGATAATGGGACAGTGGGAAAGAAGTGAGGGAATAAATGCCGACCGGACAAAGACAAACACGCAGACCAGTGCATGAGATGGAAGAGATGGACACTGCCCACTGGAAGAAGAAAGAAAGGGGAGATGAGAAATGAAAAGAACTCACCAGCAGAGCTTCACCCAACGGTCATTCTGAAAGCAACAGTCAGTCAGCAACAGGCACCAATCCTCCACAATCCTTGAATTAGTGAGAGAGTGAGAGAGAGAGAGACAAACAGAGGGAGAGACCTTGTTACCCATCAGCAAACACATTGGCTAGCCGCTCCCAGTGTGTGAAGGGGGTGGAGTAGTGTGTGGGGGCAGCAGAGAGGTGGTGTTGCGAGCTGCAAAGCATTCCTTTTGGTTAAAAACAAACCGTTAACTTCCTCAATAGAGATCGGGTGTGAGGTGGCGGATGTGTGTGTGTGTGTGTGTGTAGGACGTCGGAAGGGGGGCACTGAGCAGTTAGATCGTGCCCATTCCAGGCCAGACAGGAGGGATTGGAGAAAGGAGGGTGGGGGGAACGGGGAAGATGAGGGGGAGGGGGAGCGTTCATTCAGAGAACTGCGTCCCTCCCCTCCTCTCCTTCTCACACTCTGAAGAACTACACTACTCAGTGTGTGGAGGTCATTATCGTGTGTGAATATACACAGTGGTATAGGAGTGAATACAAAAAAAAAGAAAAAGAAAAACACTGAAAGAGAATCAGTGATGAAGGAGAAAACCCCCACAATTTGTCATTTTCAAGAACCTAGAATGAGAGAGAAATGGAGTGCAGTGGAGAGCTCCAGGCAGCGGCGTAATCTTAATTAGTCTCATTTGCGGGCGTGGCAGGGCGGAGGGCCGGGTGGAGGTGGGAGGGGGTGTAATTGGAAAATCACCAGTGTGTTCACATGACAGGGCTACTCATCACCACCACCGTTACCGGGGACGAAGCCTGTACTGCCCCCTTTGCTGCACAGCTGCCCTCGGAGTTTCCTCAAACGGCCAAACCAAAGATTCAATATCAACACGCAGCAGACAAAACCAACAGCCACTTTCAGCTAGAAGCTACAACGACCAACAGATGAGACTAAACTGAACCAAATGTGTCCGGAGTGACCCCCCCCCCTCCCCTCGCCCATGTCTCTCACCTATGTCTCTCGCCCATGTGTCAGAGCTGAGGGGACATATGTTTGACCTGAGTTGTTTTGGTCAAGCAGGACCTCCAAGCCTGCCTGATTACCACCTAGCCAGAGGCACCACCCCCCCTTTCCTCCCCCATTGAGACCCACGCATTAGGGTCAACAATATGGATGGAGATTAACCAGGAGAGGTGAAGTGGAGGGATTTAGATCAACATAACCGCTGTGCTCCCCCCTAAAGCCCCGGTCAGTTAACTTGCTCCCAGCAGACCACAGGACATGACACAGAGAAAGCTGTGTCATGCCAAAAACAATGGGGTCCATACATGTGTGTAAGTGTGTGTGAGTGTGTGTGTGTGTGCGTGCGCGCGCGGAGGGGAAGGTTACATCACAGCCTGGAATAAATAGATGTACGCTGAACCTCTTGAGGGATCACAAGCTAATATTGACACTACTATTTTTGGGTGGCTTATCACATTGAATTCAGCATGCCGAATCTAATATGTAGGCCAATACCAATATTGCTCCAAAATAAACACATGCATTGCTAGCAATTTCAGGGAGCAAGACTCAACCATTTCTGCCATGAAAACAAGCCTTTCGGCCGGAGATAACAGGCCAGGAATGCAGCAGCAGCTGTCATTCAGCTATCTCTAGAAGATGTGAGGAGGATTTCTGGGGTTTCAAACAGACAGGGATGGTACCATCCATCCGACGGACCTGGCATCTGGGTCCACCTCAGAGACGCACTGATCTCTAAGTGAAACACCTTGTCTTAGTCAAACAGCGGAGAGGTTCAGGGTCAGAGGTTAGCCGAGGCTGGGGAAGAGGAGAAGAAAACAGAACCAAGCGAAAGTAACTGCAACTGTAATGCTCAGGTGATTTGAAGGTCTGAGTGTTTGGTGTGTGTGTGTGTGTGTATTGTGTGATAAAACAAAGTCTTCAGAGAAACTGCTAGACGGACAGAGCAAATGAGCAATGTAACATAAATGTAGCATAAACATGAAAACAGAGCGAGAGAGAGCGAGAAAGCAACTTCTGTGCAACTTCCGGGCATTTTTAATCACAGGAGAGAATGCTGAAAAGGTTGATCTGTTTACAAGCTGGGTTTCACAGTCATCCATCAGCCAATTTTAGCACACAGTTATGTGATCTGCCCCCTGCATCAGAGCTCAGACAACAGAAGCAATGACAACCCTAAAAACCATCACACTTGGAATTAAATTAAATTATAAATGGAGTTTTTAAAATATTTCTTTATTAAATGTCATCGTAAACTTTTACGAAGCGTTAGGATGCTGTAATGAAGACGGCCATACAGACCATAATATGCTACCAATCCAACTGAATAACTTCATCTGAATCGGGCCTTGTCTGTTCTGTTGAATTACTAGTATTAATTATAGCTATTTCCAAAGGTAGACATTTAATTTAAGAATGGAAATGAGTCTCGGATCCCAGAGGAGGTAAAAATAAGCCTCATTAAAGTGTAAATGAAGGTGTGTGAGATAAAGTAAACACTCTGTCTGATTAAGCCGGACAAATATTATTAGTTGACTTTCCTCATCAACAAATCAGTACTTAGACAGCTTGGGCCCTAGAGAAGGTCAGGTTTTCCATCTGACTCTGCATGTCCAGACCACAATCGGAGGTGAGAACTTAGGAGTGTGACAGGGTAGTGACAGTAAGCCTAGAGAGGGGGAGAGAGAGAGAGAGAGAGAGAGAGAGAGAAAGAGAAGAGAGAGAGAGGCTGGTTGGCTAGTACACCAGGCACGCGTCCAGCACGCTAGTTTACAGCCAGGGGAATTAAAACGCCAATCCCAGCGGAGGGCTACCGAAGGGAAAGAATTCAGCAAGGACATCGAGGGTCATCCTCATTTCACTCAAAAATACACATAACAGCAATTAATGAGGACCATAAATCATGTGCACAGAAAAAAAAAGATAAAGAAATAAAGAAAATTGTGCTTGTGATCTGAGTGACCCACAGAGCACAGGAGCCTAACAGCCTGTCCCCAGTGACTCGTCAGCCAGGCCGTCCCTCGTGTCTTGTCACCTACCTTGTACACACCTAGGGAGGCAGGCCATTCATCTCTCTTACTAGCGCTGTGCTGCAAACTCTCAAAGCTCTGGAGACTAAGGGCTTCCAAACTTTTGCAAACTTTCAGCTGGTCTCAGAGGAGCTTCTCTTAACAGATAGAAGTAAGCTCTTAGTTCTACTCCCAGTAAGAGACATATCAGATATAAACCATGAGCTGTAAGAATCAAGCAAAAGTGATACAAATCAAGGTTAATATGATTTGTTCACAGGACAGATGATCATTTGTGCCACCAATAAGACTTCTATGGATCCTGCCCTTGAGATTTAACCTTGCAAGTTTCTTCTGCAGGTATTTATTAGCCTGTCAAAAAGTTATCATACTAGATAAGCCACAAGATCTGCTTATCTGAAGTGGATCAAAGGACCAATGACCAGTGTGAGATATACTACTTCAAAAGAAATATTTCCACAAAACACATTTTCAGTCTTCGGTACCTGGCTCCTAACATGAAAGCCCATTTTTCCGAGCACATTCCTAACCCATACCTTAATTCTTGCAACTGCCAAGTTCTCGTCAGAACGGGGTCTGCTGTCTGTGATCCCGCAGATGTACTGGTGAAGTAGAACTGAGACATACAAATGTCATGTGTGATATCTTAGCCCATAAATGAACAAGCCGTACAGCCCGGAACATGAGCACTTGATAACACGTTCTGTCTTGAGCGTGTTTTTGTCAACAAGCACACATGTGCCCTGTAGGGCCAACGTCTGTCTGACTTCCTAGACCTCATCAATCAAACACGTCCACGTTTCCTTACCTCAAGACTTTTCTTATCGTGGTTTCAATCAGATGGGCCTGATAAACAAACGCCACATGTAGCTTCAAAAACAAACTCAACATTCTGCTTTTGCAAAGCTTCATGTGGTTACAGGAGTGCAGGGATAACAAAGAGAGGACTACGAGGAAATTACAAGGTAAGTATTTTAGCAACCGTGACCATGTCAACAATATACAGTCATGAAAGAAAGAAGGTAGTCTGGACCTGCCATGATGATAGAATGCTGATCCTTCAATCTCTAATAATACTAGCTCTCCATCTCCCTCTCTCTCCCTCCCTCTGCGTGATGACGCACATACATGAGAGAGAGTAAACGCCAAAAAAAGACAAAGTGATATCGAGAAAAAGGACGGGAAAATCAGTGAGACAGGGAAAGAGAGCAAGCCAGAGAAAGAAAGAGAGAGAGACATAGAGGTAAGGAGGGAGAGAGGGAGCGAGGGAGGGAGGGAGTGAGAGGGTACCTGCCAGGCTTCTTGCCAGGCTGCTGCATAACATAACAAAGGGAGTCAGGGCCAGGTCAGAGAGGAGAACAGAGCTAGCAGTCCCAGGGTATTGACACACTGTTGACCCTTAGCCCCAGAGTCTTAACTGCATCAGCTGGAGCCCAGCAGTTTTCAACCTTTTAAAAGGTACACGAAGGGCGGGGAAAGATCGGCCAGTGAACATAGCCACGCATCCTAGAAGACAGGGAGATCAACTCCACCCATGTGATGAACGCCAGAGGGCATTGGCAGATCTGATTTCTGACGTAATCTGTAATAAATAACAAGGTATTGACATATGGTCATCCGAGCCACGGAATAAGACAATCAACGCTGCCAGAGAGCTATATTGGTGTAACACTAGCTTGCATGAGAGTAGCTCGAGGGGCTGGGTCTCCATAGAGTCCACTGCTATCCAGAGAACTCTGGGGAGCCTCCATGGTGAACCTCCCCTGACTTTCCACTCCACAGGTATCAATGGGGTCCTTGTCCACCACATAGCACTCCACTGTGAGCCAGGGAGGGGGGCCTTGCACACAGAAATATTGACTCAGAAACATCAAACATTTGGCTGACCCGTTTTCAACAAGCGTGGTTGTGTTGCTGTTCGCCTCTCCCGTGGGTGTCTTGGGGTTTACCTTTTTACTCAGGTTATTACAAAAACTGTACTTTGAATGATTTCAAACAAGCTTGCACAAGTGCACACATGCACACACACACACGGCCACTTTTTTGAATGACAGGGTTTGTGAAAAGTGACCATATATCTCCGCCCCCCCCTCTCCCAGCCCCAAAGATGAAGCATCAACCATTGCCTCCACCTAGCTCCCTACCTTCTTACCCCCCCCCCCCCCATCTATCTGAGCCTGACCTCAGCCAGTGAGACAGACAGCATTAAAAAGTGGCAGGATGTGGTCTCCAGGTCTGTACCTGTCTCCCAGGCACTAAAAGGATTTCATGCTGCTTCCATTTTTAGCCACACATTAGATGCTGGTGCCTGTACATTAGACCTTGGACTCTCCACTTCTATAGGACATGTGGCAGCATGCGTCAACCTCCATGTGTATGCAGCGAACAGCGAACCCCTGATGGTAGGTATTGTTAGGCTGAGAGCTTTCAGGCTATTTACATAATGCTGCAAACAAGAAGATGAGGAACGAACAGCGGTAGTAGTGGCGGTGCTGGTGGGAGGGGTTTCAGGGAGGGGGGGGAGGTCAGTGGGGAGGGGGTGGAGCATGGCATCAAGCCATTAAACATCTAAAGGGTACTTTCTGGAAGCCCCGGAGGAACATTTGAGCTGTTGGGACAGGAGCTGAAGCACTTGAGCTGGAGAGAGGGGACCTGAGGAACTGGGGAGAACAGCCAGATCTCTGGACAGCGCAGACCCCCTCAGGTCCCCAGCGCTAAATCAATGCTCTTGCTCTCCGATAGCTTTAACATGCACAAACACGCATCCTCTTCCAACAACCTCCCTCTCTTCCTCCATCAATCAGTCTGGCTCTAGTCGACAACACGCGAGAACTTGTCACCTGCATGATCTGTTTTATTGTTTCAACTGGTCCTGTGTTAATGCCTTCTATGTGATATAGTGAGAGATGTGGGGTAGTAAAACAATATGACTTTTTGCATAAACGGTTGGAATTTATTAATATCGAAACTCTGCTCTAAAGCTTTAAGGAATTGGTCAATTTAAGGAAATGTTAAGTTGAAAATGGGTCTGGGATTGACATACAAACGACTTATTTTTACACAGACAAACTATTATCGTAAATAGTCAACAGTTTACCCATATCCGCAAAATCGGTGCATGCTACACAATAATGTAAGACGTTAATTGAAGAGCCACTAAAATATACCAAGATAGTTTTTTTGTGATTCATTATGTGAATATATATCAGCAATAACAGAAAAGGCTGGTGACATTCGCGATCACTATGATCTATATCAATAGAAACTAGCACAATCCTTTAATCTCAATCAAAAGTAGCCAAGTCCAAGTTTTTTTAATCATTCCAAGAAAACAACCAACAGCATATGTTAAACCAATTACAGCTAAACAAAAACCATTAATCTTACCTTAGAATATTCGTGCATACGTGTTTGTAGAGAAAAGTTGTTCGACCTACGGTTGTCGCGGACTTTGCACTACAATAATGCGATAGCAAATGAATACCAGTGCGGTTCCCAACCCTCTCGCATTAAACTCCTTCTGTCTGCATGCTCCGCCAGTCCACGGGTAGTCTCTGTGAAGTTGCGGGCTAATCACAATTCGTGATGACGAAAGGGATGTTGATCTGCAAGGAATTAGTCGTTGTTGTTTTTTCAGAAACGATGTTGTACTCAAAATGATAGAGTTTATGGCATAAGTTTTCAGAAAACTTTAAATCTCTTCTATGTTTTTGCGTAAAATGTGGATTTGACTCTCCTATACTTGTGATTGGTAATTCACACACCCCCGTGGCAAGTTAGATAGGATGGTCGGAATCTCAAGATGAAAACTAAATGGACTCATAAGTAGGGTGCAAGGCAGTACAGACAGTTCATACATATTTAAACTTTCTTCATATTTGTTTAGATGCATACTTCATTCGTCAGTATTCTTTTTCTAGTAACTCATTATGTCCAATGACTCAAGATCTCTTTGGTAAAAGGTTTTGAAATTTGGCACTCATGCTTTGTCGACCTGCTAATACAAAAGCGCTGAATCCTTAAGAAGGACCCAGTACAAAGCTCTCCGAAATTAGGGGAGAAATTCTCTCTCAACGATCAGAGAGTGCAATAAAACTGCAATGCCCCCCAATTTCCTCTATTAGGTGCATAAACAATACATACTGTATTTTATGACCCCAGCATGGGACCCTTCAATTGGATGACAAACAAGGAAACTCTAAGGTGGACATCCCATTTTCATCTCCATTTCCCACTCATGTATGACTCATTCCCAGTTCTGGCTGCCCATAAATATGCAGCGAGTGGCAGTTTATAATCCCTGTCTGCTGACTCGACACACAGCAGTTGTGAGTGTGTATTATGCCAGACCCAAAGTAATACTGTTAAAAAGTTATAACAAAAACTGTGGTAGTCGTGGCTTTGGATACTTGGCTCTTCTGTCACCCTCAGAAATAAGAAACAGTCAGTCGCCCTAACCCTGAATCTATTAGGGGAAATATACCTTTTATTTGCGTCTTTGATACAGGTCCCCCTGCAGTGGCTAATTGCATCTGCATCATGTCTTTTCAAATGTACTTTCTGAACATGTCTTTCAAATGATCAAACGTATCGTTATCTAGTTAGCATATCACTGGTTGGATATTCTATGAAACGTAATTAGGCTATCATTTGTGGCCGTTTGACATCTTGTACCACTGATGTAGCTTCCTCATTGGAACGAAAGCCAACAGAACACCTCAGAGCTTCTGTCCACAGGGTCTCTGTCTCACCGCAGTGGGATCTAGTGTCCAACTGTGCAGGAAACCTTTCGGGATGTTAAGATATTCTCAGTGCCTTTGAAGAAGGAAATTATATTTGGGCTGGTTTCATCTCTGTCCTCACTGTTAAGATCTAGAAGTGCAACCATCCCTTCTCATCCCATTCCCCTTAGCGCCGATCGTAGCTTGGTTACTGCCTATTGCATCACCTTGCTGCGACTTCATCTGTCTATCTGTCAGTCAGTATGTCTACCCTGTTCCACCACACCTCCATCAGAAATGATGAAGTCGACCTGACAGAGCAGGTGTTCTCCTCTTGAGTCGATCTAATGTTCTCTTTGATCCGGTTCAAATGGAAGATAAACTTTACATCACTCTCGCAGATCTGTTGCAGGGCCGATCAAATCGGTGACAAAATCTGCCACTTCAATGTATTCTTAAGTAAAGACTTCAGAGAGAATCGATTGATCGGGCTGATAGATTATAAAAACACACAACCCCCTATGCCCCAATGCCCACCTTGTTTAAGTGCACTGTAAACAGAATTTAGTATAGATGTTTCCAAACTGATGAGTGTTGAGAATCTGACATCGGAGGCTTTGCCATTGATTGGGTCTCCGCAGTAGTCAGTAAAACCGGCACCATAGGATCCTTCCAAGCGGAAACTGCCAAGCCCCTCACATGCGACCAGCACTCGATGTTATATCATGGTCATTGACATCCAAGATTATAGTCAGTCTGTTAATAATTCTAATTGTTTCTTCATCAGGGTTTGCATTCAGGCGAGAAACAAGATATTTAGTCATTCATTTGTCTAACGACTGATAGGGATTGGCCATTGTAGAACATCAGATTGCCAGGCTGAAACTGCATAAAGTGTATTAGGGGTGTCTGTCTAAACATGTGGGTTCGTACTGTTATCCATTCAATCTGTGTGTGTGTGTGATTGTGAGCACTTCATGAGCACGCACAAACCTGAGTGTATTCGGTCTTCTTTTCATCCACTCCTTCTGTGTTTGAAAAAAAACAAACTTGGCCCTGGATAGTTACCAGCTGGATGCTTGCTGTTCACTCACCTGAATGAGATTGACTGAGGAGAGTGTAAGGACAGAGGTTGCTCCATTTTAAGTGTCTCCCATCCCCCCCCATCCATCTGCTCTTTAATCATTTACACATCTGAAGATGGGGTCTTAGGTCCAAGTGAGCTTTGCATTCAACATTTTGTTTAAGGATGTTTGTATTCATTATTCATCAGGCAGTTACAAGGATGTTTACTCATTAATTATTGACCAGTTCGCTCAACATCAACAATCAGCCCTGCAAAGTTTCAGAAGGTGATGTAAATACTGTGTGCCGTGTAAGATAACAGTTATATTTATCTCGGAATGCCTGTTGTACTCTTAACTATTCAATTTAACAATGTAGAAATGCCTGACTATTCAGCTTGATATTTGACGTTTTGTTAATTGAGACAGTAAAAATGGATAGTAAGTTCAAAATGGACAAAACTGCCCTGAAAATCTTTCGCAAAATCTCTTTTTTTTCCTTCCGTTCAAAGATTTGTTATTTCACAGAATGACCATGAACCAGTCCTTGATAAAGTTCATCACGCTGGCATAAAGTTATCCAAGCCTGACGCTGCCGATGGAATTAGCACTCCCGTGGGATGAAAGGGAATGTCAGGCCTGATTCTTGGAAATCCAGCTTTCAGTGGACAAGGCCCTAATCCACTGTTTGTGTTTCCCATAGACACTGGGCAGGTGGCTTAGAGGTTCCAGCCGGACATGCTCAAACGAACTGCCTCTCACTGTAGCCCGGGCCTGCATCACTGACTCACACAACCCTGCTCTGCTAGCAGTGATACACAAAGTCCAGGGCTCCAGCATTCGAGCCCAGCTCTCAACTACAGTCAACTGACAGTGGACCTCTTTCCTTTTTTGGGGGGATGTGAGAAATAATTGATATCAAACTAACAAGGTAATCTGGATGTAACTGTTGGTCCCCGGCCGGAATTGACATTTCTGGAGAACGTACTGCTGTTTTTGTTTGGCAGCGTTTGGTCATGGTTGGGTCCCTTAGCATTGGAGCGTTCCATGGGGCTTGCATGAGATTACAATATCTTCCAGAGGAAGCTTTGAGATGTTGTTATGGCATTTTCATCTTTCTCTCCCAAAACACATGGACACACAAATAAACAGACACGCATTTATCTACCGGCATATGACTTTTTAAAATCCATGTTTTGGTCTTTTTCTGCTTTATTTATACATGAAGATGGATAGAGAGACAGGAAAGAAGGAGAGAGAAGGGAAAACATGCAGGAAAGGTTCCTGGCTGAAATTGAACCCGGGCCCCTGCAGTAAGAATGGAAGATTTTATTGGAATCCTGAACATTAGCACTTGCTGGCATCCACACTAAATAACCACAGGAAATACAATATATTCTTTCAAACATATTACCAAATATTTTCTCATTCATAAATATTTATATGTGTTTATATACACTGAATTCATAAGCACTGACAATCCATCTGATAATCCATACAGAATACCATCTTAGAACAAATTCCAAGACACATTCACATCCATGCAACCATGACTTGATACTGTTCAGCACTCTAACATGGCCAGACATCTGGGAGTACAAAGTCTGATATAAGAAGATAATGAACAAAAACCTGAGCGTGAATCACCCTTTCTCCTGTGCATCTCGGATCCCTTCTTAATAAACTCCAGATCGCTCTCTGCCAGACAAACAGTGAGAGCTCAGAACTTTCTAGAAGGCACTGATGGAAGGTCAGAGAGTTGGACCAACTTTCATTTGATCGTACTCAATATCCATTACGTAAACAATGGGAAAAGACCACGTTCTGATCACTTGGCAGCGAGTATTAGAGGCTTAATGGGTTTTCTATTTACGGCGCTCAAGCAATTAGCCTCTCTAATTACCTGGTAAATGGAATGGGAGGGTGTCTGAATGGGCTTGGCAGAGGGAGACCAGGACCTCAGGGTACTTCGCCAATGACATCAGTTGGACAGCAAGGCCTTCCAAGATAATGGCGATCCAGCTCTTGGAGGCCAACACCCCTTGTTTACAGTGGATCGTTGCATTTGGAGCTGCCTGGTGCTGATGTCATGAATAGAATGTTCCGGCTCCAGCTTCTTCCCAAGCGTAGGGGTCTCCTTTGAGTCTTGGCATATCTGTTTCTGTGAACACGCATGCGTGTGCGCTTGCGACTGACCGTACTCGTGCCTGTCAGAAGTCAGATCTAGGTAGACGGGGTCCCGCCAGATCAAAGCTGGATTGCGCAAGGCTCATTTACAAGTACAAATTCAATCCTATCCTTCATCTTCCAGCTTTCAGAACTCAATTTCTAACTGGAGCACGAGGCCATAAATATTCAACTGCGGTCGAAAAGATGCACTCATGTGCACTTAAAGGGTTGCTCATTCAGGTTTTTGCACAGACATTCAAAAACACTGTCTCCACGGACAGAAGGCTTCACAACGTTTCTGAATGGACTGTAGCTCCATGGCCATAGCAAAAAGTAATCTAAAGAGGCCTTTTCTCTTATCTATCAACGTGTAGCTTTTAGCTTCAAGTTCAGGACAAACATAAAAGCTATTGATGAATTCACGTGTGCAGGTCTGATGTTCAAATCATCCAAACCAAGGCATTGATGAGCTTGTGGTGAGGGTGAATCGCGTAACTTCCACAGACACAATCGCTTCTTGTACCCTGTATGCCGACCATCAACATGGTGTTGATGTAGCCGCACTAGCGGTGACACAGCATCCTTGTATCGTGTCAAGGTGACAGGTTCACCCATCTGCCTGTGGGCGACACATCAGGAGTGATTAGCAGCATGTCACGTCGCCAACGTCAAGGCGGAGTGCTGAGAGAGATGAGCCAGCGGTGTCCTATATGGGATCCCTTTTTCTTTTCTTTTCATGACGTCAGTGTGGACAGTGGGCATGGACACAGGTTGGATTGCAGTCCGACCGGTTTGAGCTTTGCTACTTGTTCGACTCAATGCTCAGGTGCGGCTCTTTGTACAACGCTGAACACAGAGCTGACATTCGAGTTGCTTGATAAAAGACGGTGGCGCGCTGATTTGAGTAACCCCACTGAAATAAAACGGCGCAAAAACAACCTAATCCTTCCTTTTAAACTCTGCTAATCCTCTTCTCAGCATCTGCTTGTTAACGGATTTGGTTGATCAAACTTTCTCCTAACTTGTGAAGACATAATGCCTCAAGACAACATGTGAATTGTAGCAAGGGGTCTTTTTTTCTTGGCAGAATAATTATGACCATATAAAAGGTATCATTTAAAATGCAGCTCGGTCTAGGGGATTTCTCCCATAACAACAAATTCCATGACATCTCATTAGGTCCTAACTTGGGATTTGAGATCAAATTCTGTTAATTAGATGAAAAAGCTTATCAAAGTGGTTTCTCTGATGTTTGACTTCAACATGAATTTATTTCCTCAAGCTCTTCTGTTCAAAGATCTCCCATGGTGTGTTCTGACAGAGCATTTGGCACTATTTTCCCTTTGCAAGTAGGGTCACATGAAGAGAAATATAGGGTGAGAGAGAACATAAGCAAGAGAGGAAGACAGAGAGGGAAGTGTGTGTCTGTGTGTGCCAGAGAAAGACAGAGACAGAGCGAGAGGGAAAGAGAGAGAGCGAGATAGAGAGAGAGAGAGAGAGAGAGAGAGAGAGAGAGAGAGAGAGAGAGAGAGAGAGAGAGAGAGATTCGGAAAGTTTCAGGACACAGCTCTGCCAGCCTTAGTTCCACAACAGGAGGGACAATGTGGGGCGGAACACCAAGACATCTGCTTGGTTCCCCTTCAACAGGACCTGGGAGTGAATCACGATCACACGCTGCAACCCCAGTCTGGAGGGCTGCAATGGCAGCAGGGAGGTGGGGAGATGCCTGTTGTTTTTATGGTGTGCTTTTAATTTCCTGTAAAAGGTTATCAAAATGAATCAGAGTGCAATAAAACATAGGACTAAAGAGAAGACAGGACTAAAAAGGAATGTGTGAAGGAGAACTAGAAAGAAAGAGACAAGAAAGAGCAGTGGAGAGGGAGAGAGAGAGACATAGACAGAGAGACAGAGAGAGAGAGAGAGAGAGAGAGAGAGAGAGAGAGAGAGAGACAGACAGACAGACAGACAGACAGACAGACAGACAGACAGACAGAAGGTGTTTAAGTTAAAAGGTAAATGAGTCCAGTGTGTTATGTCTCAGTGCTGTTAAAGTCCTTGCTCTTAGAGGTGTTTGAGATGAAGCTCAGGACTCTGGTATAGTCTGTTGTTGGTGACAGATTCCTTTGTATGGCAGCAATATTGTATTAACCAGTACTTTGTTCATCTCAAAGTCTGTGGAGAAGGTGCCAGTACCTTTCGGTGTGCTCCTCTGAAGCTTGGGAATCGCGTCAGAACAGCTATAGAACTTCTCAACTAAAACTGGCCTGTGATATTTTTGTCACCATCATGAACTTTTCAACTCATCCTCTATCACATTACGGGTTACTGTTGTCTTCAGCCAACATTTGAGTTGAACAAGTTCCTCATGCTTCTTGTACCATGAATACACCATGTCATTCACAAAACACTGGCATACCAAAACACCAGCACACATACCTGCAGATGCCTGTGAGGTTGAGGGAGGAAGCGATGAGGAGAAAGGAGGGAGAAAGAGTTCAGTCTGGGAAGGGTTAGCGGAACGGTAATGGAGGAAAGAACAGAAGGAGGATGGAAGATTCTTCTTAAATGGGATATACTCAACAGATGGAGACCGCTCAGGTGAGCTCCGATTTTAAGTGAAATTGTGTGTGTGTGTGTGTGTGTGACAGAGAGAGAGAGAGGGAGAGAGAGAGAGAGAGAGAGAGAGAAACCGACCGAGAGAACTGGTTCAGTAATGGGGTGCAATCAACAGCACAAAGTGCTTTTTGTCCAACATTAAAGTTGCAGAAGAAAAGGTTCTGCTATGAATAGTTCCACCATCTTTCCAGGTAGTACTCCCATGTGAACACAGTTGAAAAGTTGTCCATGAAAGTATACTGACCTCAAAATAAACTAACGTATCCTAAATGCAGAACCATTGCTAGAAAAACGTTGTCTTATATTTGGACAAAAGTCTCTACTCTCACATTCTAAGCCCTATCACACTTTCTCTCCTTGTGATATTTCTGTTTTTCTGTAGCACAGTTGAATTTATTTGGTCTCAGGCTGAGATAGATGACAGAATAACTGTCAGAGAGTCATGTATAGGTATTTTGATAAGGTGGCGGAGGATATGTAGAACCCCAAGGAGGTTAGGTGACTTAAGAGGACAGACCACTTGCTAGATGCCAAGGAGTAATTTTCATACTCTGACGCCATCTACCGAAAAAATCTTGACAACACTTTAACGTTCAAAATAAATACTTCTACACCATGCAGACGCACAGCATGCAATGTAACAAGAGAGCGACCTCGTCTGGTGACTTGAGACAGACAGACCGTTTTTAAAGCCCAACAGAGGAGTTGTTTTGTACGTTAACGATTATTTTTATTACAGTATTTGATTATTTTGATTTCAATACAAGATAAAGTAATCTTAACCTTTAAAATTACCTACTCTGAAGAACGGAGGTTTTTCTCCGATTTTTCAACGTTGCGTAAAATGTGTATTTTCTCACTGTAGACAGATTCACTTCTTACACATTGAATGCCCTCAAGATTTTTTTTGTGTCATTGTATTTTTGCCCTACATCTGAAATGTCCCACAGGATACAGAGAGATTTCATCTCAAGAGACCGCAGGAGAACAGTCGGCGCAGCTCCACACACATGTTTCTGAGTGGCACAAGCAGTACGCACAACGGACCGCCGTGCGCGCTGTGAGCACCTGTCACAAGGTAATGAGCAAGGGAACTGTACTATTCGCGGAGTAGTGCAGAAGCACTCTTGTTCAGCGGCTATATCCAGGTGATTGAAGCTGGAGCAAGCAGTTCGGAACCCGCCGCACTTCCATTGGGCTGGGCCAGAGAGGCAACCACCCCTTTGGACCGATGTCCTGGCCGAAATGTCTCGACACATCTACATTCGGAACAAGATCGGCGAAGGCATCCAAGCGCCCATCTTTCAGGTAGGTCAAATCTGAGGGAATTAGATGCGCATATGAGTTGGTTTGTTTTAGTTTGTCGGTCTGAAGGCAAGTCAACTTATTGACACTTTATAACAGATAGTTGATGCCGGTTTCTCATCATTTTTCACAGGGAAAAAGACAATCTGTAAGCTCCTTTATAGAAATTGCATGCTCTCAGAACCCGCGCTTTTCGATGTAGGAAAGGCAACATGTGTAATGCTTATTTATATAATTTATATTTAGGGTAATCATGATTTATTTCATTGATAATAAAGGCAGTTTTGGGCTATCTTAATTCCCAGAAGAGAATCCTTACATACATAGCCTAGGGTTACGTTTTTGGCGAAGTGCTCACACGTATTGGATAATACCTGATGCCACAACCAGATGTTAAGAAGAATAAGGGGCACCCAGTGAGAAGGGTGACCTAGTTAATGTGGCCCTGTTTAATAGATTCAGAGAAGTAGGTTCTGACATTAAAACAGTGACATTGTCACTAACTCAGGAGACTTGGTCATAAATGGAGCACATCACTGTTAGATAATTAACCCAACTCTCAAAGGATTGGTTATGCTAAATTTGGCTATTTTGTAAGTCATAATATTATATATTTTTTCAAATCTGAAGGCCAATCCTACATTTGCCACAACTACAAAATCTGTCAATTCCAAATGAAATATGTCAATTTAATAAACTTTTGGTACACCAACCAACTGCCAATGGAACACAGTCTTAAATACATGATGGGAACTGGCTTTGTCCAGTTGACCTTGGGGGAGGAGTTTACACTGAGCCTCCCCTGACCCTCTGCAGGCAACAACCACAGCTAAACAGCACCACAGCTTCCTAGTCTGCACAGCATCCCAACCTGCTGTGCTGTCCTGCCATCTGCCCATCAAGGCTGTTAGGGTGGATCTGAACTTCATCGTTCTCTTGCCTACCGCTCTGAAAAATGGAGGAATCTGGACGAGGGACCTTTTCAATGAGAAACGGGCTGGTTTCTGATGATGTTGCGTGGTAGAGGTTTTCTCCTGAGTAGAGAGGGACGGATGTCCTTCTTACTGCTGCCTGTTGTCCCCCACAGGTGAACCGAGGGACTTACTCCAGGAGGAGCAGGCTGAAGAGATCGGACGGCAGCACCACCTCCACCAGCTTCATCCTCAGACAGGTGCAGCCCTGGTCCTTCCATCCACCCACCTGTAGGCGAAACATTACATGACATGTAAAATATGTTGACTATCACTGACTCCCACGATAACCACGATAACCATGATAACCACAGTGCAGTGACATGGGAAAGGCTTGGTATTTACGCTTGGTTGCGGTTTAGCAGTACAATTTGCACAGGTGCAATTTTCTATCTGGGCAGTTGGGATTTTCAGAGGTAAGTGGATATTACAGTAACATCATACTTGTCATCATACAGTAACACAGACTTTAACTGCCCCATAACAACATCCCCTAACAACGATTACACCCCTCTCCCAAGCTGAGCCTTCTTACATATTTCTAATAAACTAAACAGCTAACACTTAATTATAATCACAATAGTAATTCCTATGAACCTAAGATGTTATTACTACATATTTACATGGTTATTCATATAACCTTAATCTAAAGGGGTAAGTTGCTTTGGAAAGGCCCCCATTCATAAAATAATTGGCTGTGACCTCTCTCTCTGAGTAACATTTATCTATCTATGTCTCTAGGTCTTCAACACGCTTCCACTGTCTTTTGCCTGTTCCCATTTCTTAAAACTTCTGCATTCAACCTGCTGCTTTTCACAGCAACACTGGCGCCCAGATCAAGCCATTTAGTGATCCAGGTGTTTTTACTTTTTTGCCCTTCCTTGCCCTGAAATACCCAAGCAACTCCGTAAATGACAGACTATGTTTCTTGTATTTTTACTCAGAATTCTTCTTCTGTTTTCCAGTAAAACAGACTGCCATGTTTTTTCTTCTTCTTCTGAAGTAGGTGCCTACGTTGTGGTTGAGTGCTCTCCAACATTGTCCCTGGGAGGCCCCCATCCTTTTTTTTGCTTCAACTATAACCATACCAGCATACCTGATTCTAACAATGAGTTGATTACTGCAAGTTAAGGTCAGGGTTGGGGTAAACGGAAAGATACATCTCCTAGAACTGTGTTGAAAAGCCCTGTCATGTTATATCACATATCACATACTATATTACAGTATTATATGTGTCTACATTTTAAACTGTGTAGATTATCTAGGTACAAAAGGGTAGGGATGTAAAGACATATTCAGATCAAATTATTATACGACTTCAGTACTTATCTATAGGTTTATAAAGGCATATATATATATATAGATGTATATATATACACACACATCTCTCCCTCTACCTCCCTCCCTCCCTCCCTCCCTCTCTCTCTCTCT
>BROE01000010.1:9137029-9314586 GCA_036571765.1 Plecoglossus altivelis | reverse complement strand
TATATATATATATATATATGTAAATAGATAGATAGAAAAAGATAAGTAATCGTTAAAATGATTATCATGACATATCTAACATTAGTAGTAAATGAACCTCTTCTTAAAAAAGCCTATTCGTGTCCTCTCACATTAAGAAGAACAAGCAGATGGCAAGAGAGAAAAATAGAGGCACCCAGAGCCAGAGAGAGCGAGGAGAAGGGGGAGAGTGATGCTGTTCCCAGCACAGTCATCCCCCTCTTCCTTTACCCCCAGTCAAGGAGAGGAGAGTGTGCATCCATGCTGAGTGGAGGGCAGGCGAGCCAATCAGCAGCCGGCACATTGGCTTTGTCATCAGGCTGATATTGAGGAAGGATTCTCTGTGCTGCTTTGCTCTGCTCTGCTCGGTGTATTTGGAAGGCTGATGAAATGCCAGGATTGGGCTGCCTTAAGGGAGAGCTGCACTGCCCTATAATGTGAGCCAGCAGCATATAGGCTTGGGGCAAACACACATCCATCGAACATCAGGCCTTTGGACCACCAGCGAGGGCCTGCTCTCTTTCTCTATCGGAAGGGATTTGTATTTCTTTCTTTCTTTTTGAGCTGTGGAGAGAGGGGATCGTCATCCCCATCCATCCCTTTCTCTGTGGTGGCTCCCTCTTCCTCCTCCCTCTCCTCCTGCACTCTGCTTTTTTCCCCCCACTCTCTATTCTTCTAGAGGTGCTTTTGGAATAGCAAACCTCCATGTATGACAATTTGTACCTGCATGGATTTGAAGACTCGGAGGCGGTGAGTGGGGGGCGACGAGGAAGGGGGGGGGTAGGGTTGGTGGGGGTGGTGGCCTGGCAGCAAGCCCTCACGCATTATATGGCCATATTGTAGATTGCGCTGTGGCGTGCGGCCGTGTGTACAAGGATGATTTGGCTCGATGGAGGTGTGCTCAGCTTGTGAATGCAACACGCTTGCCATCAGGGGCCTTTGGAACCTGCTGGCGGGCTCGTTAACGGGAGGCAGCATCGGGAGGATCGGGCTCCGCGGTTGGGGTGGGTAGTGTGCGGGAGGGGGGGTTGCACTGGAGGGAGATGGCGACTGACGTGTGTGGGCACATTCGTGAGTGTGTGATCCACGATTCCGTGTGTCTCAGTGTCTGCTAAATATCCTGAATTCAGGTGCTTTCTCGCACGAGCCAATATCAATAGCCTGGACCATGTTATAGATAGGAGGAGCCATTTAACACATCACGCCGTGAAAATGGAGCTTTGGTTTATATTGTGAGAGAACTGTGGGTACATGTACATTTCTATACCCCCCTCCCACTCCTCCACACCCCCCAGGCTCATTGTTCTGTCCGCGTATAAGCTTGTGACTGGATAATACATTCTCGATCATCATATTTGAGAGAAGAAAGGTGCTCTTATTACCTTCGATTCAAGAGGACAATGTGTTTTTTTCCCCCTCCGATCAGTATGTTATATATCAGTGGCCGAGACAGAGAGAAACGTGCATCGTGATGTCATTTACTGGAGTCTGATGTAGATGAGTCACATGTCGAAGGTGCTCTGTTGGAAGCCTGTTCTAAAACACGGCGCTGACTACTCCAAAGGAACCGTCAAACTACCTATTCATCATCACATTTAAACACATTTGGTTAGGCAATTCACTAAGGATTAATCAGACACATAGTGTACTCATTAGGACTGACGGAATTGGTTTGGAAGAGAATTAGGGGGCGTGAAAATCAAACTGCTTACTGAAACACTGAACCAGAATAACTGGATGAAGAACAGTTTTTTGTTTGTGTGTGCGTGCTAAATGAGATCTAATAATGGGAGACTTCAGATCAGTATGGTGTGGAATTCCACGAAAATGAAGCTTGTGTGTTGAGCTAGCACATACCCAGGGTGACCTATGCAATCAGGACATTTAAAGTTCAGGTAATTAGATTAATTTGACATCAGTACCTTTCCCAAATCCATGTGATGCCTTTTTTCCATGCTCTAAATGTAAATTGCTTTAAGAAACTCCATTTAATCTTCAAATTACGCAAACATCTACAGTTTTGTTTCCCAAACCCTGCACTTTGTGATTGAATACACACAATCCAATAGACCCTCAAGAAACCCCGAGAGATAGCTGTGGTCAAAAAAAGTGCTTAGCTTTGATTGGCCTGTTAGTATTTTAGCCGACTGTGAGACTTCCTCTTCCTCAGTATTGACTGCAAACCACTTCCCTGACTTGGGTTTATTTTGTTCCCCAATTGGATTGTCATTAGGAGGCACCCCCCAACCTATAGCACAGCGCAAACTGTAGCATATATGACCAAGCAAAGTTTCAGCAAAAAGTTCTGCTGACGTTACTCTTAACACAGGACGGTCTGTGGTAAGACACGCATTTCCACGAAGGCTTAAAGTTTCGCATAGTTTTATGTGAGCTGTTCATGTCCACTCAGACATTGCAAACATGAGGTGAATTCAATTTGCTGCTTTTCATCTGCTTTTCATCTGTGGTGTTTTCTGGGCTGTGTTAGGGGAACAGAAGATTCAGCTCGGCAGGTTTGTGGATGCTGACTGTTGACCTGTCCTGTTCCCCCTTCCCAGGGCTCAGCTGATTCCTACACAAGCAGACCATCGGACTCGGATGTCTCTCTGGAGGAGGACCGGGAGGTGCAGGGCCAGGTCCAAGGCCCGGGCCAGGGTCAGGGCCAAAGTCTTGGACAGGGTCCTGGCCAAAGCCAGGGTCAAGGCCAGGGCCAGGGCCAGAGTAGGCAGGAAAGAGAGCAGCAGGCTGCCTTGCAGCTGGAGAGAGCTAAGGTGAGCCAGCACCAGTCATCATTCCTTTACAGCCCTCATAGCTATTTCGTACTTATAGCCAAATAGCTTCTGTGTCAAGTGTGTTAATGTAGATAGTAAGCGAAGACACCACGATCGTGCAATAATACATACAATATGTGGATCATTGTACAATTCCACAGGCAAAAGCGGTTGCCTTTGCTGTGAAGACCAACGTCAGCTATTGTGGAGCTTTGGATGAGGATGTGCCTGTACCTGCCACTGCCATCTCCTTTGATGCAAAGGACTTCCTTCACATAAAGGAGGTATACCTCTTCGGATTGGGGGATGTGTGGGCCATTCATGGTCTAGCAGCAGAAAGTTCTATTATATACATTATATTTAGATATAAGAATAAGTGTTGTGAAATGGCCCAGTGTGTCAAACTCTCTCTGCTTGAGTTAGCCTAAACAGTTTGTAGCTAGGAGTCCTGATAAAAGGTTTTTCCATAGTCTTTTCATAAAAGTGTGTGTGTGTGCATCCTTGGCCACCCTCTCTCCAAAACATGCAGAAGTTCAACAACGACTGGTGGATCGGTCGGCTGGTGAAGGAGGGCTGTGAGATAGGCTTCATCCCCAGCCCCCTGAAGCTGGAGAACATCCGCATCCAGCAGGAGCAGAAGAGAGGCAGAGTCCAAGGGTAAGAGAGCCCAGCCTAGGACCTCCATCACGGGGTCACGCTCCCAATCCCCCCCACCCCCTTCCTCCTCCTCCTCCTTGTATCTGCGCTTACCTGATTCCCCTTCTCTTCATACAGAATAGACATACTCAAATGATTCCAGGGCTTATTGGTTTAATGAGTAGACATTTCTGTCCCAGCACTGCAGTCTCAGCTGTCTAATCACTTTTGAAGCCACTGTCATCCACTGTTCGTCTAACTTGTAGCAGCCAAAGCTTATGCCATACACTACAGCAGGCTGTGCACTTTTTTTTTTTTTTTTTTACAGCTAATGCGTATAATTAGATTTAGAATCTGGCGCTGGTTGATGTGTCACCACTTTAAACCTTGACCCTCAGAAAACTGGAGGTAGGGTTGAGTGTGTCGTGTGGTTTTCCACATTAATGCTGTGATCTGTTCTGTTTTTTTTTCTTTTCTTCTTGTTATCCCCTCTTGTCTTTTTCAGTAAGTCTGGCGGGAACTCGTCTTCGAGTGTAGAGGATGAGGTGTCGGCTTCTATCAGACCCCTCCTCTCCTCAGCAGGTGAGGGCCTGTTCACGGGGAGGGGACGTCCGCTAACTGGGCCCTCCGCTAGTTTAGAGCCAAGCTAGATTGTCTGCAACCAAGACTGCGTAGACAGACAGACAGAGAGAGAGATAATGAGCTGTTTGAAGCCTTCCCATGTCTCCGCTAAGGGCTAAGGGTGTCGATGCGTAGAGCACAGAATGATTGTGGATCCATAGTGTCCATTCTCCCATCCTCCTCTTCCTCCAGTTGAGGACTGCAGGCGTTCTGAGACTGGGCTTAACAGAGGGTGAAACCAACGCCAAGACTTTGAGCCCCCTGAACTTCATGTGACTTTGTGAATATGCCATAGGACAGCACTGTTTCCATCATGTCACATCATGATAACAGCTGATACAGACTATGCTGATTGTATGTGTCGAAGCAAGTTCATGTTTTTAAGTGTCTGCCGTTGATGAAGAACAACATCATGTTTGCGACCTGAAATATCTTTGGCGACGGTTAACAAGAAACCAGATATTGACGACTCTGTTCTCTTTGGTCTCCACAGGAAAGCAGAAGCAGAAAGTGGTAAGTTGGTGATGGTAATACTTGATCATCCTCATCACTCAGATCTGTAATCCTTCACGTGACTGGGACTCTCCACATAGCTCATAGATAACAACTCCATACGGATGTGTTGCCGTATAACCCACAACCTTCATCCCGTCTAACATCTCCGATCACCCCCGTTTCGATTTCTATGATCACGCCAGTTTCTCAACGCATTTGAATCATCCAATCGACCTCTTCCGTGCAGTTCTAAACACATACTAAATGCTACCGTTCATCTGTGGGTGTTTGTGATTGCTCTACTGCTGACCACTGATTTCCCACACAGACTGAACACGTCCCTCCGTATGATGTGGTTCCCTCCATGAGGCCCGTAGTGCTGGTTGGACCTTCCCTCAAGGGTTACGAGGTAGGAAACAGCAGCCATGTCTGACACACGTGACCATCCCTCGGGGCTGACCCTAGATCACGTGACTTCTCTCTCTCTGATTGGCGCGGCGGGTTGGACTATAGTTATACGATTGCCGTCTGAGGAGAATCAGGTCTCCTTGAGGGAAGCTCGTCTCATGGCTGGTTGGCGTTTCACTGTGAATCTACCAGCTTTATTTTCTTCTTCAGCATTGCAGTGTTACTGAATAGGCTCTGTGTTTTGGTAGTTACGATTCTCTAATGTTTTCCATGGCATTCTTAGCCTGGCGAATGATCGTAGGGAGACTACTATCTCAAGCCATAAAATGCCCTTTTTATTTTAAAGTATCCCGTACCATTCAACCAGATCCTCTCCTCCTCCCCCATTCTAACCCTCCTTCGCTCCCATTCCCTCATCTCCCCCCTCCTTCTTTCTCTGCCTCCTCCCCTTTCTCTCCTCTCCTCGCACGGAGGGAACGCAATCACTCGCCTCATCCCCCAGTGTGCTCTGTTGCCGCGGTAACAACCTTCTGGGTGCAAACGCGTCAGCATCAGAAGTAGAGCAAGGTTTGAAATTAGAAAGAGAAAAAAAAGGCGAGGAGAGCCCCTGGAAGCAGTGCTCTGTGTGTCTAGACTGTTCTCCAATCAGCCCCGATGCAGGACTTTTGAACACACCATATCACAGAACCCTTCTGAATTTAATTATATAGATTTGAAATATTTTACGGTATGATTGTGCTGAGACTGCTAGAATGACCTACTTTCTTCACGTGTTTTCCATGTCATTTTAGAATATGCCAGTAGTGTGGTTAGTTTTGCCCTTAGGTTTGAATGAAGAAATACCAAAAGCACTGTTTATGAACAAGCAATGTGTAAGTTGCCGTTGGACATGATCACCATGCCACAGCAGGTGTATCACTGAACCTGGGGATCTTACCGTGACCCACTTTATACATCTCAGGTATATATTTGCAAGTTTAGATGCCCTCATTCTGTCGTTCTCTTCCCATAATGCTCACTTTCTCTCTGTCCCCCCTGTGTGTCTCCTTTGGCTCCCCCATGTCTCGTTCAGGTGACAGACATGATGCAGAAAGCGCTCTTCGACTTCCTCAAGCATCGATTCGACGGGAGGTGAGATGAAAGCCTTCCCCTACCCTTGCTTGCTGCTGTGACGGTTTTATTTTGATCTTGGTTACGCTCAGATGACAATGCTTATTAAAACCTTCGAGGTATGCCTGGAGAGCTCTCGGAGAAACACTGCTTTAGGGAACAGGGATACGTGATATTTCCTTAAAACTCTGTTTACGCTGAATGGCTCAATATATCCGAATCTTTTTTTAACATTTCAGGATATCGATCACACGCGTAACAGCAGACATATCCTTGGCCAAGAGGTCTGTTCTAAACAATCCTAGCAAGAGGGCCATCATTGAGAGGTCCAACACCAGATCCAGCTTGGGTATATGATCATTCGTGTCACATCCTGAATTCGGAGAGTACTTTATGAACGTGGCTCGTCTGGTAACTACCATCCTGTCTGCCTCTCACCCTCCAGCTGAGGTCCAGAGTGAGATAGAGAGGATCTTCGAGCTGGCCCGGTCCCTCCAGTTGGTCATCTTGGATGCAGACACCATCAACCACCCAGCCCAGCTGCTGAAGACTTCACTGGCACCCATCATTGTCCACGTCAAGGTCTCATCACCAAAGGTGAGAGGGCAGGACACACACAGGACCATGGAAAGGCTTCACAGTTCTTGTGAATATGTGTGCCAGCATTCGATGGCCTGTTAGCTGACGTGTGTCTCAATGCAGCTCTGGGAAGTATGCTATAGCAGTGGATGGTGTCTGATGTTTCCAAACAGGTGCTGCAGAGGCTGGTCAAATCCAGGGGGAAGTCTCAAAGCAAGCACCTGAACGTGCAGCTCGTGGCTGCTGACAAATTGGCTCAGTGTCCTCCGGTCAGTTCGCAAACTTCCAATAGAATTGTGCAATTTTGAAAGGCTTTCCTAAAGCAGAAATTGACATCGTCTCTTACTTTCCTATACCTGTATCTGTCCCGCCTCCCTTTCTTTCCGCTTTTTGTGAAATTCTCCCCAACAGGAGATGTTTGACATCATCCTGGATGAAAACCAGCTGGAGGATGCATGTGAACACCTGGCTGAATACCTGGAGGCCTACTGGAAGGCCACACACACATCTCTGGCCACGCCCCTCAACCCCCTGCTGGGCCGCAACCTGGGCTCCACTGCCCTCTCTCCATACCCCACCACCATCTCTGGACTGCAGGTCAGTCCGGTAGCACCGGGTTCCTTTGAGCGTGAGAACGAGACCTGCCAATTGGAGCAAAGGCCTTATCTACATGTGGTGGTGTTTGCTGTGGAAGAAAAGACTGGTGTGCAGCTAAAGAGTTTAAGAGTGTAAACTTACTGTGTTGTGTGCTGTTTTATCAGCAGACCCAAAGAATAAGACAGAGCAACCACACCGGAGACCACTCCACTCCTAACGAGCGGCGCAACCTGATGACCTCAGACGAGAACTACCACAATGAGCGGGCGCACAAGGGACGCAACCGCATGTCGTCAGGCTCCCAGCAAAGTCGGGAGCAAGACCCATACCAGGATTACCAGGACCCCTACCAGGATGCCTACAAGCCCCACCGCAACCGTAGCTCCCCAGGCAGCTACAGTCATGACACCAGGCACCGGCTCTGAGCTCCCCTTGCCCCTGACCTAGGCCTAACCTCCCCCCCCACACACACACACCGTTCCGGTGCAGCGTAGCCACAAGATGGCTCTCTTGAGAAATTGTGCCAATTGTTTTTCTCTCTTTTTTTTCTTTCTTAAATATGTTTTACTCAGGCGTTGGGTTTTTTTTCATTTCAGGAATTCTGAAATCAATATGTTGGCCTCTTGTCATTTCATCTTTGGCCTCTCAAATTTCTCGGGTGCCCCTGTCAATCAACACTTGATCAGTCCGCATGAGCAAAAGGTTAAAAATGCTAAGTAGGCTAATGCTACAACAAGGTAGTCTTTGTTTTTGGGACATTTGCCATTTGTGTCCCCAAACAACATCATTCAGTGGTTGTATAGTATCCTGGTATTTTATTCTTTGTCTTCATAGGTATTAGCTCTAATGGTTATGGATGGATGATGTTTTATGGTACGTATGTAGAGGGCTCTAAATGATGGAAGGGTCCCTATATTGGATAGAGACCAGAGAACAATAAGCCACTACTGAAACATACCTGTTTCACCAGGTTCCTGAGAGCTGTTACATCAGTACTATTGCTAATACATCAACAACAAACATTTCACTTGGTTGCATGCTGACAGAGAACTGATGACATCATCAGACGACATATCTTAATGATCTAAATCCATCACGGACGTGTTTGATCTGCACCTTCTACAAAAATATTGCAGATATGGAGGATCCATTTCAGTTCATATCAAACGATTTTTTGGGGGGGGGGGGGATTAGAGGACATTGTTGGTTTGGTGGCCAGTGCTTCCCGCTGGCACATATATTCGAAAAGTCACAAGACAGCCAGTCTTCCCTTAGTGTACCGTTTTTTTTGTTTTTGTTTTTTGGTCGTTTGTTATTTTCATTTAGAATTGATGCTCTTAGCATGAGCTTAGATTAGATCTCCGTGGACAAGGAGATGTCCCAGCCGGCTGCTAGTTGTACCTTTAGGACCTCCTTTTCCCAAGGAAAAGTAGCATATCAGAACACCTGCTGAGTGGCGGCAGTAGCAGGGCTGGGGCTAGCAGACCCTGTAGGAACAGTGGGCCCAGAGGAGGAACACTGCAGAGCCTGCTTCTTATGGTCCCCGGCCCAGGCAGGAAACGTTGATTCATCTCCAGAGAAACCAACGGCATCCCCTCCGCTTAGTACTTGCTCAGGTCACACGAGCAGTTTGGAACCAGCCTTAGAACAGTATTGGGTGACTATTTGATGTTGATTTGACATTGATAAAGCATAGAGTTACAGCCTTGTGGAGATGTTACTATGACAACGCCCAGCCAGCAGACGTGTTACCTTTTCTCGGGTCAGGCGTCTAGGACCCCTTTTTTCTGCTGCTTCCTGTGTTCCAGTTTAAAAGCACTTGACTGATGTGGGGTTGGTTCCTGCCAGGGTCCTTTGCATCATGTTCATTTTCTGATGGCATGTTTCCTACTGCAAAGCATGCTCCCTTCAGTAGTGATATCCCAGTGTTTCATGTAAGATGGCCAAGGAGATGAGCTTTTCCGATGGACAGGCGACATGCGTCGGTCCCAACAGTGACTTGAAACTGCCCTGAAAGTATGTCATTGAAAATAGTATTGAAGCAGCAATCAAGGCTGGTTTCTGAAAGATTCCCAAGTGTTGGTTGGATGCATGATTGAACAGACGAACGCAGGGTTTTCAGTTTGAGGCATCTTTGTTTTCTCCCCTTAGATGTTTGGCTCCTGAGTTCAGAGGTACCAGATGGTGTTTCTCCATTGCTATTCCCAGGGATCAGGCATTGTCACACCCCTTTGCCATTTTGAACGCACACGCTTCGTGTCCTGCGGTGTGTCTCAAACATATGGTTTGTTCTGGATGAACAGGTTTTACAGTCAGACTGGAACCTGGTTACTAGGTGGCGAACCGTCAGGCCAGTGATCCAGGGGATAGCCAGGCCCCTTACACCCTCAGACAGAGGGCGCCACTGAGTTAACATGCCCACTGGATAGCTTGTGCTGGAAATGAGAAATGTAAACAACTCCAGGCCCACTGTCTTCTCTGCTACGGGCTGCATGGATGTTTGGTCAAGGAAATGGGGTCCCCTCTGCTAATGCTTACTGTATGCAGAAGAATGCATACTGGGAGAATGAATTCCTGAGCAGAGTATTCTTAGGCATGGTTAGAGATGTGCAGTTACCTTGTTAGCTGTCTTGTATTTAATTCCTTCAAATAGAGTTGATGTACTGTAGTGACTTTTGTAGCACCAGAGGAAGGTGGTGCCTTAAAAACAAGAATGAACCTCGAAACAGTAGGGTTTGTGATATAGCTCCAAATATATAAGTCTGGTCAGGGCACTGATTTTTCAAGAACCAGTTGATTTCCTTGCCCATGTCTATGTCTCTTTCTAGTTTGTTCACTGACTGAAAACAAAAGATTGCAGAAAAAAAGAATACAATTACATATGCTGTTGTTTATGAGCATGCTTCTCTGTAATATTGTGACTCATGCCAAAATAGCATTGGTTGACTGATTGAATGGGGAGCCACCGTTCATTAACAAAAAAAAAACCACACAAAAAAACAAACAAATGAACCAAGATTCCGCTCGGCTGCTTGAGACAATCAGAGGGATTTTTTTAGACCAACTTTCACCTCCTTCCAGACCAGGTGATGAGAGTTGTCTGGACAGAGAGGTGTACACAGTGTCGCTCAGTGCAACCTATAGGTCAGCTCCCTCTCTTTATTCGAAAAAAAGGGAATATTGTCCACCATTTTCTATTAGGGAACTATTCTACTGAATTCATTAATTAAATGTTCACTTCATCTTGAGCTTGAATTGAAACAAAATTGACCCCCCAATCTTTTCCCTGAAAATGTACTGAATATGGGACATTTCAAAAGGTAAAAGACATTGTTTTTTGAATGGTGTAGATATCATTTTCCATCGCTAAAATGGTTCTAAATAAGTGTCTGTTCCTGTATTTTTATTTAGACTTATTATAAAAAGTAAGAGGCCAAAGTTTTGTCTCTCAATTAAGTTTCATGATAAATAGATTTTTTTCAGAAACATGGGTTCCTTCCTGACCAGAGACCAGAAAACATTTTAAAAGATTTTTTCTTTGGTGAAAAAAATGTACAAAAAAGACAAACATTTATCCCGATATAGAAAAAGTAATAGACAAATCTTTGCTGGTGATTATTTTTATAATAAATACATAAATGTAAATAATGTCTTTGAGAGATGCTATTTGCTGTATACTTGTGCTCGCATTGAAATGACGATGACCCTTGTGGGACACTTGAGACAACACAAAGTTTCAGTATACAAAGTTTCAGTTATGTGCAATACAAAAGGCATGCTGTTTTAAATGAGGAAATCCATGTACTATGCAACCGCAACCGTGTACATCGCTTCATGCTGTGGCTTCTCCCAACGTCCACTCTTTTCCAAGCAGCTTCATCAGAACTCGAAGGGAATTTGTGTTCTTTTTCTTTTTTTGTGGAAGACGAAAAGTAAACGGCTAATGCGGTATTGCATGCATAATGTTCCATTTTAATTTTTAAAACGAATTAAAGAAAAAAAATGTGAACTGGGAGATGATTGTGTCAAAGGCAAAACTAGAAGTGACTTAAAGTTTTCTTTTACAAAATAAAAAGAGTCGTTCTACAAATGAGCCTCATAGCCCATTCCATTTTATTTGCTTTGTGTTCATTCTAGAGCGTTCTCTGCCGTGTGTCATCAAACTTTGGCAGGACCACGGACGTGACACATTAGGTCTGACTAAACAACCAAAACTTATTTTAGAGGTACAATGTTCAATCGTCACGCACAGCATAAATAACACCCTTGTCTCGATTCCCAAATCTTTACAAAGGGGTCATTTTTGTCGACTGGTAGTCAATTCATTTTCCGTCTGTCCCTAGTGAGTGAAATACTTCAATCGATTGTAGAAACATTTGTAGTAATACTAGCAGTACTAGTCAGTAAACATCCTCAGCATGGCAGTACTCATTCTTTTATGCGCCTTTACTCTGAGTTTTTGTTTGGTTTAAGGTTCCTTGCACAGGCAAAAACCATCCACACGATGACGCTGTTAATCGGGAAAAAAAAGAAAACCTTCACATTAACCCTTTGAAGTCTGATTGTTTCTTTAGATATCATAGGTTAAAATAATGGGAAGAATGATTGTATTTATAATTAACAGATTAGGGTAGGTTTAGCTCCGCGTTAGATCAGTCAACCGTAGATGCAAATGTTGCAGGCTCAAATACTGCATTTCATGGACAAAAGCAATAATTGTCCAAATGTTTTGTGATACTTGGACCAAGTTTCCCAGACACGGATTAAGCCAAGTTCTAGATCATCATGTTTTTCATTGTATATCTTCATTGAATTGTTCTATTCCTTTAGGACTAAGATTAATCCATGTCTGGGAAACTGGGCCATATTGTCTTCAGCAGAACAACCTTTCAGTATTGAACCATGTTTCATATTGTAGGATTGTCTTTTTCAATGCTGTGTTAGTTAAAAATTGAGGATAATGAAACAGAAAAACTAGGTTCATGACCTGTGTACAAGGTGTGAACCCTAGATGAATCCACCTCCTTTCATCCCCTCATCCAAAGGGGTTTGTCATCAGACAAATGTGTAGCACATATCTGTCCAGATTACCTAATCCAGCAAGTGAGTACACTATTCCAAGTGAGTCACCTGAATGGGTAACCAGATCAGTGTATTTGTGTGCGTGTGCCTTAGGGAGAGGATTGTCTGTTTCCATGATGCTATGGAGCCAAGTGATCAGTCTAAAGTATGTCCACTGTGTTCTGGGTAAGTAGATCAGGGCCATCAGCAGGGCTTTACAGTTAATACCCCACTGACAGTGACCAGGCAGAGAGACACTCACAGTGAAGTGGAGAAGGAGAGGAACAGCTCTCTCTTTCAGCCCGGTGGAAGAACTAGGTTAGTTCTTGGCCATGTAAGGAATGAGTGTGACCCACTTACAGAAGCGTGGTTAGCGCTTTGATTGTCAATCGAGTAACATTGCAAGGTGAACAAAAAAAAAAGTATTCTGTTGACCATTTTGAGTTATGAACACGAGACTTGCCAGGGACGAAATTAAAGTAGCAATAAGACTTTATTGTATCCAGTAAAGATCAAAGCTGTGGAAGGCACAGAATTTGGGGCAAATGTCACACAAAGTGCCGGTAAACCTCAACATAAGGGATCACATCCGTAAGACCAACAATAATATCAAAACTTAGCAGTACATGTAAGCACCGTCCACCGCTGACTCAATATGGGAGTGCTCCTGTCCGTCCGACGCAACGCCCAGAAATGAACGACACGCACGTTCTCAGCTTATTACACGTTGAAACAAATGCATACTCTGCAAAAATATATTCATATACTGATTTTTTTTTTTATAGATTCACTTCAATAACAAACTATACAAAAAGCAGAAATGTCGTCGGATTTAGCAATAGATTGGTACAGCCATTTGTAGGAAAAACCATGCAAGTAGGAGACACATCCCCCTGTCATCTTAATATTGGCAGTATTACAGTTTGGGGGGAAGGGGAGTTACCGCTGTACAATAGCAGTAACTTTAGCTATAGGATACAGTAAAAAATACACAGGACAATAGTGCCAAAAAATCCAAGCTTAGCTAACACGCCAGAAAAATTTAACAGAAGTTTCAGTAATATACACTTGATATAGAAAGTCAAAGCTTTAGGACAAAAATACTGTTTTGTATCCCTTTAACATTTTACATGAAATGTACAAAAAAAAGGAAAACAGAGAGAATTTGATATATTTGGAGGCCATAAACGAGAGGAGAAACTGTTCCCAGAGTTAGCATTGAATACAAGAAGGTTCTGAGGGTGATGCTAACTGTGTGGGTTAGGTCCTTAAGAGTGGTCACTGGACTTCCCACACACTCACCACATGGGGAAAAATGCTCAACAGACCTACAAACCTGAGCCTCTAAAAAGGAATCGGGACATTTATGAGGACTAAACCCCTTTAACAGTCAGTTCCCTGCCTTTGTATTCCAATGAATGGGCAAAGAACATTACATAACAATCATCTGTTTTTAAGTTGTGGAATATCATATCTGTGCGTGTGTGTGTGTCTATTTGGGATGCAGCCGTTTAACAGATCGAAAAAGGACAAAACGTGCCTTGAAGATCCTTATCTAACTAATTAGAAGTAGTTAGAGGAAACTGCACTGCTACCTGTTCTAGCGCACTCTGGACTTCTCACGTGCTACACTCAATGACACCCGTGGCTCACCCACAGTTCACGCAGTCCGCCTGGACAAACTCATTAACCCCCGTCCCAGTTCAAAGGTCAGGGACGGGCTGGTGACAGAGACAAGATGGCGCTTGAGTGTTCCAACTTGCCGGCGGGCTGGAGAGGGCGATCTCTAGACTTGCTAGAGATCCCAGCAGCAGGTGACAATAGGAGGGGGGGGGGAGTGTTAGGAGTTGAGAGGGGCCGAAGATACCCAAATCCGCTCAGCAGTTTGGCTCCCTGGGTGTGCGCGCACGTGTGTGTGTGTGTGGTTGTATTATGTTTACACCTGCAGGGTCAATAAGGGTAGCTGTCTGGGAATGTCAGTCCAGAGACACACTGCTCCCCGCCCTCAGCATGATAGGGCCTGCCCCCCTCCTCGTAGTGAGCCAAGGGGACGGTGTCGTCTTCCGTCAAGGGGAGGCCGTCCGGCTCAGACTTCAGGCTGGGCCGCTGGTTGTCAGGGAAAGCCATGGAGAACAGCGCCTCAGGATCGCACACAAACTTGTACACGTACCTCTCCCCGGCCACCTAGACAGAGACAAGAGTCTGGTCAAGCTTCGGTTGGAAACAGACCAAAGATCTACTCAATGCTTTCAATTTCGTTGAATGGTTTATCTATCTGGATTAGAGGAAGGGAATTGGAACGTAACCTGCCTTTACCTTCTGCATGATCCCCTTCTCGTAGTAGTAGCGCAGGGAGCGGCTCAGCTTGTCGTAGTTCATGGCCGGACGGTTCTTTTGGATGCCCCAGCGCCGAGCCACCTGACCCAGGAAGACAGCCATGTAAACATCAAGGACACACGATCGATAGCACACGCATGTCCATAGCAACGCAGGACCTTGCCAGGTTTTAAAACACCTTGATACCTGTGTACATAAGTCAAGTCACACAGGTCCAACAACTAGTTCTGCTCGGGTCCCGTCCCTGTATCCGTAGCCGGTACTGACCTCTTCGGGTTCTATGAGTTTGAACTCCATGCCACGGCCGGTCCAGGCGATGAAGTGACCGTTGGCTGGGTCATCCAGCAGGGTGACCAGGAACTGCCACAGCTGCAGGGAGCCACGGCGCTGGTAGGGCGGACCGTCTCGGAACAGCAGCCCTGAACCTGGCTCCTGCTTCACCTTCCCTGGGAACACAGCAGAGAGCGAGGGGGGCTGTTAGCGGTGATGGTGTTTATGCAAAGGGAAGCAAGAAAACATCTCATTTCTGGCTGCTAAAAATCCCAGCTGAGGTTGGAGGATGGCAGGGGCCACATCTGACTGGACCGTAACTGGGGATTATCACACGTGCAGGGCAGAGCGGTGAGACAGAGGAGTGAGTGCAGGGGAACCCACTTACCCTCTAGTCTGTCTGGAACCACGCACGCGTCATCATAGTACAGGTCGCCGTCGTACACAAACCCTGTTGACCAAGGAGAGCACATGCTCGGTTTAGTAAGAAGCCCAGCTCAACCATGACAAAGATCTACTTTTTAAAAAGGACCACACGTAGACCCAATCAAAGCACTCACCTTCGTTGCTTTGGTAGAAGTTTGACTTCCTGAAAGAAGACTGGCAATTCTGGACTTCTGGAAGATAGGAAAATGAGTGTCAGATTTATGCTAATATCCTAATACTTTGTAGAGGCAATACAGCTGCAGGTTGATTATTCTCTTATCTCCAGCTTTTGGATTTGAAGGCAATCTATAGTCCTTTATCGTCCTACACTCTCACATGCACTTAGCTAAGAGGCGATAAGAGGATTGGACATTACATCACTGACCTCACTACCAGAAAGTGGGCCAGAAAAAGTGAGCAGTAAGTAGAATGACTTCCAACAAGGCTCATTTATCCTACACCAAGCCACCTGGCTTTGTGATGATCCAGTTAGCCTGACAACAGTACCAGAGGGCCCTTTCGTTTAAGCATTTCGACTCGCTTGTCTCCGTTTACCTGAGTCATAGCAGAAATCCCTGGGCTCCTGTTTGATGCTGAGGGGGGCGAAGGACGTACGTGGCGGACCCATGGGAGGGCCCCCCTTCTCTGGGTAGCGGGGGTCCACCAGCTCCTGCTTGTAGCCCTGGGGGGGCAGGGGGGTGAGTGGCTCTGACATGTGGCGTTGGTAGAGAGGGCGTCCATCGCGGGCCAGCGTGTGGTGAGGGGGGAAGGATGTGCGGGCAGGACTGTCAGGGGGGAAAGGCAGACAAGGCTCAGACAGCTGTCTCTGGAACCTGCAGACAGAGGAGAATATCAGTTTGGCCTCATTTGACACGCATGCATTCTCATGCTGTCAAACAAAGCACAAGGGTAGCAGCTAAAACGTCCTGGGAGCCCACCTGTGTTCTGTGCTGTAGGACGCCTCTGGATGACTGACAGGGAGGCGAGGCATCGCGAAAGGCTGGCTCTGGCTGGCGTGAGGCAGCGTCCGATGGTGCGAAGGGCTCAGGGAGGGGGCGTGGCTGTGAGGGGCGCGGCTGCGGTGACCGTGCAGGTGGATGGGGGGAGGGATCTGTAAGGGGTGCGTCCCCAGGGTTGCAGAGGGGCTGCAGGGCGAGGCAGGCGTGGAGGGAGGAGTCAGTTGCTTGATCCCGTGGGGTTTCCTTTCATAGGCACTGTTAGGGGGAGGGGACGATCAAAATCACTTCCTCAAAATAATTGTGCGTGCACGCGAGCGTGTATGAGAACAAGTGTGTGCGCGCACGTGTTGTACCTGTAGCTGTAGAGGCACTTGTCTGAGTAGGGAGTGAGTCTCTGCTCCTGGCTGCAGGGTGACAGGTCTTTGGGGGTGGGCTCTCTCTTCACCTTACCAGCCGGGGGGCCGTGGAACATCACTGCAACACAAAAAAACAAGACATGAAAACCCCTGTGAGCTTGATAAGACGCCATTTTGCCTGGCTGCTAAATGCTTAGTCACAGGAAACGAGATACAAAGTAGTCCGCAAGCTCGATTTTTTCCCCTTTTCCATTGAGTCGAACTGTAACTGCATATTATTTCTCCATCCCTTGGGTATTCCTTCTGGTTGGAAAGCAAATACTTTGGGGAGTGTGCTATTGCAGAGACTTCATTTCCGAAAGGAGGGAGTCATAGCTTTTTCCCTTTCCTCCTATCTTCTTATGATAAGCCATCTTCTGAGCTGTGAAATGTAAACAGTGTTCCCCTTCCCTGAGCCATCACCATTGTTCTGTTGGCAACCAGGAGGAACACAGAGCCGTCTTTGTTAGGGGCCAGAGTCACAGGAGAACACAACAAGCCAATATTTTCTTTAAGTCCTTCTCTCGTCTCTAAAGGCCATTGTGAGTATATAGATGGACTTTAATTCTGGGCTTTGTTGGCACTGGTAGTTCCCACTATTTCCTGTGCCACATAACTGCCACCGTGCAGATGGCAACGCGCCCACTGCAGCGTCGTAAATCACTGAGCAACAGGAACTCAGCCGCACACAACCTTGGGTTTGTTGGAAATCCCACATTGTCACGACACCATGTACTACTACAGAGAAATTATTATAATTCTTTTTCTTAAACGGCTAGGGGAGGTGGGGGGGGGAGATATACGATTCCCACGGTAACGGCTCCTTCGCCCAGCTGCACAGTCCACACCAGCCTGCTGAATGAAGAGTCTGTGTGAGACAGCTTGGCACCGGGCCAAACCACGGTGGCCAACCACCCCCCCCCCCCACCCCCCCTCCGTACGCAGGTTAAAACACACGGAGTGTCAGCGAACCTCGCAGCACCCAAAAGCGGTGCGCCAGCACAATCCGCTCAGTGTGCGTTGCGAATACCCTCCCAGACGGAGCAGAAATGCCACTGCGCCGGCCGAGGGTGGCGATGAATTACAACGCTGCAGCGCAGCCTGCCAGATCAGCGTTCCTCTCTCTCCCCCCTTCAACTCCCAGAAGTTTGAGGGGTTGACTCTTCCACACTGGGTAGAAGGCCCCAGCTGCACCAGAAGTCCTGGAGCTAAACACACTTCCGTTCAGTCTAATTATATAGATAGCACCGTATGAAGGGAAAATAGAGATGGAGACAGCATAAGTAGCACCGTGCAGAGTAGGTAAATCATTCCAATAGTCACTTTAGATGGGCGCTTTGCACAACACGCTAGCCAGCCAGCCCTTCAAAAAGTATTGGTTGGATTGGGAGCTAGTATGATACTCACAAAGTGAGGAATCCTGCTACCAAGAAAACAGGTTTTCAGCAGAAAGTTTGCTCTGTTCTTACGCTTGTAGGTTATTACAACACGTAAGCTCTGGGTATTCTAGAGTAAACAACACGTACAAACACACGCGTCGATATAACAAGAGAAATGTGGCAACTTACAGTTATCCGACTGGAAATCTGGAACAAACTGTTCATCATCAGGCACCTGGGCTGCAGGGGGTAGCAGGAAATAAAGCAAATCACGTCACAACGAAAGAATCCTCATCCACATTCAGGCCTTGGGGGAGGTCATTAAAGCAGTTAGAAAACAGAACTGCTCAGTGGCTTGTCCATGGATAGATATAAAACCAAAACTCACCTTCTGCAATCCATATCTCCTGAAGTTGACTAAGGTCTTGAAAGAGTTCTGGAATAGAAAGACATGGACGCGTCATTGAGGAGGGGAAAAAAAAAATATGAGTATCGCGTAAAACACATTCAAAGCCTTTCAAAGTGCCATTTCCCGATGGATCACGTTTCAATGGCGTTACCTTCAGTGTCCTGGGCGAGCTCTGTCTCAACGAACTTCCTTTTCCTCTCATTGAACAGACGGTTAGCAGGTTCTTCTATGTGGGATTTCTGCTGTAAAAATAAAGTCATATTACTGAGCGCTAACAATCTGGCTGATCTTTAATACCGAGGAGCCCATTTAGATCCATGAATTTGAAGTTGCTTCAGAAGCTGCTTAAAAGTGGATCAGAGAAGACTCTCAGGTTAATAACTCACATTGGGTGGGATCATGAAAGGGACTTGCTGGTCATAAAAGCCATCCATGTTGCCTGAGTCTTCTGTCCCTCTCTCCGCTGGAGGACAGGGGGGACTGGAGGAGGGGGGGCTGGAGGGCTTAGGAGTCAGCCTGGGAGATCCTCGCCTCTCTGGTCGTCCTGAGAGGAGAGAAAAGTGGCGTGCCGGGCAGCACCCCCCTTTACAGTTAGCAAAGTCACCTGTCGCTAGATGTCTACACAGCCTGCTTGTCTTCCTCACAGAGCCATAGGTCCTCTCATCTCTCGGGTGTTTGGACAACCTACTTGTGTTCCAGAGTTTCCCCAAGGCGGTAAGAGAGTTTTCACTGTGCAGGGAGTGAGAGCCTTATGTAAGCTAGTAGTGTCAGCAAACTGGGGCTGAGCCTAAACACGGACTTAGTCAAGCTAAGAGGGTGCCACTTATATAAATAAAAAGCACCACACAGTTCAAGTGGTGACGAATGGTACTCAGTCCAGTGGTGTTCATGTAATCTAGTGTAAATGTACACTGCGCATACTGAACCAAGAACGTTGTAGATTAAGTTGTGTCGCGTTTGAGAAGCGTAAGCTTTTAAACCTGCCCGAAGTCAAAAGGGGTTGTCTTCGTTAACGCATAGAGTGAACTTCTGTAAAGAAATATTGTTCCAAATCCCTGCACAGTGCCCCTCCTCGCCCCCCCCCCTTTCCTTCCCTACTGTGGCCCCTTGTTTTTCTCAATGAAGTGAAATTTGATCTCTTGCCCATCGAGCTCTGAAGGGGGGAGGGGAAAGCGACGGGAGGGGGGCACGACCGAACCATTCATAAATTCTCAAGCGATCGCTGATAAAGAACCCACATGCACACAAACAAGTCACCTTATGCACATCTCCATGCCAGCCATACGACTAGTCTACAAATTATAAAATGGTGGCCATAATAAAAGGTTCATGCTCATGAAATGGCGTTCACATCCCTCCTCCCTCACAAAAAAAAAAATCAAAACGGGAATGCAAGTCGGTCAAAGTAGATGTTAAAGCAAAAACGCTAATAATAAGTGTCCGTTTACATGCATGAGCTTTAAATGCTGTTAATAACTGCAATAAAATCATGCTACTCGCCTTTAGTTCTTCAATTCCAAAGCAGAGGTGGAAATAAATGCCGTTTAGTTCCACGCTTTGAGAAGCCTTGCTTTACGCTCAAGATCGTCTGCTGCGTCCCTCACACAAAACTTGACTGTGGTTTTCTCAATGGAATCGTCTAGTTTTCTCTCAAGCCAAAATAGGACTCCGTGATGTACGTCCATTGGTCGTTCAGTTTTGTCATTCAAATCCTCTTTCCATTGCGACTGGCCAATAGACTTTCACATAGCTCTTTATTCCTCTCTAGCCAATTGCAGGCGGGCTCGACTTGTTTTTATGAATGGCTGCGTTTCATTCATGTCTCCGTCCTAATGGTATGTACTTTTAAAGAGACAGACGCAAAATCAAAGACAGGCAAAATAATTCTTATTTTCGGATTGGGAGTTGTGGTAATCCCTCTAATGTATCTGATTTCCCCTTTCAGCTTTTTCTAAGTAACTTAGATGCCCGTTTTTTTTTCTTCTCTCCCCAGGAAACAGTTGAGACACGCCAAGCGAATCACAGTTCTGCCTTCATTCATTTGTCATATCAGCACATCCAAGATAATAATTTGCAATAGAAAGCAATATTGCATCAACTAATAGTTAGGGTAATGAGTTCTACCTTGAAACCAAGGTTACCGACCTTGCTTGGCCTGACTGTAGCCAACAATCAGTACCCTGCAGCTCAGTGAATTGAAGCAATCTCGAATCTTGCACAGGGCTGTTAAACATGATCTGACTCGACCTAGGAGGCTAACATATCTAGTATGACTATCTCACAATTCCCCATGACTTGTCTAACAAAGAGTAACACATAACGTCAGTCCCAAAAGCTCAAATATAACATTTAATGCATGTGTCGTACTCCTTCGTAGTTTAATGAATTAATTGTCTCAATTGTACACAACTCAACTCAACGACCTTTCAGATGGAAACCACCCTTTGCTGTTTTCATTCCGTTGTCATTCTGATCATGCGTAAAATAATGCATTTAGCGCCGCTAAGAGTGGTGGTGGTGATGATGATGGCTATATACAGTATGAGGATCGAGGATCTGTCTCACCACTCACAACCTAATTAGGCCAATCCTGAAGAACCTCCCACCCTTCTCCACCAAAGGGAGGATGAGAGAATGACACGTCCCTTCATGTGGTCTCTGCCCGTGTGCAAGCGGGGCCTTGCATAATGGATGAGTCTGCCAGTGTTTTATCTCTGTTAGGAGCCGCTGGACTCTGGAGGGAACTGAACCTGGCTGAGAGATGCGGCTCGGCCACAGATCCATTATTCATGGCTGGTCTTCAAAGGGGCCAGAACACTGTGGACCCCCCTCCTGGACAGAGCTGAGAACACTGGCCTGGAGTGCTGTGGCTCAATCCCCCTGCTCTCCAGTCACACGTGGGTCAAACCCGTCTTGGACATCGTCCGAAATACGAGAGGTATTTGCAAGAATGTGCCTGCCAGCCATTGTTGTTGACGGTGCCATACTCTAGTTCGAAATGCATTGGTTCCAGTGCATTAGACAAGCTCAACGTAGCCAAGCTCAACAATTATTTGTGACTCATTCTAATTAAGGACTGTGTCAGTCTGGAACCTTCCATTCAGACAAGGGGGGGCACCTCTTGGAGGTGCCCAGGCCCAGAGCTCTGGCCATCCGCTGATAGAATACTGCTCTCTTTGTCCACCTTGGCCCCCATCCCGTTCCCCCCCCCTCCTTCGCCCTGGCCAGCAGACATCTTTTACAGTTTCATAACAGTTCTCCTGGCTCTTTGATAGTATTTACCATAGAGTGTCACACATGACCGCTTCAAAGACCATTCATCTGCATCACTGCCGTACAGGCTGCCAGTCGCAGCCTATTCCTCTCTAATTCCCCCTTTCAACTTATTCTGCTTCGATACCACTCCCATTGTTTCAGAGAAAGCACGAGTTTTGCCCACCATAATGATTCTCAACTTAATGGAGTTCCAGTCTATGAACCCCAGACTGACTATTCCCATTGTAAAGTTTGTCAAGAGTAATCAGTAAGAACTTGCTTGTTAATTTTGTGACTGTGACTGGAAGGGTCATCGGAACATTTTGTTTTTCACTCACTTTCAGAACGATTGATGTATTACCTTTACTTTGCAACATGAGCCTGCATGACTGTGCTAAACAGACGCCCATTACAATTCATACCCACTTCATCAGTTCTCTCCCTCACCCCACTTTGTCTCATTCTGCTAATGAGCAAATTTCCCGCTGTGAGTCAATCCATCCAACATAACCTTACACCCAAACTAATCATAGTCACCCAGTGAGCCTGTAAATTGCTTGGAGAATTTCATTTGCCTTCATTCCATCTCTCTCTCTCTCTCTGCTTCGCAGTCTTTCTCTGCGGCCACACTAAAAATAGACCCAAAATGGCCTCTTACATAATTCTGCCAGGATGCTCAGTGTTGAACTCTTTGGCAACACACTTCATTGCATTGCTTGATTCTCTCTCTGTCTATCTCTCTTTCTTTCTCTCTCTCTCTTTCTCTCTCTCTCTCTCTCTCTCTCTCTCTTTTCTCTCTAGCTCTCTCAATCTCCCTCTTCCTCCTGCTGAGTCTTTTCTATGAGGATGGCGACACAACACAGACCATGACCAGACTTGTCCTTAAAGCTCTATATTAAGTCCGACAAAGAGAAGACATAGAGGAGACAGACAGGTTCAAAGTTGTTGCAGGGTCAGCGATCTGGTCACCAGCAGGTGCACTGAGTAGCGTTTCTCTGAAAGTACTTATTTCCATTCTTCTTCTTCTTTTTCAGCGCAAGTCTCTTTGTCATGTCACTGAACACCTTTTTTGGGGAATTATTTCCTGTGCTTTGTAGTTCGACCTACGTCACCACCACTGATGCGTCACCCAGTCTTTGGAAAACCTCTCTGAGGGCACTTATTCTGGTCTGTATTTAAGACCGGTGCCATTTAAAAAACCAAATGCATTCTCTCTCTTGTTCTGTCGTTCAAATGTATTGCTTATATATATATTCTCACCAGTTTTAGTACTAGAGCGTGAGTGTGTTTGTGAGAGAGAGAGAGTTGTATGATTTATATGCACAGCGACTCATGTGACTTGCCGCCTTAGCACATTGCTGTAGTATAGACTGATAAAGAGCAAGACAGGCAGTAATTATAAACTGTGTCAATCAAAATAACAAGCCAGGGAGAGTAGTGAAGAAATACAGGATGGGGACTTAATCAGTATCCTGAGAAAGCTCCCATCTTCTGTACATTGCTTTATTCTAAGAATGAGGTGGTCAAATAAACACTGAATCTTTTCATTGAAGCGTAAATGATGATCATTTTCTAATCCCTGTAGAATTACGTTTCTCTGCTTGATCTTAGATCAAAGCTCTGCTTTTATAGGTGGCAGCGATCTCAATACACTTCCATGCTGAGCCGTGTACTGCACAGAGGAAACCTTGCAAGTGTATTCAAGCACACTTTGATGTCTGTGTGCCAAGAAGGCTCTTCCATTTCCAACACAAATCAAGGATCACGTCGGGATTGCTGAGAAGTTTTGCACTTTCGAAACAGAAGCGGATATCAACATGACACGATCGGGAAAAGCGTTCTCAAGAAGGTCATCCGATACGCACATTTGAGGAGCGAGACTAAGTAATCCACGAAGGCTGCACCTTTCCCTGTAGGCAGATCGGAAGGTTCTAGATTATCTTCACTCGATTCAGAGGCTGAGCATTCAAGTGGAGAGTCTTACACAACACACACCTGCGGGCATTGAGCTGAAGGAAGACTCTCTTTCACGCCGATCTATGGCAAACGCTTCTCAGCTGGCACCTTTGTGTTGCTGTTCCATGTGTCTTCAATTTCACTCGGCTCAAAACAAACGGTTTTGCAACGCTTTCTTATGCAATAGCCTGATCCATTATTGTGTTATTTTGCCGTCGCTTGTTGTAGACCCAGGGGCTGGAAGCACAAGACAGTGGAGAGAAAAACAAGTTGTTAAAGGTCCATGGAACAGACAGATCCAGACACATTCAGTCATGCCAAGGTTTCTTAAAAATCCTCTATGCTGTTGTTGTACGGCACAACCTTCTGCAACTGAATGTACGCTGCGTCCGACCGATAAGTTAGTATGTTTGTTTGTGGGAGCTCAGATTGAATCGGCCATTTACAGTGTGACAGTGTGTCCAACGTTTCACCATGCAGACACCCACTCTGTCACCTTCCATGGCATGACCTCGTCACTGGCTGAATCTTCACCCCTGAATTAGGCCAGCTGCCAGGTTGATGCATCCAATCAGCCTGCCCACATGGCTGAGAGTGGCACTTACTGGAGCATGATGGTGCTTAGAGCTCCAAACATCAGTCACCTCTCACGGCCTCCGGTCCAACCTCCTCCAGTCCACTCCCTATGAAAGCAAGAGACAGTGTGGTTTCGTTAGTAAAGAACCTGGAGAGCAGTAACACCAGGGGGTCAATATGAAAATTATAGCCCGCTGGAGTAGAGAAAGAAAAAGCAGCACTGCAATAAGTGGTGCCCGAGCACAGAACTGAAATGTAGGGCTGAGCAATGAGTCATTACACACACTCTTTCCCTCTTTTCTCCATCTCTTCCCTCCCCCCCCCACACTCTCTCTCTCTCTCTCTCTCTCTGAATAAGGAGTGATTCATCCAGTGGTCCAGAGGTAATGAAATTATTCGCAATCAACTGTCATTTGCAGAGGGGCTCTAATGCTTTGCCGGTTTCACTCGTGATGTGCAGCTTTTGTCCACAAGCTTTCGAAATGCTGAAAACCGCCTGCTGTGTATTAGGACAAGTCCTTTCAATACACGAGCGCTTTCCTGTTGAACAAATTGTAACATGAATTATCAACAACGTGCGTATTGATTTGGCACCTCTGTCATGAACCAGTGTTATTGTTTGTAGAGATACACATACTTAGCCTTTGGTTTTTGTCAGGTGTGCAGGTGTGTGAAAGTTGACAGAAGGACAGCAAAACTTTAGTGGCGATCATAAAGTCCTAGCGATGGCAAACAGCACATGCAAACTACTGTGTGCTAAGAGGAGAGGAAATGAGGGAAGAGAGTTCAGTGGGGTCAGGCTGAATCAGTCAAAGTGATAGGCCGTCCAATCAACGTTTGGAGAAGGCTAAATCTTCTTGTGCTTGCTTTGCGATTGCAATGCTCCTGGAAATACGGAACCATATTTCAGCCTGATAACCGAGTGAAACGGATCAAGTGATCACCCGGTTAGGATGTCTCGTTTGTGCCTTGGAATCTGTTCCGAACAACATGGGTCTTGGTGCCAACCATCACTCCCTGGAATTTGACATTCTATACCAGGCTGGACTGATGCTTGTTTATGTGCTCACTGGCGTGTGTCTGATGGTGTTTTTGAGGACACCGGTCCAAGCCATCAAGATAAGAGGAGCACTCTCTACTCGATGACTTTACTAGAGAGTTCCATCCTATAAGCTGATGTAAGCAAATGTGTCCGTCTCGGCTGTTATTGATTAGCCAAGACTCTTGTTTATTCTCTGGGCTTCTCTCTACCTGGCTGTCATGCACGCACAACAGCTCTATAAAATGAGCTGTCATCCTCTTCAGGATACATCATCTCAAAATATACCTGGTGTGCATTTTATATCCCATCAGATCATAATGGCATTGCTGTACACGTGCATGTAGGGCACCTCGGTCACGTAATTTATCACTTCCCAGAAAAACGGCAGTGAGCCGTTATCCGTACCAAAACAATAAACCTGTGAATTTAAGAGGATTCCTGTCAGATACTATGAAAGGTATAAGACTGTAGAACAATGAAAAAAAGCGTATAAAATGTGATGAAAGGAAGCACACCTGGAGTCAGAGAGCTGGTTTTCAAGTCTTTTCTGAGGTTCTCAGTGGGCCTGATGAGGTGTCGTCAAAGGAGTGAGTCAGGCTACTTGTTAGTGAGCACCGTAGCAACCGACATGTACGACCATCTGTCACCTCATCCGGAGTGAACTGGGCTGCCATCATAAGAGCCCAAAATATCACACTCTAAATAATAGTGTTCAACCTTTTTCAGCCAGGGAGGGAAGAGAGATAGAAGAAGGGAACTGTCTGGCCGCATGAAACAGAGAAAGGATTCTACAGTGTAACGCAGGGCTGGGTGGGGAGGGAGGCTTACAGAGGACAGTGAGAGACAGTAGGCCCGGACAACAGAGAGAGGTCCCATGGTGCTGACTCTCTGTGAGGCTACGTCATGGACTGGTTACAGAGCGGTCATTGTTCTCCTGTTTCCTCCCTGTGACCCTCAACACCTTCCCACCTTCCACTCTTCTCCAGCACAATGACAATAAACAAGACCACGCGAAGAGCAGCAGTACACTGTACAGCATGCGGCCACGGTGCTGTGCGCATACAAAACAAGCACTGTCTTATTCACTTCATAATCTTCTTCCAATTGAAACCCATGAAGGTAGTATCGCACGCGTGGGTGGACGCGAAGGGGACCGTTGGGCGACATACCTTACATAATCTGATGCAAGAGCCCGGCCCAGCTCCGAAACAACACGCAACGCCGTCACACCATTTGTACAGTGTAGATCGTCCTGTTATGTAAAAGTGATGAGAGTATTAGAGTGGCCCAGATCTCTCTGCCTTTGAGTGAGGATGACAAAAGGAAGATGGCAGGCCTGTCTCAGATTTTGGTGGGAGGATGTTTTTACATAATAAGTAATAATGTACTTCCTTCATCCAAAAAGTAGGCACCATGCCGGTAATCCACCATGCATCTCGCTCCCTTAGGGTAGGCGTCTCTTATGATGCCCTACTTATAGAAGACGTTGGATGTATTTCCAGTGTTCTCAGAATGTCGCCTTTGGATCGGAACAAAAGATATAAATAACTGAACATCTCTATTTACCAATAGGGAGATTTTCTATAGCCTCCTACACGTGGACTGGAAAACCATATTAGTTTCTTAGCATGTCTCATTTCCTCATATTTATATCGAAAGGCCACATGGAGCTTAAGAATGCGAGGCACAGCCATTTTTTTTGCAGACAAGTTAATTAAATGATCTCATGACCGGATGTGTGGTGAGAAATCGTGTGAGGCTTTTCCTGGTGAAAGCTTGCTGTGGACGACAGAGAGCATGGAGAGCTGAATACTGTGTTTCTGCAGCCTTACTGTAATAAGTGCCAGACTCACTTTAATCTAGCATTTGAGTTTGTTTGTGTGTGTTTGTGTGCGCATGTGCATGTGTGTGTGTGTGTGTGTGTGTGTGAGAGAGAGAGAGTGAAGGTCTACAACCTTTCCTTACCCTCACACTGACTGCCACATGGCCTTTTAGATTTGACGACACCCTGTTGAATACTGCCCTCTGCTGATAACTCTATACATGTGCAGCTCTGAATATGGGAACATTTACTTGCCAACTTGTCATGTGCCCTCTACTGAATGGTACAGGTATTGAGGTGAGGGAATCTGGCAAACACAGGAGGATATTAGAATGAGATCAAACCAATCGGAACGTTTTCTAAACCAGTTCTTCTCAATACTTTTTTTTCATACAATTTCTGGCAATGTGCAAAGGTGTTTTGACAGAGTGGATCCTCATGGTGCTATGTTGTGATCTGCATTGCATATGCTAAGCCACTGGCCTGGTGCAGGCTGGGTAATGTCAGGGCACGTCAGGTCATGGCATGCTAGATTTGGACATGTTGTCCAGCTGATCCTCTTTGATAAAGCGCTGTGTTATTGCAGCCTTCCCTGGCACAGGCTGCCACCTCAGCACAATACCCACTGGCATGCTGTGGATCCTTATTGGCAAATTCCCCCTGAATCATCACTGGGGTTTACATGGCCATTGTTCAGGGGCTTTGACTGTGCCCATTGACCACCAGCTGCATGCTGCCCATCCCTCAGCCACACCCCACCTCTATCAAACATCGGCCCCCTTCCCCTTGCCCCTCCCCCCTTTGATGTTGAGAATCATCGGGTAGCTTTGTGACCAAAGACAAACAGTGATACTGTATATTATGTCTACCATGACGCCATATCACAGTGGCTTTGGGAAATGGCACAGTTGCATTCACAATCACAAACTCAGTTTCATGCTTTGATTCGGCAAACCATGGATGGGTTCGAATGGGCTGGTCTGATATCTGATGGCCCACAGTTGCAAATCTCCAGCAGGAGTTTTCTCAGAGAGGTGCACCTTTCACCTGAGTGTTCTGTACTTGCAGGTCTGATCAGCTGGCAGGACGTAATGGTGTTACTATAGCCCATCCTGCACTGGCACACAAGGTACTGCACTCTGGCTAGGACTTGCATCTATCACCTCGCAATAACATTCATTACAGCAAGCTCTACCAGTTCTGTTTACTTCGACGGTAAGTATGACTATTTGACGCATATTCATGAGATATTCTACATCTAAATATGTTTTAGAGAAAATGATATAGAACAAAAGTGGGATATCGTTTGAAAGCATCTTTATTTTGTCATGTGACAGCAGCCAGTAGTGATGCGTCTAGAAGTCCTTGACATGGCGGATGGAGCCCACGTTCCCCTGCATGCCTCCCCACTCAGTGTAGCGTCTGTACTCTCCCTTCTCCAGCAGCCACTGGCGCCCCCTGTAGTTGGGGTGCTCGTAGAAGACCCAGGCGCCCTCAAACACCTTGCAGGAGTTGACTTCCCGATTGTGCCAGCGCTCGTTGAACAGCGGCATGTTGTCTGTCAGTTCAAGGTTCTGGCCCTCAAAGTTCGGCCTCTCCCACACTTTCATTCTCCAGACATTTCCCACCTAAAGTAACACAGACAGAAGCAAACTAGCAATGAGTTACATTTCATGCATTAAAGGCAGAACTAAAACAGTCTTGGTCTCGTTTAAGGTAAACAACGTTCCTGGGTGGAACCTCTGTCTCTAACAAACAAAATGGTTTTACAGGGCAACACCATTCTGCAAAGTCATGTGTGTGTTTATAAAAACTCGTAATTAGCGCTAAGAATGCACTGACGTGTCAAGTATGACGTCTCACAAGCGTGTGTGTTCGTATCATGCGTCGCGTCCTCGGTACTCACATTTCGGATCATACGGCAAGACCTGACTGTGTCGTTGAATCCCATCCAGCGCTGGTAGTCAGGGTACTCTCCAGGGGTCAGGACATACTGGTAGCCTATGTAGTTAGGTCTTTCGTAGACCACCCAGAATCCACCCTCCACCCGGATGGAGTTGCAGCGGCTGAAGTAAGTGTGCAGGTCGCTGGAGTCGCCGCTGCACTCGTGGAAGCGTCCCTGGAAGTTCCTGTCCTCGTAGAAGATGATCTGGAACGGCAAACTCATCATTCTTCGTGGCATGTATTCAAGTTTCACACAATCGATCTTTTCATCCGTTTCTCCAGAGCTTACCTTCTCCATGGTGACTGTCAGTAGCGGTCAGAAAATATACTACCCTACACAACTACCTAACGTTAAACTAGGCTGCACCAATATTCTATTTATACAGACCAAGAACAATAAAAGCAAGCACATGGTGCACACAGTTTGAATTAAATAATTAAATCAGCAATTCAAATATTCATCCAGGCTCATCACATTGTTTTATTGCACTGAATCCCTGATCCCCCAACAAAGGCTTATGAAAGGTTCAAAGCATCGCTGCTCACTGGTTGCCGTATAGCTTGCTGACCAACACCAGGGCACTAGAGGACATTTATTGGATTTGAAATATGTTGGGTCTGAACCCACTTTCTCACGTTGTGTAGTAAAGTCTCAAAGACATCAATCGACAGTGATCATGTTTCGTACTATGCATTGTAGTCAAACTCTTTTTTTTAGACGTGATCTTGTTTTCGGGCATAGCAGGACAGTCACAGAAGGAGGCTGATCTTAAGAACAGTTTAGCTGTGTACTCAAAAGCACAACTCTTGACAGTCGAAGTACAATAGCGATAAACAATTACAGTGATTGTTTATTTTGCTATTACAATCATCACAGCAATTAGCACACAATTGCATCTGTATGTGAAAAACAAGAATATGGGGCATTTTAGATGTGTCACATCCTAGTCTTAAGATTTACTGTGTTGATTAACATGACTTAGCGCAGTATCTAACTGATATAGGTATACTGATGACTGATATATTGCTGCCGTTGCTAAAAACGTATACAAGACATAGCATACACCAGGAATCTGTGATGTACATGTGGCATTAATAATATTATAGACCATTTTAGTATGCAAGTAACTCTCTGCATGGTTAAGAGTCGTCAGCAGAAATTGGCCCTCGACAAATACGCTTTCTAAATTTCCATTCCCGTAGATATATGTACCAATTACTCTGGATGAAATTCTACATGTTAGGAGCCATCTATCAACATACATGTTAACTGATGATTCATCAGATATGAGGAGTCTTGGAAAAGTGACTGACTGACTTCACACCCTTTATGGATGCTTCGACTTTTCTCAGTTCACGTGACTCGTGTGAAACTCTTGTGATCTTGTGGAAGGAGCCCACTCCAGGTGAGGCTCCTCCCCAGGCAGTGCTGGCAGAATTCTCCCCATTCCAGGAGGTACTGGCGCCCCTCTGTAATGGGGAAGCTCGTAGAAGCCCCAGGCGCCATGAGTCACAGCGCTGGAGTAGACCTCCTGGAACGTGAGGGCCTCGTAAACAGAACCACAGTCCACCGCCCTTCTACCATGTGCCTGCAAACGTCAGGTCTTTCATATGTCCTTAGCTTCCATAAATTAGCTTAGACCTTAGACCTTTGGCACAAGAAGACCCTTATATTTAGATACTTGCCTCAAATATTTGAATGTGATAGTGGTACCAAGCCATACATGCTTAGGGTTGGCAAGTTACTCACATTTGTTTACCTTGCAGCAAGACTAAATGCTTTCATGGAAGCCTATCTAGAGATGGTACTCTGGGTATTCCCCAGGGCTCATGGTATACTGGTTACCCTTCTAGTTGAATTGCTCATATAGCACCCAGCTGCCATTCTCCACCTCGATAGAGCTGCCGTAGCTGCAATAGAAGTGCAGGTCCACACAGTCACTGGTGCAGTCATAACAGCGGTCATGGACACGCTTCTCCTCAAGAAATGTGAGCCGAGGAATAGGGAGAAGAGAAACAAGTTCAGCTGTAGAAAACAACTTGCAAAAACCTAAATTGAGCACACAGAGTCCGTTGTTTATGGTTATTTTTGTTTGTGAGTTTGTTTCGCTCATTGAACATCTTTGAAAGATTCAAATTGCCACCGTTCAAATACGATTATTTTGCAACCATCAGGCACATACACTATTCGTTTTTTTAATAATTTACAACTACCCAGAGTTGACAACCTCCAGCATAGCTTTTCTGTACCTTTCCCATTTGAATGCCGATATAGCTTCTTTCCTTTACTACAGCACCATAACCATATTTATCTATCTATATCTATTTAACCAAATGTATAGAGAGTGGAAGACGTTCGAGAATGACATGTTTCATTGGATGTCAGCAAAGTGTTTTTGTCTGGTTTGATTTCTCATTGTTCCAATGTTATGACTCTGAATCAGAACTGCTGGAACAGTGCAGGGAATGTTATAATGGCCTGCAGACATAAATCCTGCAGTGCATTTGTTACTTTCAATGACATATCATGACATGTGGAATGAGTATATAATCTGTCACTCAGATTGACTCATTTCTCATTAGCTGTCCTGCAGCAGGAAAGTTTGTAAATGCATGTTTTATGTTGAAGTGTCCTTTTTACAACATACTATACATTACATGTGTTTATTTAACTTTGTATACTGGAATGATGATAACCACATAATATTGAACATTTTATGTCCAACTTTATTTCAAGTTCATTTTATTCGCCAATCTGGAGTTGAAGGTGTCACAGAATCTATTGCTTAAATAAAGAGCTACATTCAGTACAGAGATGTACCTAGACACATTCCCCAAAAGCAATAATGTTTTGCAATGACCTCGACACTACAACATCCAAAAGTGTATTTTTACAGTACAAAGTTAACTTGCATCAAAAAGCATGTGGAAAGCAATCTGTTAACATTAATCAATTCACGATTAGTTATGAATTAACCATTGATGTGTTGAAGTTTTGTTTGGTTGCTAATGTATTGGCTCTCCTTCTCCCTATTGTCTCTCAGTCCTAGTAGCTGAGTCACTGTCAGCTTAAACATGACCTCATGACCCTGACCCTGTTCCCATGACTGTTAACTATTTATTTTTTGTGGTGAAATGTATCCGAACTACTTAACGTTTAATTGAATAGAAGTGACGTTTCTCATATACTTTTGTCTCAAAACATTATTACTAATGACTTTAGTCATGACAAATTAAAAGCACTTCATTCATCAATTAGTAATTTGCATCTAATTGATCATTGGTGGTTGAGTGTGGCTGTATTGGGGGAGGTGTTCTTAAAGTATTAAAAAAGTACTAGGTGTTGCAGTTAAATGCAGTTTAGAATGTGATAAACGTTTTCATCAAGAAGATCAAAATGGAAATGTATGGAAGATAGTCTTGTGGATGAACTGACTGGCTGTTTTGGCAGCTGATGGAAAACTGCAGCAAAAAAAAAATTGACAGCAAGAAGCATCCTGCTTATTCATCAGGTTCAGAAATTTAAATAACAAAAAGACATTTCAAAGCCAATAAAGTATAAAAGCTAGAGTGAACCATGACCTATTGGACACAATCCCAGAGCAACATCAAACATGGGCAAGGTACCGTTTATCCTTTTTATGTGGTTCTATAGAGTTTGCGACTGACTATTTCACAAAGCATCAAATTAGCTTGTAAAAAACCTCACCTTTTACCTTCACTTGTAAAAAAATGTATGCTTGTAATTTTCTCAAAGAACTAATGCTATCACTTAAGTTTGATTTGTCTGTGTAAGTCTAAATAGTGCCCTGATCAGTCTGGTTCTGACCTCAGTAGGAAAGTTGGGGCGATTAAACATTCTATTTTCTGTAACTTTTTCCATGCTTTAAGATTTCTAAATGTGCTTTGGGGTGGATTCTGTGTTTATTCCAGATCATCTTCTTCGAGGACAGGAACTTCCAGGGTCGTTCCTATGAGACCAGCAGCGACTGCCCTGAGCTGACCTCCTTCCTCAGCCGCTGCAACTCCTGCAGGGTGGAGAGTGGCTGCTTCATGGTCTACGACCGCTCCAACTTCATGGGAAACCAGTACTTTGTGAGGAGAGGGGAGTACTCTGACTGCCAGCGTATGGGCCTGATTGATTCCATTCGCTCCAGTCGCATAATCCCCCAAGTGAGCTGTTTTTCTATGATATTGTAGTCCTTTCTGGAAAATAATAGAGAACAGACAAGACAATGAAACTACAACTTTACATATGATACTTAAGCATCATATGGTCAAAAAGGTGATTTCAGGTTGTACTGGCACATCATAATGATAGACTTTGCATAATGGGAAATTTGTTGCACCCAACAGCACAGAGGAGCGTACAGGATGCAGCTCTTCGAGAGGGAGAACTTCGGAGGCCAGATGCACGAGCTGATGGATGATTGTGATTCCATCCAGGATCGTTACCGTATGTCTGACTGCCAGTCCTGCAACGTGATGGACGGCCACTGGCTGATGTACGAGCAGCCCCACTACAGGGGCAGGATGATGTACCTGAGGCCTGGAGAGTACAGGAACCTCAGGGAGATGGGCATGAGCAACATGATGAGGTTCAGCTCTATGAGGCGTATTGTGGATACCTGCGAGGGTCAACGCCATTGATTTCCGTAACACTAATTGTCAGGCATCAAGAGTTTGGCTGCATTTGAATAATGCTCACAAAATAAAAATCATTGATACTTATTCATGTGTTTTGTCATGCCTTATATACATTTAGTGTCTAATGAAATGGAATGCAATATGACTTAATTGACTCCAAACTGCATTCCACAGTGGTCATTTTGAAAAATTCCTCAAATAAATACAACATTAACTCATAATTTTGACCTTGTCACAAGTGAATTGCAAACGTATTTCTTTCAAACTTATACAATTTATTTATTTTTTTACTTTTATTCAAAAGCTGTCAGTGAACACTAAGCAAACTCAGATTTATCTTGTGAGGAGAATTCAGCTTTAGGTTTTTACCAAACTTGATATGTTAAGACTATTTTAACCATCTCAGTTCAGATGTCTTGGGTTGAGCCTCTGTGCTCAACAATTTAAAACTCCAGAACTTTAACGAATTTCAATTCTCCACAAAGTAGTGGATTTGTATGCATGTTTTATTCACGTCAGAGTCAACATAAAAATAAGTTTCCACCATTGATATTGATTGACCAAAATTCTGTGGAATGCATTGCGAATTAAAATATTAAATTTTCCGTCTTTGTAAATATATTGTAGACGCTTCTATTTCAATAAGACATCTTCAATTCTATTGAATTTCAACAAACAACCTTTTGACTTGCAGTCAAATCATCCAATTCATTGCTCTTATAAGATATTTGAAAACAAACATGTATTCATTAATTATTACTGCATTTGACAGTACATTGTACAGTAAATGTTGATGAGTTGTTCCCGAAGCAACATATTTGACACCCACTTATTAAGAACTGGCTCTGGCTACATTGTCATACTTGTAGAACACCATTAGAATAAACCATCTTGGGGTCAAATGTGATGCATGTGCACTGCAGGTGAGTTGGGCTGTATTTATTTGATCGTATTGATTTTTGACTGTAGTTGCCTCTTTTTCAACTAAAATAATGCTTGCGTAAATCCTTTAGTTTCCTAATCATTTTCAGTTGTCAGTATCCGTTCTCATCATGTTACCACATCCTTTCATACATTTAAAGCATATTATAGATGCAGTACTGTCATGTAAAGAGATGAGAGTAATCAAAAGGTTTCCAAGAGAAAAATCTTTATTGACTTTCAACACTGGCGATTAACAGGAATCCATGATACGCCTCATAGAGCTGAACCTCATCATGTTGCTCATGCCCATCTCCCTGAGGTTCCTGTACTCTCCAGGCCTCAGGTACATCATCCTGCCCCTGTAGTGGGGCTGCTCGTACATCAGCCAGTGGCCGTCCATCACGTTGCAGGACTGGCAGTCAGACATACGGTAACGATCCATCATGTTGTCACAGTCCTCCATCAGCTCGTGCATCTGGCCTGCAAAGTCAGGCCTTTCGTAGATTCTCATCCTGAAGGAGCCTCTGTGCTGTTGGTGGAAAAGAAACGAAATTGACTCTCCTCATTCTCATCTGCACCGGGCTCCATAACTATTGAGATGCAGCTGTAGAGTTCCTGACATCAAGCTGTCGAAATCTGCTTGGCTTGGTCACTCTGTCACCTACCATGGGAATCATGCGGCAGGATCTGATGCAGTCGCTCATGCTCATGCCCATCAGGCGCTGGTTGTCAGGGTACTCTCCCCTCCTCACAAGCATCTGGTGACCCATGAAGTTGGGCCTCTCGTAGACCATGAAGCAGCCACTCTCCACCCTGCAGGAGTTGCAGCGGCTGAGGAAGGAGGTCAGCTCAGGGCAGTCGCTGCTGGTCTCATAGGACCGACCCTGGAAGTTCTTGTCCTCGTAGAAGATGATCTGCAGACAAGCATGTCATGAGAACTCAACCGCTAATTTGTATGAGTTTGCATTGCATGTTATTTTCCAAAGCCATAATGTTGTTGGTGTGTGTTGTTGTGGTTGCAGATTGAAGCGATTATTTCCAACATAGAGAAGTTGATCAAATATTGCTCTTACTTTTCCCATGGTCATGTTGATGGAGGGATTTCCAGATGCAATGTTGCCCTATCGTACTCTGTCCCTTTTATACATGGACTGCCATAGCATCTCTGGATGCATTGTGCAGAAACCCAAGAGTCATCATTCTATATTGTGGCACAGGGCAGCACTATAGGGTGGCATACTGTATTGCACATTTTGTACTGTAGAGAATCTGTTATCTTTGTATCCAGCAAGCCCACTATACCTTTTTCCAATTTTAATGACTAATATGTTACTTTGGAATATTATGCAATTCAAAAACTGTACTCAATGATATTTAACTCAAACTGAAGCATTCCTTCAAAAATTCAATGAGTGGACATTTGACAAGGAGCTATTGTGACACAAAAGTTACACCGTTTTCAAAGATTGAAAATAACAACTCATTCTTTCCATCACAATGATACTTAACTGCAGAATTAACTTTATTTTCCTTTCCATTTAGCTTGGATCACATCTATGACTTGGTATAAGCATGGCAATAGGTAAAAACATGCAATGGCATTCTGATTGTATTTTTATTCTTCTAAACAATAGCAGCTCCATAATAGCGATGGAAGTGTGCCGTGGGAAATGAATCCAGGCCAACTTGGGCCTTGATGACTCAGGGAGATTCAAACAAAGGGGTACAAGGTGTCCTTAGGATGAAGGTCAATATAAAAGTGGCTCTGGATGGCATAACAAACTGTCACTTGGCTATCAACAATCTACAGCAACAACATGGCCAGGGTAATGGTTGCATATGCATGTAGTATTATAACATGAGAAACACAGTCTTATTTGATTCGATTTGATCATAACTGACATAGCATTTAAGTACAGCTGTAACCTCTTGATAGAGTACGTCTCAACAATGGAATGTAAAATATCTCTGTGCAAATAAAATATATTTTTAGGGAACAGTTTCACTTGAGGCGTGTATCAATGCATTGCCAAAATAGTAAAATATGTATATATATAAAATGCACATACCAAGTAAAAATAGATACGTTTTTTTTTTGTGCTCAATATCAAAAATAATCTCAATAGTCACTTGTCAGTTAAGTTCAAGTTCAAATCAGTTTTCCTGAAATGATTCCTGCCCTGCCACAGCGGCACTAGTTGCTTGCAAGGAATCCCAAAACACTTTAAGGTAGCTTGGGGTTGCTTTTTTCCCTGCAGATCATCTTCTACGAGGATAAAAACTTCCAGGGTCGTTCCTACGACACCAGCAGCGACTGCGATGACCTGAACACGCACCTGAGTCGCTGCAACTCCTGCAGGGTAGACAGTGGATGCTGCATTGTCTACGATCGCCCCAACTACATGGGGAACCAGATGTTCCTCAGGAGGGGCGAATACTCAGATTTCCAATGTATGGACAGCACGGGCATGGCTGGTGCCATCCTCTCCTGTCGTATGATCCCCATGGTAAGACAAGCGGTCATATTTAACCATAAAGAAGCTGTGTGCAAATTTCCATTTCCATGCATGCACATTTTTCCTCTAAACATTACTGGGTAAAACTGCTGAAAATTCGAGTCGAGGACAAGCTCAAATGAATGTATTTTGAAAGCATATTTATTTGTTTATCTAGCCGTACCAGACCTAGCCATGCAGTAAATCAATGTATTGAACACATCGGCGAGAACACAACATTTACAAGCAATTATTCATCCATTTATTGATTTGAATTAATCAAAATATATTGTTGATTTTTGCATGTATGGAAACATGTCAGTGACTGTACTTATTCTTCCCCAACAGCACAGAGGAGCGTACAGGATGCAGCTCTTCGAGAGGGAGAACTTCGGAGGCCAGATGCACGAGCTGATGGATGATTGTGATTCCATCCAGGATCGTTACCGTATGTCTGACTGCCAGTCCTGCAACGTGATGGACGGCCACTGGCTGATGTACGAGCAGCCCCACTACAGGGGCAGGATGATGTACCTGAGGCCTGGAGAGTACAGGAACCTCAGGGAGATGGGCATGAGCAACATGATGAAGTTCAGCTCTATGAAGCGTATTGTGGACATGTGTTGAAGTTACTAACTTTAGCTGAATGTAAAATGTGCCAATAAACTTATTTTGACATTATTTTTGTACCTCGTATTTTTTTCTTAAAACTTAACAACTCGACAAAGATCCCTTATCTTAATCCTAACATTGAATTAAAAACAAAAACATTCATTAGACTAATCTAAACTAATCTAAACTATTCATTAGAATAACAAAAAAACAGACATTTATTTATTTTCTATCATTTTAGCCATTTTATCTATCTATCAAATCCTTGCCAGAGAAGAGAAATGTATCAATTGAGCTGTAATCTATTTCATAAAGGTCAAAGATTGCTGACACTTCGGTCAAACATTCAACTGTTGACATGTTCTTAGGTGTGAGCATCTTCCTCAGGTTGCATTTAAGGTGAAGGTGAAGTCAACTTGGGGTGTTTGTTTGGCCAGGAAGCCAAAGCTCTTTCCTCAAGTCTAGGTACCTACTAGAGTTAGCTTGAACACTTTAAGTAAATGTTAACTGTGAGAAACGTACGGTATGATTTTCAAATAGTCAAAGCACAGACTATCATCTGTTTACATAGATTTACTTTACAGAATCGTGTTAAATCCGATCATCTTTGCAAGTTTAGACTATGCTCGAGAGGTTTCTGCTATGGCTTAATGATCAGCGGTGTTTTCATTCTGCCTTACTGTATATCGAGAATGTTCTCTTTTGAAAGAAGACAATGAGAGCTCATCAAAGCAGTACGACATGATAACTCTGTACACCAGATGATAGTCTACTGTACTGTACTGCACAGCATTTTGCCAAGTCAGGGGTTTTCACAACGGCAGGGCCCATTTCACTGGATTTTATATCAAAGCAAGGTATGATGAATGTAAATGTCATATTTTGTCTATTTAGGTGCACTATTGAAGAAAGAAAGGCAAACAAACGTACACTCAACATAAACATGATCGATGTTCAACTACTCCCTGTGTGAGTTAACAATTTATCTAAATGATTGTTGTTTGTTGTCATACAATATATAACTCAAGTATACAAGAGATTTGGGCACTCTATCAATGAACTAAATCCTCATTGTACATTGATTATGTCATCAGATGTCCAGTGTCTTGACATTGCTTGGGGTTGGGTAAAAGTTAATGCACCAGGGTTTGTCATGAGGCAAGCATTAATCAGACTGAACATGAGAACCCCGCAAGATCCACGTTTCCACCTTGCAGAACTTCTGCTTGTTTCACCGATTTTTGTGAAGAAATCAAATAAAACATTGTTTTCTAAAATGCTCTGTGCTTTGTGCATCTTTGCAAAAACGTGGGCTTCATGCACATACACATGCATTTTACATCAACCTGAAGGACAATAAAGCATTTTTCCTGAGTAAACACTTACCAAAAGTATGCCAGAAAAGTAGTCTGCAGTGTGCATTTGATTTGATGATGAACACCCCCATTTCACCCTACAGAGCACTAAATGATGCGTTGCAATCTGCACAGCTTCGATGTATAACACTGTACTGTCCTCTGCTTTATTCTGCTGACAAAGAGATTTATACCATTGGGCAGCAGATTCTTTTGGAGCCAGATGAAGCATAAAAGGCAACGCTCCAGTGAGGACTACAACAGAAATCACAGTAACCATGAACGGGAAGGTAACTGAGGGATGGGGATTACCATGGATACTCAATGCTGCCAAATCTTCTGAGAAAGAAAATGACCATATTTTACAAATGAGTCCCATTGCCTCTGTAAAATATCAACTAACTATGTAGAAAAATGGTTGCATTACCAGAAGTGTGACATTAGCCTTCAGTACATAGCTCATCGTCACTGCTTTGCCGTTGACTCTTGCAAGCTGCATTTGAACTTTTTAAAGTTATTTTTAGAAAGGAATAAGTTTAGCCTCGTCTGGATATCTTCAGTCTTTCCTTTAACTCAAACATCCGAGTCCCAACACTGTCTTTGCATGTTCTCCTTTTCCCCACCAGATCATCTTTTACGAGGACAGGAACTTTCAGGGGCGCTCCTATGAGTGCAGCAGTGACTGCTCCGACATGTCCACCCACCTGAGCCGCTGCAACTCCTGCAGGGTGGAGAGCGGCTGCTTCATGGTCTACGACCGCCCCAACTACATGGGCCAGCAGTACTTGCTGCGGAGGGGGGAGTACCCTGAGCACCAGCGCATGATGGGCTTCAGCGACTGCATCAGATCCTGCCGCATGATTCCCACAGTAAGCAATGGCGCTGTCAGATTTGGAGAGCACCAAATAGCCATTTCTAAAATGCTTCGAGTCTGCTAGGATACTTTAAAGATAGAAATATTAGTAGGAAAAGTATCCGTAAACTTGTGAACTGAAAATCAGATAAAAGTGATGTTGTTCTTATGTTCCATACAGCCCAGAGGCCCCTTCAGGATGAGGATCTACGAGAGGGAGAACTTCGGAGGCCAGATGCACGAGCTGATGGATGATTGTGATTCCATCCAGGATCGTTACCGTATGTCTGACATGCAGTCCTGCAACGTGATGGAAGGCCACTGGGTCATGTACGAGCAGCCCCACTACAAGGGCAGGATGATGTACCTGAGGCCTGGAGAGTACAGGAACCTCAGGGAGATGGGAAATGATGACATAAGATTCAGCTCCATCAGACGCATCACAGATTCCTATTAAATAGATTGCCTCTAGCTGCAGGCATTTTTAATAAACACTTTAAACACGATTTTTCTTTTCTGCCTCGTTCTTCCCAAAGCATTATAAAATGAATCGCATTCTGCAATAAACTGTTACAAAAGCATAGCTGTCGGAGCAATTTACTTACTGGATAATTGAAGCTCATATACAATGAATGATTGCACCTCTTAATAGGACATCCTTCCTAAGGAAATCCATGAAAAAGAACAGTATTTCTCTCTTCCATTAGCACACTGCAGCTCAGAGAGGCAGAGAGGAAGTTTAGAATGCCCATGCTGCCAAGAAATATGGTGTAAGCTGTTAATCATACCAAGGTCCCCCAGTGGAAACTTGAAGCATAAACTGTTAAAATGCAACTATACAATAAATATGAATTAAATGATCATGTACTATCATCACCAGAGAAATCTAGTGGTCACAACCAGTAGGTCTATAACACTTACTTGAACATGTATCTTTAGAATCTGCCAATAATTGCGTAACATCTTGAATAAATGTATAAAACTAAACTGAAGCCTGTAGCCACATTTTTTTTTAAAGAAAGTTGTAATTACTTTCTATTGTTAAATCATACCATCCAAGCAGTCTTTGTGATAGTCAATTTAATAACATTACCGCACCTTTTTGTAAAACACCAACAATTCTTTGCTCGTTTGAACAGGTTTGTACTGGGTTTTTCTTTGAGGACCTGAAACAGGGGTGTCTTCAGGGGTAAACACAAACAGGATGAAAAAAGGATGAAAGAAAAATAAGCAAGAACCACCATTGTCCACTTAACAGTCTGGTTTCTTGTTTGGCTCGACCTCATATTGTTCAGTTATTGAATGTAAAAATGAATTAAAACATTGGCATAAACACATTGAATTCTTGTTTGTTGCTTAATGCACTCTATGTTCCATTTGTCTAACGGCTGCAGTGAATTTTTAAATTGTAATACAACAATAATAAATCAGTTACCATGATTAGTTTCTATAGTTAACAACAGTGGACACCAATATGTAAGAAACAAGTGTTCATAGTGCGACTGTTTAATTGATTGGTTTTGAAGAAGCCATTTTCACAATGCTCCGCCCCCTGCAAAGTATGATTTATGGACATGGCCCACTGCAGACAAAAGCGGACTGCATATTTATGAGTGGATCCACACAAAAGGGTTATGTGAAAACATCCAATTCTGACACATTGTTACAGTTTTTTCATGATTTACAAACATGTGTCAAAAGCACATTTGATATTTAGAACAGCTTTCATTCGGCTCAGTAGTAGAGAGGCCTGTGGTATTTGAAAATTGCTTGATAATGTTATCGAGTCTGGGGAAATTTCTTTTGATCATCCATTCAAAAAGTACAATACCTAGTACTGACCTCTGGTCCTGTACAAACACAATGATAAATGACAATTCTGTGATTGTAAATACAGTTCAAAGAGGCCCCTTTAAAATACTGCTAACGCAGTGCTTCACACAAAAGAGATGTAGATTCTCTGCATGTGAAGCACGGTATAAAAGTACCCAAGGTCCGTGCATCAGATATACAAATTCATCATTTTCATACGCATTCGGAAACCCTCACCACATTCACCATGACCGTGGGCAAGGTAAAGTACACCGCTGAAGTGCAAGCCAAAACTGCAGAGAATGAAAGTTTGAATCTTCAAGAAACTATAGAATAACCATGATTTGTATTTCTCCACCAGATCATCTTCTACGAGGACAGGAACTTCCAGGGTCGTTCCTATGAGACCAGCAGCGACTGCCCTGAGCTGACCTCCTTCCTCAGCCGCTGCAACTCCTGCAGGGTGGAGAGTGGCTGCTTCATGGTCTACGACCGCTCCAACTTCATGGGAAACCAGTACTTTGTGAGGAGAGGGGAGTACTCTGACTACCAGCGCATGGGCATGAGCGACTGCATCAGATCCTGCCGTATGATTCCCATGGTAAACATACATTTGTGTAACTATCTCAGCTAGTTGGACTGAGTTGCAAGGTGACCATGTGTTTCGCAAAGGGTCCTGATTATGTTTCTGCTCTTTTCTATTTCCAGCATAGAGGATCTTTCAGAATGAGGATCTACGAGAGGGAGAACTTCGGAGGCCAGATGCACGAGCTGATGGAGGACTGTGACAACATGATGGATCGTTACCGTATGTCTGACTGCCAGTCCTGCAACGTGATGGACGGCCACTGGCTGATGTACGAGCAGCCCCACTACAGGGGCAGGATGATGTACCTGAGGCCTGGAGAGTACAGGAACCTCAGGGAGATGGGCATGAGCAACATGATGAGGTTCAGCTCTATGAGGCGTATTGTGGATTCCTGTTAATTTACTGTTTTTTAACAGTGGGTTTTGAATAAAGGCTTGTACATGAAAGCACATCTATACATTGTGATATTTACAAGACAAATCCCAAGAACTAACAACATCCTTTACCATCAAAAGTGAAACTTGCAGGATAAGATTTATGAAAATGTAATTTTACTTACCATAAAACTATAAAAGAATACAATTGAAAAAATGATACCACCATGTGAATCAAGGCTTCTGATCTGCAACAAGTTCAAAGCAAAGGGAATACAAAATGATGTCCTGTAGATATTTCATAAACAAATATTGTTAGCTTGGTTTTAACTATTTCACTCAGCTATTTGAACATCCTGTAACTTTAGGTGTAAAGAAAGCTTCACACCAGGTTTTGGATTACTATTTATGCTGCTGATATGTCACACATAGTACATGAAATGCTCAAAAAACAGCAGTCAAGACATGGTGGCAAGAAGAAAAGGAAGCAGTCTTTCCTGATGCAGACCAGACAAGTAAACTTCACCTCAAGTCACCAGCGATGGATAACGGATCACTTTTCCATGGAGAAGCCTCGGTCTTGGTGCCATTGAGGGCCACTTGGTCCCACTGATGAGGCTCACTACTGCCCCGGGAGGAAGAACAGGAGGATGGGAGGATAGCAGTGAATTTCTCTGATAGACAGCCTGCACCATGTGTATGTATGTTTCATGATTGTGAGATCCAAAAATGTTTCATATTTACATTGAAGTCATTTAGCAGATTGTTCATCTAAAGCAACTGCCACAGAGTACATATATATCTATATATAGAGAGATATATCTATTTATATAGATATATCTACATATCTATATACATATAAAAAATACATAATATAACTAAGTTTTGTTTTTACCTCATATTTGTATGAATTTAATTGTAATCGAAAGTCAGCATACATATAGATTTTTATTTCAATATCAGTTAAATATAAAGATGACTTTAAAGTAAATATTACATATGATTGGAGTTCAGCTAAATTGCTACTTGTATTACATCTCAAATGGCATTTTATCATATGAAAATTAATTATAGACAAGAGTTTGCTCTTGCTATGGTTTTAGTTCAGTTTATAATAAACTAAACTACACGCTTCCATTGTTTAGCAGACCACTCAGTACCTTTGTTTCAACAAGAGACACATGACAGCGTCCAAACATCCGCGAAATGCAATCTATAGAAAGTAGCTCAATGGGAGGGTTTGGCTCCAACAAAAGAAGAAACAGAAAGACCTGGCAACGCTGACAATATTGAAATGAATAGAGGCTGCACTGTAAATATGCGCTGTATAAAAGCTGTACGGCGACACTAAATGGCTTCTATTTTGTCATACGAGTAGTCTGGGTATGGGATGTTTCTGTCCTGTAACTCATTACTGTAATCAGATTCATACCTTTTTGTCTGATACCTTCGATGACAATGTCTGGCATCACTAAAGGACAGTTAACATCCCAGTAGGGCTCAGCGCTGCAAAAAACAAACAAACAGATTACGCAGTGTAATACCTCACGTATGTATACATGTGTTCAAATATTCATCTTACACTACTGTTTGTTGAGACGTTGAAAAGAATGGAATGCTAATTGATGTGCGTGGATTGTGTGTTTTGTTTTTTGTTGTTGCTTTTGAGCTTTTCTACTGTTAATGACTTTATTTGAGTGTAGAATCCTGTATTATGTGTTATAGTAGTTTGCAATGTTAAGGATTGTTTTCTAAGAAGGATCCTGAAAGTTCCCAAGCATACAATATTTTCTCTTTATGTGTATGAGTACAAAGAGACAAACAGTGCATTATGGATCTTCCCTTGTTTCTGTGTATTGCTTGATTTCGCATTTTCCTAATAATATTAATAAAGGAATACCCTACTCTGTGCTTCACAAAAACAAATGATACCATTATTGTACTGTAGATCAATGCTATTTATGTATCTACCTCACACTAAGTTTAAAGAAATAATGCCATCAACGTATGTTTAATCACAATGTATAAGCTATTAGACTCTAAACCATTTCACTAAAACCCAGACCAAGTTGTTATGAGCTCACAGCATCAACTGAAAAGACATTGTTTTCCAACAAAGTGACCAGCTAGGTCATCAGTTTCCATGACATACCGCAGGTATATAAAGAGCATGCAGTCCACCACAGGTGCGGTAGTGTAACTCCAATACAATGGGAAAGGTAAGACTGCTTGTTCTGCTCTGCATCATTTGTGCTTCAACATACAGTCTCCGTAGATTTTTCAACCGAAATCAATAAACGCTGATGATTTGAGCCCTGGGTCTCACGTTGCAGTCTCTACGGTTTATCCTCTCTCTCTCTCAGTTGAGCTCACTGCTGGGGAAAGGGCAGGGCCAGGATCTGCAACACTATAACACAATCACCAAACCTTGATTGGTCTGTCTTTAGATCATCTTCTATGAAGAGAAGAACTTCCATGGTCATTTTTATGAGTGCAATGGATGCTGTCCCAACCTGCACTCCTTCCTCATGCACTGTAACTCCTGTAAGGTAGAGAGCGGACTCTGGATGCTCTACGAACGCCCCAACTACGCTGGTTACCAGTACTTCCTGAGGAGTGGCGAATACTCTGACTACCTGCTCTGGATGGGTTTCAATGACTGTGTCAGATCCTGCCGGAACATCCCTGTGGTAAGGGACAGGTCAAGGGTCAAACCAAGTCCTGATATCTTGGTTCAGTGATATCTATCAAACGATCAAACATAAGATCACAACACTTAATGCAGCTTGCATCTACAAATACCTCATGGTACAAATCCGTCAGATTTTGGGGGGGCAATCCACTCTCTGAGGTATAAAAACATGCTTTTAAAACCACTTTTATCTCCACAGCACCAAGGGCCACACAGAATGAAGGTGTTTGAGCAGGCTGACTTTGAAGGTCACATGATGGAGTTGACCGATGACTGCCCCTACCTCTCAGAACGTTTCCACAATAATGACGTCCACTCCTGCAACGTAATGGATGGTCACTGGATCTTCTACGAGCACCCTTATTACAGGGGCTGCCAGTACCTGATCAGCCCAGGAGACTACAGAAGGTTCCATGAGTGGGGTAGCATGACTGCCAGGGTGGGCTCCATTAAGCGTATCACTATGAAATCAACTTAAATGCGTTCATTGCTAAATCATTAAGGAATAAAGTCATGAACTTTCTATTGCATGCACGGCGGGTTTTTAAATTCACAACTCACAAAGTCCTTACACCTAATGGAAATGTGACAATTACCAAATGTGTGGACATTGTTGAATATATATGTTTGTGTGTGTGGAATAACCATGCATTCGGTTTGACCAACAGTTTTTATGGTCATTAACATTCAGTTCAATAACACAATGGACACAATCGTTTTTTGGGGATCAGCAGTCTTTTTAATCAGCAGAATCGAATTGAAATTTGTAGTTACAGTGAACTGAGAGGTTTGGAAAACTCTGTTCTATGGAAAGCTTGAGACAATTCCATAGGAGCTTGGTGCAACCTTTTACCTTGGAATAGTGTAAGAGAAAGAGAGCTCAGGTGTCATTTTACAATGCTACAAACAGTTCTTATCAACTTATTTTGCTGATGATAAGGTGCCATATTACAGATTTCACATCGTCTTGTACTGCATATCAGTTCATGTCTGCACAAGACAAAGACAGTGATGATGAGCGTTCATTCTTTCATTCCATTGTCTCTTGGCTTTGAATGTTTCGTTAACACCCGCAGTACTTCACACTGCTGCACCTCAGAAACAGCAACAACAGCATAACTGTTTCCAAAATGCAAGTTTATTGAGAACTGACATTGGAAAGTGAATGAGCATTTCTAGTTGGAGTCGGTGATTCGTCGGATGGAGCCGATCCTGGGGCTCATGCCTCCCCAGTCGTTGTACCTCCTGTACTCTCCAGGCTTCAGGTAGTACTGCCTGCCCCTGTAGTTGGGCTGCTCGTACATCAGCCAGTGGCCGTCCATCACGCTGCAGGAGTTGAATTCGGACATGCGGAAACGATCCTGGACGTTGGGGCAGTCGTCATTCAGTTCCATCATCTGGCCAGACATTTCTGGCCGATCGTACAGCCTCATCTTATAGTTGCCTCGGTACTAAAACAGAGGGTATCAAATTGAACAACACATTTGTGAAATCCATGACAATAGAGCTGCAACTGTCCAAACAAGCAATCAAATACAACTTAACAATATGACTATGAACTAAATAGCAGATTCTAGCAAAACCATCCGCGCTGCTGTGTCTTTTAACATGTGTTTCTGGTGGACACAGCCTTGTGCTAAAATTAAAAAGGGTACAAACATAAGAGGAGACCTTGAACAAGGCTGTGGTCTGATTATTCCTTGTCTGGTCTAGTTTGGGGATACTGGGGACCCTAATTAATCTCACCGTTGGAATCATACGGCAGGACCTGATACAGTCGTTGATACCAATCATCCGCTGGTTGTCAGGATACTCCCCTCTCTTTAGGAAGAACTGGTGACCTGTGTAGTTGGGCCTCTCGTAGACCATGAAGCAGCCATTCTCCACCCTGATGGAGTTGCAGCGGTTGAAGTAAGAGTGCAGGTCGGCAGAGTCGGTCACGCACTCATGGTGACGTCCTTGAAAGTTCCTGTCCTCATAGAAGATGATCTGCAGACAAGAGTTTCAACATTTTTTAACTAACCTTTGTTTTCACCTTCAACGTCATGCCAGTTGGTTGCATTTGAACAAGGCTATTTGATTTCACTGGCGATTAAAAAAAGACAAGCAGGATGTTAGCTTACCTTTCCCATTGTCATGATTGGTGGTGGCAGATAGACACTCAATAGTGACTCGCCCTGTGCCCTTTTATAAAAAGCTGCGGTGTGATTGCGCAGCATAAAGTATTGTCATTCAAATAAGTACCATCTAGAGTAAGGGAAACCAATCTGGTTATGTATAGCAATGCTTCACTGTGTGAGGACTTATTGTTCTTGCCCATCAAAATGCTACAGTACAGTGGCCTGCTGGGCCACAGCATCAGCAAAACACAAAGCAAGGTCTGCATGGCACTGTCACTGACAACATCCATCACATTTTGTATTATCCTTTTCAGTGTGCAGAGGTACTTGGATTACATCTGCCATTCTCTGTTCAGGTTCATTGCCAACTAAGTCAGCTCACGATCATTTTATGACAGATTCGGTCAACGAATCCACATTTAGCTTTTCACAAGACGGTATGGATTGGTATAACGAGAGCAGCAATGTTTTAACGTCCAGTGATAGATAAACTATGGTGCGTGCAGGAATGAAATAAACAGACGTTAGCCTCAGAGATGCTGCAACCATTTTATTCAACGTGTGAAAAAAGGTATACAGGAGAATCTTGAAGAGGATTGTGTTGTCATTAGAGGTCCATGAGACGTCGGATGGAGCCGATCCTGGGGCTCATGCCTCCCCAGTCGTTGTACCTCCTGTACTCTCCAGGCCTCAGGTAGTACTGCCTGCCCCTGTAGTTGGGCTGCTCGTACATCAGCCAGTGGCCGTCCATCACGCTGCAGGAGTTGATGTCGGACATCTGGAAGCGATCCATGACGTTGGGGCAGTCGTCATTCAGTTCCATCATCTGGCCGGCCATGTCAGACCGGTCGTACATCCTCATTCTGTAGGAGCCGCGGTGCTGTGGAGACATCAGAGACACCGTCGTAACTTCAGATAAACCAGGTGTCCAAAATCATCTTACGGACCAGTATCTCAATAGCAGATTCACACTGAAACCCTACCCTTGACTATTACATGAAGATCTCTGTTTACACTGACTGTACTGACACAGCCCACATTGTGCCATCCTATCAGACGCTTACCATGGGGATCATTCGGCAAGACCTGATGCAGTCAGTCATGCCCATCATGCGCTGGTAATCAGAGTAATCTCCCCTCTTCAGGAAGTGCTGGTGTCCCATGTAGTTAGCACGATCATAGACCATAAACATGCCGCTGTCCACCCTGATGGAGTGACAGCGGTTGAAGTAAGAGTGCAGGTCGGCACAGTCACTCATGCACTCATGGTGACGGCCACCAAAGTTCCTGTCCTCATAGAAGATAATCTAAGGATAGAAAAGCAGACGCTATGGGTCACATGATTCCTCGAAGGTCAGGTGGAATTTCTTTTTGGTGCCTCGGGAAGAAGATTCAACCCTAATAAAAGTGTGTCCATGCTAGGAAGTGTATGGGAATGCACATCAAACACATGTACCTTGCCCATGTTAACTGACGGTTGAGTCACTTGCTGTGGTTTAACCCCATGCTCAATGACATTCCTTATATGTGTTTGAGTTGTGGAAAGGTGTGATGCGTGGTTTTGTCATTCAAATGAGCAGATGTTTTGAGTCAGCAGAAAGCTCACCAGTTCCATGTTCTTTGAGGTCCTCACTGTGACATTGTAAATAGTCTGACAGAACCTTCAAGTGAAGCACAACACTACCTTGACAGGTTTAATCTTTGCAATCATTTTGTTGAATGCTTGTTCTAATATTCACTATATAGTTATTAGTCCTGTATTTGAGTATGCAGATATCGCATTGTGTGCCTAATTTGTAATAACTATGAATGCATCATTATTAATGAATAATTGTTCAGAATTCTTTCAGATTCATTTTGTTGTGGGATTAGACATTTACATTACAACATTGTAAAACTTCTCTGTGATCTTTGTTATTATAATTGGTCTTCCCACTATGCTCTGCTTTTCTTCCTTTGACTGACAGTGACAGGAACCAACACCATTTGTGTTTACATGGAAGGGAAACGACTATTCATGACATGGGATCTGTTTTCATTCTCTCAGGACTCTTCTCTAGACAATAAGCATTTTCTTCTGTCCAATGACGCATTGTCTGTCATATCTTTCTGGTTGGGATCTCTGCCAACGAGGCATGTTTCCACTGCGTGACCCAGATCGACCCAAAGGTTTGAAAATATGTACGTGTCAAGGGACCCTGCTGCAATAGAACTAGACTAGAACAATCCAGTAATCAACTGAGCCTAGCTGTCAGAGGACATACAAAGGTTTGGTTTTGTAAAAACTAAAAACTAAATGAATATCACTTTCTGCTACACTTTTGCAGTAATATCTGTTTTACATTCTATACGCTGACCCAGAGGCAGAAAATGAAGTACCAACAGCAGGAACCATTTGGGGTGTGAATTTATTGACTAGACAGTGGAGAGAATTTGGTTCCTAAAAGTCAGTGATCCTGCGGAAAGAGCCAGTGGTGGCGCAGGTGGCTCCCCAGTCGCTGAACTTCCTGTACTCCCCAGGCCTCATGAAGTACTGGCGCCCCCTGTAGCTGGGGTGCTCATACATGGTCCAGTAGCCCTCCATCACGTTGCAGGAGTAGATGTCACGGCTGCGGAAACGACCTTGGACAGAGTCGCAGTCCTCGTTGAACTCCATCATTTGGCCCTGGAAGTCAGGGCGCTCGTAGATTCTCATGCGGTAGGGTCCTCCACTTGTCTGCTGGGGCAGTGGGGCAGATACATAGATCAACTGAGGTTATCTGAGGTGAGTAGTATTGTAGCTTTCAAGAAAATGCTCCCTGACAATGCACAGGAATCAGAGGTGTCCACGGTTCACAAATAGAGTTGAGGCTACGTGACACAACTCACAGATGGGGTGAGACATGAGAAGTAGGCGGCTTTGCGTAACATTTTTCAGACAGATGCAGTCCCTGAACTTTGGTCTAAAAACTGGGTCTATTATTTGACCCCCATTACTCAAATTGTACTTTCCACTGAATCTACCAGCTCAGTGTACAGCAACATCAAAATGATAATGTCATTTGCACTGTTGGGATAACAAAGGCCTTCACAGACAATGGACAGAAGCTACACGTTCAAAAATCCACAAAGTACCCGAACAAAAAACCAACAAACAAGCCCCTTTTCTCACCACCCTGCTACTCACATAAGAGAAAGTACGGCAGGAGCGAATGTTGTCATTGTAGCCCATCCAGCGCTGGTACTCTGGGTACTCCCCCCTGGTCAGGACATACTGGTAGCCAGTGTAGTTGGGTCTCTCATACAGCACCCAGCACCCTCCATCCACCCTGATGGAGTTGCAGCGACTGAAGTGGGGGTGCATGTCAGGGCAGTCCGTGTCGCACTCATAGGAGCGCCCCTGGAAGTTTTTATCCTCATAGAAAGTGATCTAAAATCAGGGTCGAAGCAGGAATAGGTTTCAGTGTCACGCTATCTTGCCTTTTATGGCAAGGAGTTTGAATAGGTTTGGTCATATCAAGCTATCCAATATTAACCTCCAATTTGCAAAGTATTGCATATTGGAGGTTCTGTAAACTATGACAGTGACAAATCAGTTTAAACAAATGTACAGCTTCTCCCCCACTCCCAAACAATTAAACATTCATTCATTATTATCTAAGGCATATTTACAACTGCTCCCCAATTGCTCAGCCTTACCTTACTCATTCTGTACTGAGAGTTGGGGCTGTTTTCCTCAATGTAATATCCATGACAGAGCCGCGCCTGTTTTATAAACCTCAATAAAAGGTCAATGGATCAGACGTTTTGTTATTTTAATGAGGAGGGATTTGGTGCTTTTGCGATGCTGCCAAGGTCTTGATCCCGTCCATACACATAAACCCCTGATTCATCAATGCAAACATCCGAGCCCCGCACTTTATTCCCCCACGTGTCTTCATACTGTATATTGTCTACACAAAACGTTTATCCACTAATCCACAATTACTGGATAATACATGAATACATGCTCACTCTTTGGAATGCTTTAGGTCATCACAATTTCAATCATTCAGGGGAAAACACTGCTGCATATTAGAATTTGATACACGGATCAAGTTATGGATGGCAAGGAAGGGGGGGTAGCACAGTCCTTTAATTAGTGGTGTGTCTTAATAGCTGTAGGCTACAAGTTAAAAAAAATCTGCTATAAGCTTTAAGTTACAGTTGAATTAGTATTACATGTGAATGAGATAAACATCTGCAGAAACATATCCTTTGTTCCCAATTTGCAGATGATGGAGATGACTCTAACAATCCAATTGACTGATGAGTTCGATTTAATCAGTAGCAATTGTATTTGTCAGAAGTAATAGACACCACCAGGTGCAGACTTTGAGCGAAAAGAACACATTTTGTAATAAAACGTCTCTACTGTGTTACTGTGCCGGTCAGTTTGTGGGTAAAAAGTGTTGGATGTCTTTCTGTTCGTGGGCCTGTCTCCTATCCCACATGACATCAGGAAGCGCTGTGCGTACTGACATCCGGATTCCAGGCGAGATGGTCATGGCGGAGGGTACAGCTGTTCTGAGGAGGAACCGACCAGGGACTAAGACAAAAGTATTGTATTTTTTAGCATTCTAACGTGAAAGGCTAGTACATTTTTTTAAGATGTAGTATAATTTAGTATGACAAAGTTACATTATTGTGGCTAACTAACAGGCTGGCTAGCTAGCTATTACGCTTGTCGTCTTGCCAGCATCCGGTACTGTGACTGCTATTGGCTACAACTAGAACTAGCTAGTTTTGTCAAACTAGCTACCAGCTAGTTAGCCACATAGCTAGCCTAACATTGTCCAGCTACCCCGTTGACTGGCTAATTTATAGGTATCCTATTACTTGCCTGGTGGTTTTAGTATGCGTGTAAACGTAGCTTGGTTAATTCGGTGGCTAATGTCGACTAAGTACAGTACTTTGCTAGATACGTGATTGTAGATAGCTGTAGCTAAATTATGTTAGCGAAGTAGCTTGCTAGGCTGAAAATGTCACTGACAGTGACAGCTGATCTGTTAGTTACTAACAATGTCAGTTAGCTAACTTAGATATAACAACAACCGTTCAGGCAAACTGAATTGTCGACGGCTAGTTTTCTAACTTGTCTTGCAGGTTTTAGGGAATGTTGAAAAAGTAGGCTACGTTCGGGCTAATAAAGGAAAGGTAACTGAATAGCTTATCTGGTTTTGTAACGTCTACAGGATTTCTACAATTGGCCAGATGAGTCATTTGAGGAGATGGACAGCACTCTGGCCGTGCAGCAGGTGAGATCTTAAGCAAATAGCCAGCTAATATTCTTAAAAGTGGCTGTACTCCTAAATCAGTTGTTGGAGGGATTAATTATATAAGATATAGGCTTTATGTAGTGGTTGGGCCTACCCATTTCGGAGTATGGGTCTCTATCATTCAAACTTGCCTTGCTAGCGATTTGGTCTTTTCTGGCTACAAAGACTGTGTTGTTTCTCCTCAGTATATTCAACAGAACATCAGGTCAGACTGCGCCAACATCGAGAAGATTCTGGACCCCCCCGAGGGCCAGGATGAGGGAGTCTGGAAGTACGAACACCTCAGGTGACTGCTCAACTGACAGGCTACTCTGGAACAGACAGTGTGTCCAGGGGCGCTCGGGTGAAATTTGAACTTGATCATCCGTTTGGTGTCAATGAACCAGCTTTGCAAGCATCGAACCCTTTGTAACCACCCTAATTTGTTGTCCAATGTTCTGTGTTTCAGGCAGTTTTGTCTTGAGCTGAATGGTCTTGCTGTAAAGTTACAGGTATACTATAACGCCGTGCTCTATGTTGATCATAATCGTCATTTTCGTTTTTGCTACATATTAGAAGTACAAACTAGGTTTTGTCAAACTCACATCGATATCTCAAACTGGGGCTCATCGGGGATATGCTGAACGTGATTTGCAACCAGTTGTCTTGGTATTCCTCCAGGGAGAGTGCCATCCAGACACCTGCACCCAGATGACTGCCACAGAGCAGTGGATCTTTCTCTGTGCTGCTCACAAGACTCCCAAAGAGGTGGGTACCCCTCCCTCACGTCACAGGCTCAGCCTTCTGGAGGAGAGTTTGAACCCCTGCCATTTTCCTTGGCATTTCAGTGTCCTGCCATCGACTACACCCGACACACCCTAGATGGAGCAGCCTGCCTCCTGAACAGCAACAAGTACTTCCCCAGCAGGTAAAGATAGCGTCCACTCCCTGACGCACTCCCCTTGTGCCCCGTACTGCACGCACAGCTCACTAACGTGATCAATCAACGCTCTGTCCTGCTACGCCTCTTTCGTCTTCACGTTTACTGTCGAGAACTTGCAATTGTTCTACAGAAACCCATGTGACTTGATTGTGTTTTGGCTGAATGCAGGGTGAGCATCAAAGAATCTTCTGTTGCCAAGCTGGGCTCAGTTTGCAGACGGATCTACAGGATATTCTCTCATGCCTACTTTCACCATCGCCAAATCTTTGACAAATATGAGGTAAATTGCTATGTCATTTCCTGTTGCGTCGTTTCATGCATACCTTGTACTGCTAACAGTTTATGGAAACCATGCTCCTTACACCATCAGTTAAACACCTCTATGCTGGAACAGGTTGCCTATGGAATTCTAAGGTATTTTTTCCCCCTTGTGCAGAATGAGACGTTCTTGTGCCATCGGTTCACACGGTTTGTGATCAAGTACAACCTGATGTCCAAGGACAACCTCATCGTGCCCATCATGGAAGAGGAGGTCCAGAACGAGGCAGAGGGAGAGAGCGAAGCCTGAACGCCAGCTACATCACGCCAAACCTACAAGCACACGCACACGCACACACACATGCACACACACACACACACACACACACACACACAGACACACACACAGACCCTGTCCATCCTAAACTGTACATTATCACAGACCCAAGAGAAAACAAGCACACTAAAAATCACATGCTAGTGTTAGTACAAAACTGTCATGACTGTAATAACTGAGACATAACATCTCAATCTAACCTGAATGTTTCAGATATAGCAGTGTTGTGGTGAAACGTTACATTCATTGTACTCCCTTGGTTGACTGTGGGATTGTGTCTTTACCTAACAAACAGACTAACTTTGCCTTTCTGCTTGGTTTTGTTTCCCTTCTTCTTAACTTCCTATTCTTTGTATTCTATCATCTTTGTCCAAATGTGGGGCTGTGTGAAGTCACAGCCAAGGCAGCTGTGCCACAACCAAATGTTACAGACCGTTATATCATCGCCGTATCCAGGTCGAGATGCCAACTGAACACTGGATCTGTTGAATGATGTGGGGGGTCACATTACAGTTACTGGCCCACTTTCTTATGAAAGCATTTGAGAGCTACTAAATAGTGCAGGTGTCTCTCAGCTGAGGCTGTTTGCTCACTGGACAAAAGATTCTGCACCTGTTCTTCAACAAAAAGCCTTTTTCCAGGTTATTGGTTATATGGGGGGACGACTATTTTCATACGTCATTCAGAAAATCTGTTGATTCTATTCCTTTTGTTTCAAGAGTAATTTATTGTTTGAAATATGTGAGTAAATAATGATTGACAACTGTGTGGTGCTGTCTTAGATTTTAAAAGCAATAGTTGGTCTTGTTCAATTTCTTCATCCCATGTTGAATTCTGAACTATTGTTACTCAAAAACAAAGGCAATGTAACACCTGTTTTGTCATTTTGTCCCTGGTGGATATCTATTCACATTTTATAAATTAAAATGTCAGATATATTTACAATCACGCATTTTTGGTATATTAAGATTCACACTCATCAAATCAGTTTGAGTGTTGGTTACTGTATAGATGTTGATTCAAAATCAAACTTTATTTGTCAGAACAAATGACCTCTTCATTTTAGGAACACACAGTTCTGCTCTCACATTAAGAAGGCAAGTCATGACTTAGCAGAAGATACATGTAACGGGACATGCGATTGGTCAGAACTATATACCAAACATGACATGAAGCTTTCTTTTAAGATGCTCATTTGACCCTGAGATTTGTTCCTACAAAACACTGCTTGAGGTCTCAGTGCTTTTCAATGTAACTGGCATTACAATAACTGAACATACCAAAAGGTGCATATTCCTAGAAAGAATACAGCATATTTATACTGTTATAACATCCTGAGCAGACAGAACAGTTGCACAGTGAAACATCTCAAACATCAAACTATTAGACAATAAAATCTTCATATTTGCTAACAAATATTACATTTCTGTTCTATGACATGTGAAACTAAAGGTCCCATGGTAGCTGTCAATGACTTCAGTATAAAAAGAATACTTGTTAAAACAGTGTTTTAGTGACATTCACTACCATCAGCATGTACTGCAACTGTAAAATAGCGTTCCGTTTCTGAAAATGAATGGCTATGTTCTAGTTGTTCCGATTGCAATTTAAAAGTATTTATTATAAAAGGGGTTGAATTAACTGAGGCATGGTTGACACATAAAATGAAACCTTAAAACTCTGCGGTGGGCAACCTTATACAAAAAAACGACCAGAACCACCTAAATACTTTCACATTTCTAAAGAAAGTATAATAATGGGTGTAACATTGACTTTTTTCTCTCGTAATTGTCTAAAAGCAATTAATTATTACTAACTAATTAAGGGTTAAACCTGTCAAATATAAAGAAAATTAATCCTCAGAAAACCTGTTTATGTATTCATATGTTTAAAGGCAGTTAAGTCATCAGAATGATTCAAGATAACTGCAGTATAAATACCCAATAATACCTTACACATTCATTCTTTCTGCTTTTCAAGAAAGATTAGCAACAAAAAAAAAGGAAACGGCAGCGACCTTATATAGCCTAATTTGACAAAATCGATCCTAATTAAGACATCTCAATGAAAGATGTCCATTTCACATGAGTTCAGTTCGGAGCTCTCTGATGACCAAAGATCATGAATGAAACTATTTCAGAGGACAGAGCACTCTTCTCTTGTCTTTCATGAGGGGACAACACAGACTGTTGTGCACTATAAAAGATGACAGAAAAGTGGCATCACTGCAGATAGCACAACGGCAACTGCTGATTTCTGGTCAGGAAGCATTTTTTCAGTTCTCTACCAACTGTAAACTAGTAGCTGACAGAGGTTATTTAAGGTGCTCGGTTTATATTCAGATTGCCTTATGTTCTGAGAGGAATCGATGTAGTAATGTATTGATTTTCCTACAAGCGTGGGAGGAGAGGACAGATCAGACACTACACTAATGTCTTCAGAGATGACCGTTACAAAGAGAGCAGAGGCAATAACAAACTATAGCCCCACTGGGAACACTCAACCTGAGATTAAAAGTTGATGACTTTCAGCCTGGTTTGATTCAGTTTGGCCACTGAACAGTCCAAAGCTGAGGTGTTCCTGCGGCGTTTTGCAGAGAGAATGAATGTTCAGACAAAAAGGTCCATAACGTTTTTGCTTCATTGATAGTCAGTGTAATGGGTAGAGTAGAATACAGCTAGATACGTATTAAAAGGAACATCTTCAGTGCATGTACTTGTTTTAAGAATACCAGTAATATCAAGTGGCTGTTAGGGGCAGGATTGGGTTGGCTGGAGGCTGGATGGAGGGAGAAGGCTGGTGAGCGGAGAGAGAAGCGGGCTGTCGTTTACCCCGCCCTGAGAGATGATATCAGAGGGGTGGGCGGAGTCTATTTTAGAGGCTCAGAGATGGGCAGGAGGGCGTGGTCTGTGATGTCAGGGCGGTAGTCCTTGTGCAGGTAGGTGTAGTGTGGGCTGCGGCCGTACCTCGGCTTCAGGCTGATAGCGGCCCCCCCTTGCAAGGCGTGGAACTTCTGCTCCTGACGAAGGAACGCCGCAGTTAGTCATCTGGAACTCTGTGAAACTCTGTGATCGACTTTGATTTAGCGTCCAAAAGACGCCGATTTCCTTTTGAAACACATGAGATGATCCTCTGTCTTACCTTCCCAGGGTCCTGCTGCATGATGATTGGGGCCAGTCCCCCAGGGCTCTGGGCATACAGCTGATGGTAGGACTGAACCAGGGGATCCACAAACTGCTGCAAACACAAAGCTCCTAATGTAGGCCGCATACGACATGGTGCTGACCCAGCTTTCCCCCACTGTGTCACGGTGTGGTTTCGGCTATGCAGGTGAAGTATCTGTACCTCTGGGATGGTAGTCTCCAGGAGGGGTAAGGCAGCCTGGACACAGCTGCTGTCAGCAGGCGGCTCTATGGGCTGATAGAGAAGCTCAGAGGGCTGCATATACATCACTGGGCTGGAAGGGACCGCAGACTGAAACACACACACACGCACACACACACACACTTACAAAATGCACCCTGAACTCAGTCTACCTTCAATGTCCGTGCTGCTACCCATACATGGTTTACCTGAGGGACATTCCACTGCAGGTGGCCGGGGGGCACACACTGGGCGGGGGGCTGGTGCAGAACACAAACACGGACAAGAGTGTCAGTATCAAGCAGTAAGGCTGTGTGTGTGTGTGTGACACTTTATGACAATGTCCATAGATTGATGGAGTTGTAACATATAAGGTGTCCTGATGCCCGATGTCTCTCTTCAGACCTGGTAATGGTGGTAGGCTGGCTGTTGGTAGACTGGCTGAGGCGGATGGGTCAGCATCACAGGAGAGCCCGACACCGACCGAGAGTGAGACTAAACAGATCATAAAAATGAATGATGGAGACCCAGACCCACATACCCCCACCCTCACACACAGTTAGATTAGGACTTACACGCCAGTGTGAAGCCAGGGACTTGATTTCTGGACTGTGGAAGTAGGCCACTCCGTTGTGGTAGGTGTAAGGGTAGCCTGTGGGGGTGGTGAGGTACATGGTGCCACACTGCGCTGGCACAGCCATGGCATGGTTGGGGCTGGACACAGAGAAGCTGTTGGCTGAGCAGAGGGAAAGGAAACCATCGTCGTTCGTTACTTTCTCCCCATTCTCCCCTTCATCCTACGCCAGACAGTTTAACACATGCAAATATTTAGCAATATTTTGGTGTGAAATACATACGACAACTAAAAACACTCCATGATTCAATTCAAGTCGCGAGTAAAAGTTACGTGGAACGAGTTTGTTCCTCTCACTTACACTGCATAACCACTTGTTGCTTTCGGATGGCCTGGCCGATGTTAAGCCTCTTGTCCCTGAAGTTGAACCCATCTGCCTAAAGAATAGCAGGGTCTGATTTAGGCATAGAAGGACAACTGATTCCTCACGTGAAAAAAAACTCCAACTTCTAAGCAGTCTACTTACTTCATGCAGGACTTTCTGCGCATCATCCTGTGTCTCAAAGGTAACAAATCCATACCTATAGGATGGGCACAAATCATTTAATGTGACGTTTTCATTTTGCTGACGCTTACCCAACACAACATGGCTGATTTGAACCAACATCATCTTGAATTTCAAGCGAGCACTGTTCAATGAGTCATACCTGTCCTTAAATGGATGGAAATAACCATCCTCTGGCCTACTTTACAGTCAAACTTTTAAGACCACGGTGTAATACAAAACAAAATGACAAATGAACCCCATGATGCAGCCATTTGGTGACAACGGTTAAATTGACCTATTTATCATAATTGGAAAGTCGTTCTAATCAACTCACCCTTTTGACACCCCAGCACGGTCAGTCACAATCTTCACCTCTTTAACTGCTCCATGCTGGGAGAAGAACCGTCTCAGGTCATTCTCATTAGTCTACACACACACACACACACACACGCACACGCACACTTTTAGTACCAATGGAAAAAAGAAGTGAACGAGTAGATAAAAAAGATTAAACAAGATGAGAACTCACCTTGAAGTCGATGCCTCCTACAAAAATGCGATTAGGGATGATGGTTCCAAAGCGCGGTGTGTGGTGAGACTTAGTGGTGTTGCTGGGTTCAGCAGATTCAGGATCAGGGGGTGGAGACGGAGTGCTGGTCTGTGTCTGAGTGACGTGATCATACACATCGGGGTCATAGGGAGAAACGGCCAACATCTAGTCTCTACCTTAACACGCAGTCAAATCTATTAGAACCAACTTTTTATCTTGCATTATGATATGTACAAATGTGTTGTTGTTTTTTTCTTCAAAGAACAACATGCATATCTGCAATCAGCTCTTCATTTTAATTGTTTCACTTGAAAGGCACGCCTCTTTCAAAGGAAAACATTTCTCTTTGCAAACTTTATTGTCAAGTGATTTATTAGTCCATTTGATGACCTCTGTAACAAGCAAACAGCAGGAAACGAAAGTTAGCTAACTAACAACATAATCACAATTTAGCTAGCCACTCATCACAGGTTAACTTCAACACTTATTGGGTTAATCGTGAATAGCCACTTTAACCCTAGTTGGGTTAACCGTGAATGGCTAATTTTTATGTTGATTTTTTTTACTTTTCCGACTCTAAATGTTTGTTGAAACAACTTATTTTTCCTTTAGATCAGGACAATTTCTTGGGAACCAGACAAATCTGTTTTGGTCTGGCTATGTCGGGCAACAGTACTTCAAAGGCACACCTGCTGTTTAAAAAAAAAAAAAAAAACTCTTTGTACTGTAGATAGGAGAACATTGTGACACAGGATTTAGTAGTCAGAACGCTTAATGAACTTTGGCCAAGGCAAACTCTATAAAACTAAAATGAGCTAACAAACTAGTTAGATAACTACTTACCATTAACCTTAGTTAGAAAACTGGTTAACATCATTGTGAACATATTGTTCATCCAAATTCGCCTGCTTGTTAACAGCTAGCTTAGCTTTCATTAGGTAGCTTGTCAGTTAGCTAACCTGCTACAAGCTTTAGCTAACCTTGCTGCTTTACTATTAATCGATATTTTAACATCCAGCATGAGTATTCACAAGTCGACAGATTGATTTAATTTTGTAAATTGAGTACTAAACCAGTAAAAGTTAATAAGCTACACTCTAAATAGCTAGTTAGCGGCATAGACTAAGATCAGAATCATTGAAATTGAAGATCACTTACGGCTACTTCGCTCTCCATCGCTGAGCCAAGGCTTGATCAGTCCTTATAAATGCGGTTAATGAGTTGTAGTTATTTCTAAGTAGATGGACGCTGATGATATAAAACAAAACATACAATTTTAATGGTGTGTTAATGTGCTCATCCCCTGTCTACTGTATCTCACCACTCCACCGCCGATGTCGGTTTTATAGACTTGAACTTCCAAACTCGCTCATTCGTCTCCTTTACCTAACGAGGCAGCACCCCCCTAAAATATCAAAAGTGTAAACGCTCAAAATATAATTTTCCAAAAAGCATTGTGTTGAGTGTGTCTACTTTTGTAAACCTTTATTTGTTATTACCTTCATATTAACGGTCACATTAAATTTATAATTATTATTACTGGTTTAATACTTTTAATATGTAAACGCGGTGGAGAATACCCTATCTTCAAAAACTGAAAATGGCACCTTCCAATTCTGACTGAAGGCGGGAGAAAAAAGAATTCTGTCAGAATGGCCTTCTAGGCCACCCCGGCATCACAGGTACTGGCATAAATGAACTGTTTTCATATTTGTTGATACCATTTTTTCCATGTGTCTCAGTCCTAGCAGCATTAAAATTATTTAATCTAGAAACAGAAGACATCTTATGAGTTACTGTATTAATGCTATGTAATTAAAATTCCTGGGACAATATTGTTAGGTTTTCTGTGATTTGTTGACGAGAGTGATATGAAGTCTCTGACTGATTTCGGAGGCTGATAGGTCCAGCATTACTGACAACTTCCTAAAAGCTCTTTATCAAAACGTGTTTTATTCCGAATAAAAATTTGACAAATATTATAAGAGAAAAAATTCGAAACAGCATTTCGATATTAAAATGTTTTATTTTATTTTATTGAAACTGTATAAATAAGTCACTGGTGCCGTTGCCTATGCATTGCTTAATAATACCCGCAAGGTGGCGATATTTCTGCATTCGCTCGTGGTTGTCGCGGTTCAGCAATGTTGCAACAGATGTGTCCAATAATCATTGTGACATACACGTTAGGTATTCGTAATACTTAGTCAATCTAATTACCACGGTTTAAAAAGGACTACTCATCACATCTTCAAGGATCACACTAATTAATCATATGCCTTCTTAAATCAAACTATTTAGACCTTCAGACCATTTATGGATGGAACCATCCAAACACAACAAAAATAGAATGTCTATTTAGCAAGGGTGTTTGTGCACATGACTTTGGCTATGCACAGCCTAAAGCAGAGACAACGCTGGTGCTTCCTACTCTAACTTACAATAAATGTCTAAACCAATACCCTATTCAGCCTGACTAAAGTTTGACCACTGACCACAGTGTAAAGAGATGTGACTGGACACCATCCCTATGCCTGCAGAGCAACGGGTTCTGTGAGGGAGACATCATGTATGTTAAAATGCATAATCCTTTGGCCTTTGGTTATTGTGGTGAGGGACAGGGTTGCTCGTTCACTTCCATTGTTTTGCCATATTAAAAAAGAGGGAGCGTGTTTCGCCCGTAGATATAAGCAGACAGTTCTCCTGTACGCAAGATGCTGGAAAGGACATTATGAAACACAAGTGACTTGAGCCCACCTGATGGTAAACACAATTATTACCCCTGGTCACAGTTGGGTTTGAGGGTTTTTGTCTGAGGAAAAGGTTCTAGTTCCCAGTGTTCTTTGTCTCCCTGCCCTTTATTATGAAATATTAACCACTGTGAAAATGACAGAACAGGAACCTCTTAAACTTTAACAGCAAGCTAGGCTGACTTGTATTATCTGCTCTCCCCCCGTCACACTGTTCATTTAGGGTCGGTCTGTAGATCTGCTGCGAAGCGTGTGAGAAGGGAGGTGGCTGGGTGGACGTTTAGCTGCACAGGTAGGCTGCCTCGTTAGCAACGGGGTACGATCAGGTGTTGCAGTCAGAGCACTTTGTTAATAAAGCCCAGATATGTCTCCTCCTCCTGACATGAGTCATCACTGCAAAATCAGGATCTTTAAAGAGCCACTTTGGCTCTGATTATAGGCCTCTTGGAGCTATAATTTCTCTCTGATTGAAGACAGATCACTCTTGAAATTCTTTAAATTGCATCTTATTATTCCCTCTCTTAACCACAACAAAAAGATGACATGCAAGTGTTTCCAACAGTGATTAAAGCTGCACATTCACAACTACTATTACCTGTAATGTATTAACACCACAGAAGGGGGGCTGACTGATGGAAAAGTTTGAGTTCCAAACTCAAACTCTAGTATACACGTAGACTGGCTTAGGTGGCGATGCACTTGATGGCTATTGTTTTAGGTATCCAGTAGTGTTTGCATGATGCTATGGATCACATGTGTAATGAGCATCATTTGGGTGTTCACCCAAGTGTGTCAAAGAACAGCATTTCTTTCTTTCTTTTTTTACAACATTTGATCACTTTTCAGTATGCTCTTATCATAATCATAATTTTCATACCTTTTTCATACCTTCCATCTTCAACCCAAACCTATAATCTCCCCTTCCTCACTTTCCATACAGAAACACACACACACACATACACACGATTGTTCATGTAGCACTTAAGGTCCAGATCCTCCTCCCTACTGTTAACTGCTGAAAGGCTCATGAAATGAGGCCTATAATGACTCCTCCTCTCTAGTTCAGTTTTCATTATTTTAACCCCTCATTTCCCTATTGTCTGTCCAATGTGAGGCTCACCACTGGAGGTACCATCACTTGTTCATTGCCACGCTTAGTAAATTGGTCTCTGAATTTGACTACGAACTCCGGCTGTGCTAAATGAGCTGAGTGTGCTTGATAATTACAGCAATCTACCAGCCCTCCCATTTATTTCACACCGAGACAGTTTTCGTTTCTGATCTACTTACTTAGTCAGAAAAATCACATCTGGAAACAAAAGAAAAGAAAGTCCATCCAAAGTGCCAGATGAATCCTTTACTTGAATGTATCTGAAGTCTGTAAAGGTCTGTAGGGGTGTATCCGTCTACAACATGACCTATTTTATTTTGTTTCGAATTTGCATTGCGACACTCTCCCAGCTGAGAAACGGTATCTATCTTACGCGAAGGTGTTTGATATTTCCTTTCTCACGAATGTCACTCAACTATTTCCGTGGCCAGGCATTTCCCTGCAACTGAAGAAAAAGTGTGTTTCCAATTGCACTTGCGCTACAGTGTACTCCACGCTAATTGGACTTATTGTTTATCTTACATGACAGATTTTTAAATCATGGTAATATGAGGAGGTCTGTGTGTGTGTTTGTGTGCATGCAAAGGGCTGGATAGGGTGACCAGATGCCCTCACCCAGTTGATCTATGGCGCTCTGCAGTCTGTGATGGGGAATTTCAGACCCCCATCCTGCTGACTGACTCCAGTGGCTGGCAACGGACGTCTGGCTTGTGTGCACCAGGCCACCCGGCCAATCAATTAAACCAAGACACAAACACAAACAGTAATTAATTACTGTCACCGTCACCTAGGTGTCTGGCTTATGTGAAACCATTGGTCGGTATTGTGTAGATTCGGACCAATAACAGACAGTATTTGTGAAAGGGGTTCTCTGTGTTTTTGTATTGTGTATACTGTGTATACTGTTGTCATATTGCTTATTTTTTTTACATTGCTTTGTATTTTGAAATTGCTTCTACTTCGTAGGCTTTTACCTGAACAGTTACTTGTACCTTGAAGCGTTTGGTTTTGTTGTTACGTACAGGAGTCATACATGAACCGAAGACAGGCACACACCCTCCTGTCTACTTTGCAGGACTGCAGAGAGACTTTCTTCCTGAGAGGTTTCAGATCCCTCTCCCCTGGTGGAACTTTGTCCCACAAACCCTCCTCCGCAGCCCAGACAAAGAGGAGCAGACACACGTGCCTTAAATACAGGGATTGACTGGAGGATAATTGACATGTAGAGAGACAGAGAGTGATTGGGAAGGCCGGGAGACAAGCTGATGTGTAATTGCGTAAGTCTCTAACCCTAAGATCCGAGCTTAAATAGACTCCTGGTGGCATTTTTGTGATTGGCCATTCAAGATTCTCGTTTGTCAAAATGGTAGCATCTGATGACAGCAAAATTGCGAAGATTGAGCCAAAGAAAATGACTCTTGATACAATGAAGCCTTGAACACTCCAGGGGTTGTTCTTGAAATGGTCAGATATTTGTTTGTCAGTCTTTGGTTATGTCCAGAGCTTCACAAACTTTTCTTTTTTCAAATAGGACGCCGCCACCTCTCTCTCTGTACGTAGCAGTACGGTGATCGACCATTAACAATGTCTAAGTGATCAAACTGTGATCTTGTCAAATGCTAAGTAGGTACATTCATTAGGAAGACAAAGCAATTGAAAAAAAGAAGATTCTTCCATTTGAACGCATCTCCTTATATTATAGTCCCCTCGACTGATGTATTAAACAAAATCACTTTTTGGGGCTAAAGTGTTTGTCCAGTTCTACAGGTCAATGTGAACGCTCCTCTCCAAGTCAGACAGTTGGGAGAGACAGAGATTGCTGGGAAATAAACCATAAGAGAGTGGTTCATCTCCAACTATGTAATTACTTTACAAATCTCTGATTTCCCCCCTTCATCTGCAGTCTGTTTTTAGACGGGACATTCCTTTGGAAAATAAAATAAGCTCCTTCAGAAAGTACAATACCAGAAATGAGGGGTTTGGATAAAAATGTGCAGAGGCGTGGTCGGGTCGACTGGCCGCTACTTTGTGACCGTGTGGTTAAGTTCCTCTTGTTTTCCCTCTTCATCTGGATGGAAGGACTATGAAAAGGTACCCGCTCACCCATGCCAAAAAATCCTGATACGTAGAATCATTAAACAGTCTATTACAATCTATGTTCTTTTCGAGAGAATTCACTACCGTGCTCACAATGTTTAGAAGAAGAAGAAACCTATACTGATCATGCAATCAACACACGTGCGAGCGGCCAAACGCACGTGTGCCAACATACACACACACAAACACACACGCGCAAACACACACGCACACAGACACACATGTCTACTCCCTGCTTGTCTTCAGCCCTGTTGTCCTTCCTCTGAGGGCATCCAGGAGCAGTGGTCAGTCAGATGAAGGCGACCAGGAGCCAGTTCAAGAGCTCGCCCATTTCAAATCTTCTTCAAAGTTTTTTTCTTTCTTTCTTCAAATAGAAACCTGTGTGAGCATGGGGAGAACGTGCACATTCCTCGCAAAAGGTTCCAGGTGGCCTCACCTTAGCACTGAATAGTGCCCCAAGCAGAACTCAAACACAGGACCTTCTTGCCACAAGGCATGGTGCCACCATACTACTACAGATTCAGCATCCTCCTTAAAGGTCTAATCACTCTCCTTGACATACACTCAAAGACTCACGCACACAAACAAGAGCATCTAGGTAAAGAAATCTTGTTTAACCCCTACTGACAGAATGTCTGGGAGAGCTCAGGTGACCATGACTGTAGACCACCCTCCTCACGCTACACAATGTTTACATTACACTGGCAGACTTTTATTGGTTAATAAGATCAAACCAGACCAACATAGGCAAGTGAAGACTAACCAATCCTGATACGTGTTTGTGTGTTAGTGTGTGTTCATACATACAAGGACATGCGTGTGTGTATGCATGCAGTGTTTAGGCTATCGGAGAACCATATTTACAAAGAGAAGTTTCCTATTGATTGTGCCTTAGTTCGCTCCGTATACTAAGGAAATAAAGAACACATGTCCTCCTATCTTCTCTTCCCTGTGCAACTTCCATGATTACACCCTAGCCTTGAGGACTTTCTGTCAGATGATAGCTTATTAGTGTGTGAATTCATGCTTTCCCATGTGTGTGTAGTCAGTCCGTCCCACACAGAACCAAACATAGCGAATGCTCCAACCTCAAGATGCAATTCTCTCACCACCCAATAGAGGGCAGTGGAGTCTGAGTGACACGATGGCCCCTTGCCTTTACTATGAGTTTAAACATTGTTGGACAGCCCGGAGCAAGAAGTATTGGTGCACTTTACCGGAGCCACAAGGAGATAGCTGAAGACTTTTGCACATCCCTTTGTACACAGCGTAAGTGTGAGTGTTGATATATATGTTGGAGTCAGAGCTCACTTGAAGCAGGGGAATGGAAGGATGGTGGAGAAGTGCTGAGCTAACAGAGCTTGTCCTTAGGATACAGGCCAGAGGAGGGCTGTGATGGCTCTGTCAACACCCCTGCCTAGTGGCCCCTGAGCACTCAGCCAGGGCCAGCCCGAGTGCTTATACTGGGGGTAGTGTGTGTGAAGAAAAGGCCTGGCACCAGGGGACTGGTGCTGGAAGAGGGAGATGAAGGACTGGGGCTAGTATACATACTCAGTTATGGGTCAGATATGTGTAGCGTGTGTGAGTGCGTGTGTGTTTGTGTGTGTTTGTGTGTGTGTGTGTGCGTGTGCGTGTGTGTGTGTGTGCGCCCATGTGTCTACTGGTGGGCAATTCTGGCCTAAGCTGCTGGCTCAGTGTTAGAGTATGCCTGCCCTCACTGCCCTACTCACCACATCTCCTTCTGCATTAAAGCTAAATGACCTCACTAAACATGCAGCAAGACAGCAAACAAGAGCTGGGCATGTCGAGAATGGCACTTTATATTGTGGCGAAAGCCACACACAGCATTACTGCTTGGTTAGGCTGTTACATGGGTGATAGTCTTTGTACTTTAGATCACATAAAAAGAGAACAGCCATTCCTCTGATCAGCGGACGACGAGACTGAAAGTGTTGTCTGAGGTCAATTCAGTGGTTGGTTTCATTTGATCACTTATAAATGACAGGGAGGTTTAAGATCCGCCTTGCATGACTGTGCTGTAGCACGGCATATGAAAGATGGCTGGAAAGCTGAGAGTGATTACCCTGAATGACAAGCTCATTAAGATGAACATACTTCCAGGGGTCAGTTAGGTTCCTTCCCTTCCTCAACCACACAGTGCGTATGCTCGAATGCCCCCAGCCTGACTGAGAAGTGATGCCCAGCCACGGCAGATAACCGCACTCACACCGTGTGTCAACCCAGAGTTCCCTCCTACGATCCAGATAAGATGGTACTCTCAGGGTCACTTTCATCAAGAGGTATTTATTAAGAGACTTCACAGAGAGCCGAGTTTGTTTATTTACACGTTTACTGTATATACGTGCTCTTTCTGCGTGTCGTTTATATGGCCTACGTCCACTTTTTGCTGTAAAAATAAATATAGTGGATCAGGAAAACGGACCGGCCTTGACATGAAAAACGATAGCCTTGACCGTTGTAAAACTATAAACTGTATTATAGAAGAATTAGTTGCCATAAAAGTTTTATTTTCTTCTGTACCCCCGCTTCCTCCCCCCCCCCCCCTCCCTCTGTTCGAAGCTTTTCCTCTGCTTGTCAGGTTCCCGTCTACAGGGTGACAGCTCATTTAACACTCGCCTTTGGGCAGAAAAAGCGAGGAAAAGAGAGTGTAAAGTCAGGTTCTTTATGGACATCCCCTTGTGTGCGTGGTGTGGCTGAGGTCCTGGTCGCTGTCAACGTGCCAACATTCCCTCTGCGGGCCGAAGGCCACAGACGCCTGCGTGGGCCCGCCTCCTTTGTCTCCCACCCTGTTTGTTTGCTCTTTTGTGAAAATATTTAGCCAGAATGATGTTTGATTGCACCATGCAGCAGCAACACCCATTTATTTCTCTAAAAGTAGACATATATTTAGGGTTTATGCTACGGCGGCTATATTTATCGGGCGCTCCGAGCCACTGACAGACTCAGAGAAGTGAAGTTTAACAGCCTTGATCATGGACTAGGGAGACACATTCCTGATGACCCATAATTCCCTGTTCCATCCAGAGAGAGAAAGGGATGAAGAGGGAGGAAGAGAGAGGGAAAGAGAGACAGAGAGAGAGTGAAAGAGAGTGAAAAACAGAAAAAAAACAAGGGGTCTGTTGGTCTCTATTTACTTGTCATTTTTTGTACATTGGGCTCGTGAATAATGCATACTCTCCATTGTAAGGGGAAATGTGATGAACAGGCAGACTGAGAGAATGAGGTAAAAATCTAGTGATTTGTTATAAATTGGCTCTTAGTCGCGCTCGATCCGGGATCATGAATTATTTGGTATCATAACACTAATGTTACATTAGCTGCATGCCTGGATGCACCTGCACATTCATTCTCTGCTGTTTACTCCCCCATCTCATGTTGTTCTCTCCTCTCCTGGTAATCTCTGCTGAGACTAGGCGGTGAATATAGGTCATTTAATAGTGCGTGTGTGTGTGCTTGTTTGTATGTGAGTGTGTGTGTGTGTGTGTTTGTGTGTGCATGGGGGGCAGGGAGGGAGGGGGCCTGTGTGTGTGTGTATGTGTGTGTGTGTGTGTGTATGTTTGTGTGTGTGTGTGTCAGTGGGGGGGGGGGCACTGGATGCAGCTATAGGTGTCCCAGCAGCATTGACACACACACACACAGCAGGGGCTGTGCAACGTACTGCTATTAATACAGCCTGGGCCACTTTAATATTTCATTTAGCTGATGGACTGCATCTGGGCTGCTCTGTGAGGCAAACATCATTGTACATACAAGGGACTAAGTGACTTAATTGGAATTAGAGCTGAAAATTGTATTAAGCCCGACATTATAGTACACCCGTAGCCTTTTTAAAGTGCTCTGTTTTGTTGTCTATCTGGAATGGTTTCAAAGTCTTTGAGAACTGCTGTATTTTCATTTTGGATTATACAAGCATCCTATCAAACAACCCCTCACTTTAGCCGAGAGCTCCAAGAAACAGCCAATGCCGCACTCAGCCTTCCTTCAGCCAGACTTCTGTTGAGTGCACCGAAGACCTGCAGGCCTGCCTCCTCTGACAGTGACAAGACAACACACACAAACAAAGAAACACTTGAAGTAGCGTTCGGCAGGCAGACACGCAAACAAGTCTCAGAGCGTGACCCCCCCCCCTTTACACCCCCCCTCCCACACACACACAGCTGTCTGCCACAGTGAGGTCTTTGTTTTATTAATCACTGATGAGGCTTGTGCACCTCACCGTCTATGAGGTAAACAGCCTACAGTTAGGTGACATGCTTTTGCACTTTGAGTGTTGTTTCCTCTCCCCTCGCATCCGCAAGTGTACCTCCGCGCGTGTCTGTGTGTTTGCGTCAGTGTGTTTGTGTCAGTGTGTTTGTGTCAGTGTGTGCCCGAGCGTGTACCTGTGCGATCCAGCTGTTGCGGAGTTCGGCCCGAGAGGCCGCCGAACAGAGTTCCGTCAGACCCCCGTGCGATCGATCGCGGCTCGCGATCCCGGTGTCGGTTTGCGAACGAACCGTGACCTCGACCGTAGAACCTCCGACGTCCCTCTGCTGCACGTTCAAGCGCTTTCTGTCTTCCTTCCCCTCTCTGTGGCCGCCGGTGAGCGGCATGGCAGCCTGGGCTCTGCTGACAGGCAGGGGAACAGGGTGTCGGCGAGGCGACGCTGGCTCCACGCATCTGTAACTGTGAGGTTGCATCATTAGGCAGTGCTGAGCTCTTCTGCATGACTGGGCCACACAAAGGCAAGTAGTCCGTTGGGAGAAAGACCTCGGAGGAGGGACAAAAGAGTTGCCCGTCAAAGAGTGCTTGTCTTTCATTTTGCATTCATGGGCCGTACATCTTTCAGTCACAGACATACCTGTACGTTTCCTCCAGTCATGTCCTTGTGTGCACCACGGTAAGTGGGTGAATGGTACAGTACAGCGGCATGCAGGCTTGTGGGTGCGCGGGTGTGTGTCTTCGTGCTCGTGTGAGCTGGTATGTGTGTGTGCGTGGAGCTTGGCAGTGTAAGGAGGGGTTAATGATGCGGTTGAGTGCTACCAGGTTGTGATTAGCCTAGCATCTGCTCTCATCACACTCCATTATGTGTCTGGCGGAGGTGGCCACACACACACACACGCATCTCAAGGAATCCACAGGCCTCATCATGAAAGCACACAGGCGGGCAGGTCGGACACCTCTGGACCTTAGCAAAGGACCTCGTGCGACTTTCAGAGAGGTTCCCATGAATCACGATCTTAACCAGCGTCGGTCGAAGACGATCGATCCTCGTCCAACCAGTTAAAAAAAACGCGCGGGTTAAAAAAGCCCTTCTGTTTAATACCCTACTTTCATCTCGTGTCACTGTAAAATATCCGATGATGGGAATGTCGATCGACGTTTATTGCAGGTTCAACGTTTAACCAGCAGTACCTGACTCTGTCAATATGTTTCAATGTTTTATTGTGGCAGGCTGGTGTCTTCTTTTATTGCCAGTTGTTACTCCTCCTAATGTATCATCACGGTCACCTGTTTCACCTCATAGGACCCCGGATCTTGACAGCTCTTTACGCAATGAAACTGGATGGAGCGGCACGGAAAAGGGATTATACCTTTGTGCGCATTTTGATTTTATGGATCATACTGTATGGCATTCTAGTATCATCAGCCTCAACAGTGTGTGTGTGTTTAAAGAGGCATTTATGGCATAGGATTAACCTGACAGGACGCTCAGGTCCAAAGTGCGTCTTTATTTGAACGGCCCATATGTATGTACTGATCCAACCCCTGCTTTAGCATAATTACAGCACATAGTTATCAACTCAACTGTATGTGGCATTGTTCTCAGCAAGCCCCCTCTCTCCCAATACACACACACACACACACACACAGAACACCCACCCCTACTTCCTACATATTACACCCGCTTAAGTTGTAGTTGTCCTTGCTATCTCCTCCCTCCTCCTCCTGCTCTATCCTCTTTCCTCCCTGGCTCCCTGGCTCCCTCTCTCCCTAGCTGTGTTTGTGCAGACCAGATGCCAGTGTTGGGTAAGCTGCCTCTGGAGGCTCCCAGAAGCATATTGGTGTATAATTAATGAAATTACTGGCGTTATCTGTTGTGAAGATTCAAGCTCTGATGCAAGGCAACCCAGGGAAGATAAAGGAGGACGACTCCGAAGAAAGATGCACTGAAAAAATACTAAGAAAGAGAGCGAATAGAAAGAGAACAGAAAGAGGAAGAGAAAGAGAGAATGTCTGCTGTAACGAATCATGAGAAATGCCAACCAGAAAGTGTTTGTCGAAATGTGGCTGGGAACGCTAGGGTCCCTACGCAGTGCTCAGTCTCCCATGGCAATACTGCAACCTTTATATTCGTTTGGTGGAAATAATGCCGAAATAAATTAATAAATAGGAATGGCAAAGCGGGGTTGGCCCAGGGCCAAATTCAGCTCCCTGGACGTGGGCTCATTACGCTGGCCTGCCCTGCCCATGTGCGCTAACCTCATTTCACACACTACCTAGCCCCCCCTTAACTAATCCAGTTAGAGCTCATCTCCAACAGCAGGACTAATAGAATAATGCCCTCCATACCCTGGCCTCCACCTGGGCTTCCTCCCAGCCTTAGCGTTTGTCTGTGGGTATCTGGGTTCACATGCATATTCTGTTCTCGTACGCTCTCACGTCAATCTCAGAGGATGTGGCCTGTGAGTGTAAAAAGCGAGAAACCCTCGTGGGTTTTTTTGCGCGGTGAACCCATGTCCGACGCCTGAGTTCTAGTTTCGGTGCGGCCGTCGGTGCGGTACAGGAGAGTCGAACGTTGTAATGATTATGTAAATAAATATAGCCTCTGTAATCGCATTTTGTCATTGCTGATGAGATTAGCTGACGGATAGCGTGTGGAGCCCCACTGCTAAAGGCTGCAGCATGAACAGAGGCCAGGGGAGACCCCTACCCTGGTCTTTGAGGTCAAAGAATCCGCAAAGAAGAACGAGCAGACGCCTCCCCGCTCTGTCCACGGAGCGTAGAACTAAACCCCCCCGCCCACGTGGACTCAACTTCCAGAATACCATCACACACCTCCTTCATGAGAGCTTGAGTAACCGAGACAGCGAGTGAGGGTTAAACCACATAAAGATCTGGTGGACACAGCATACCTACAAACAACCCAAAACCCCGAAACATCCCACCGTTCCGTCTTGTCGTCCCTCTCTGGTCTGCCTCGGTGCGTTCTCCCATCGTACGCCGCTCTGCCGCTCACCTCAGCCCAACTCTCTCTAATACTCAGAGGCAGGAGGTTGGCAGTTAGAATTTCATCTCACCAATGCATCTTGTTTCTCTCAAGGCTCCACTGTTTTGACGTTTTGTTCGATTAAATTATAAACAAGCAGCGGCCCTGGCTGGTGACTTGGAGCCACTAATTGCCCTAATTGTTAGCAGTTGTCTGGGTCTGGAAAGGACTGCAGTAGGACCAGCCCTACGCAAAGCTGCTCTGTGATTACAGGTCCTAAAGACTTCCTTTGTGTGTTTATGCCTCAGCCAGGCTTCAAAGAGCCTGATTAGATAGTTGTCAGATTGAGGAGAGGGTTGGCATCCCAGAGAGAGAGGCGCTGAGGAGATGGGACAGGACAGGACAGGAGAGTGGTAGGGAGAGCTGGAGAGAGGGAGAGGGGGGGGGGGGAGAGGACGACTTAGCGAGAGAGATCGACAGGGAAGGATGGATAGAGGATGAGATGCAGGATGAAAGAAGCGGTTGCGGTGAAGGACGTCAACGAAGATGAAATCTTTCGTCTTGAAATGGATCCAACGCGGACAGTAAACTGTGACCTGATTGAATCATCCCGCTGGCAGTATGCACAAACAGTCGCGTGTACCTGCACTCATCCAAACCCAGGTACTCATCAAAAGCTTTCTATAGTTGGACAGCGAGAGAGACCACAGTGTCCTATGCTCCCGTTATGGTTTGAAGATGGTTTAGCGAGTCCCAGCCTCTCTCAGCAGGTTGGCCTGGGCTCCAGTCCCAGCGGGCGTGGCGCAGGAGTGGCGGAGGAACAGCCGGTGTTAACACGCTGCAGTAACGGTTCAACACGCGGCGGAGCCAGCCCACTGGAGGAGGGAAGGAGCATGAAATCCCGGGCACCTGGTGGCTGTTTCTACACAAGTGTCTGCAGCTGGTGCCCTGAGTCTGCAGTGTGGCTCAGCCAGCTGTGCTTACCCTGTCTGTCTGGCTCTCTTTCTCTCTCGCTTTCTTTCCTTCCTTCTTTCTTTCTTTCTCCCTGTCTCTCTCTGTCATCGCTCCCTCTTTCGATTTTTCCACTTCTCCTCTTTTCAATTCTCTGACTCTCTCCGTTCTTCCCCCTTTTCCTCACCTCACAAATATTTTTAATGAACATTCTTTGAATGGTGATAAAGAGATCAAATGAGCCTTGGCCGGCTGGACATCTGTGCTTCTCATCTTTCTGCTTTCTTTTGCTTCGCTATTTCTAGGAGGCCCGTCCCTAATATAACACCGCTATTCCATTAGCGTGGTTCGTCTCTCTTCTCCTCCTCTCCTCGTCTCACCCTCTCCTCCACTTCCACCCTCTACAGCATGCTCTCTGTTCCAGAGAGGTGTGGAGAATTAATAACCCCAGTCTTCCTGTCTTAATGACGGACACACTGGCATTAACAGGTGGCAGAGGTCATAGGATGCTGCTCTTAACCAGAGCGAAGACCAGCACTGTCACTCATTAATCTGGCCTATAAAGAGGAGGGGAGGGCTCACTTCTCTGGACTGGTTTACTCCTTCGGACAATAATGGCTGGATGGAGTGGAGAGGCTTGAATGAAGGACTGGCATGAGATGTGAAAGGGGGATTGGTAAAGACGACGAGTTTTGGAGAAAGAATCAGAGAAGGCTGATTAAAGCAGATTATAGAGGATGCATGTGCAGCATTTCGTTCATTTCCCTAACTACCCAAAGGATTGCATGGGTCCATCAGTCATCGGCGTGACTTGGTGATTGGGAAACAATCAACACAGTGAGAAAGGCCGCATGGGAAAGAGGTAGAGAGCACGCATAATTTGTTGTGCAATGACACAATTATTTACGAAGCGTGAACCCAAAGGCTTACGTAACGGCCAGGTCGCTAATGCCTAATAGCTCTCTCCCTCTCTCTTTCGCTCCCTCTCTCTCTCCCCCTCTCTCCCTCTCTCTCTCTCTCTCTCCCCCTCCCTCTCTCTCTCTCTCTCTGGCTATTCGCTGTCACTCTCCACTAGAACCTGGGGCATTCATCAACTCCTGGATGCTCCCCTGAATACTGATGCTCTACAATATTGTATTTACTCAGTGGTCAATATTTGAAAGTTCCACAGTGCCTCCTAAGCTGCAAATCAATTGTTTAATACGAGCACCTCTTCCTGTTGGTTAGCGAGGTTCAAGCCCACTCCGAATGGGACCCTTGCTCTGGATGACTGTCTCTTTCCATTGGAACAAATACACTGATGCCAATCAGTAACCCAACCTCTCCATCAACATCTACTCAATGAGGGGGCAATGGCTGATGGATTTGGCCATTATGCGCCGCTGTTAATATCTGAAGGGTAGCAGTGTCCTTATTCTGCTCCTCTCTGTCAATCATTAAGAAGTGTCAGATTGTCCATCTGGGGTGAGGCACTCAGGAGGAGAGGAGGGAAAGGAGAACAAACAGGGAGAGAAAGATGACAGACAGACTTGCGTGATATCACGGCGCATCTTGGAAATGAGATGCACTTATCAGCGGGACGGCTAGAAAGAATCTAGGCATGTCAAAGTTGTTTCCCTGGCATGGCCAGAGCGCTTAGTTTTCCGCCCGTATTTACATGTCACCGTTTAAAGCAAATTTAGCTTTTACTGTGTTAAATGGGTGGACGTAAAATTATCGAGTTCCAGACTTCTAAAAGCTTCAAGGTCTATTAGTCTTTAATTGTTTTCTTTTTCCCCTTTCGGAATGCTCTTGAACATGTTTTTATGTACAGAAAACCATTACAGGCTTGATCCAGAGCTATTTAAAGGTGCACAACAGAGCCAGATCTACCACTGTTAATGCAGTCGAGTCGATGTAATGAAATGTTTGTTTTCCAGGCAAAGTGATGTGGTCGTTCTCGCAGTGTGTTTCATCTGGGGATGCAGAAGAGTGGTTTCACCATCTGTGTGGTACTGCGTGCTGCTGTCGGAGGCTTCAGAACGATGCTGTACGTCAAGTCACAAGTTCACCCAATGACTGCGAAGCACCTGTGGTCACACTCCACATCCATTTATGGGTTGGTGGGACCCTGGTGTTTTAGAGGGTGGGTTCTTTTTTCTTTACTAATGTTTGGACTTTCAGAACTCAACAAAAAATAAACTTCATCACTAAGGTGGAGTTTTTTTTTCCTTAATCAAACATCATCTTTGTTACTTTTATTGATATGCTTTGAGATTGGTGTTCAATACACGCATTCCAGAACAAATGCTAATCGATTCCTTGGCAATGTATGACGCGTTTTGTCGTCAGTTTTCTTTATAGTTAGGAAGGGATCAGAGGCAGGTCAGTTATAGTCTGCAGGGATTCGAGTACAGGGTATCTAATGAGATCTGAGTGCTGAACTGTGTCATTTCTGTGTACTCTACAACCCTGCACATGATCACGTGTTAGCATCACTGCCGATTGCATGCTCAATGGTGTGTGTGTGTGAGTATTAGCATGTTTATCAGAGTGTGTATTAATCTGCTGGAGCAGGGGGGGTGGGGGGTTGTGCAACGTGCTAGCAGGAGATCACAGGTGTGTCTGCGCACTCCACAGAGAGCCCTCCCCCCTGCCCCCACCCTTTGCATCCTGGGTAATATCAGCACAACGAGCACCTGCGTCTCTAACTCCCCCCACCCTACACACACACACACCAACACACACAAACACACACATTCACCTCTAATGGCCCCATTTGGACAGCTGTCTAGTTTAATAGTTAGATGTGTGAAACTCGTGCATTCTCACACACTGAGACAGATCCTCTTGGAGTCAGACAGGACTCCTTTTGGCATGTCTTCTCTCCTGGCATCTACACTCTGGGGTTCTACAGAATAGTGTGTTTTCAACATGTTCGTCGCGTCGAGTCGAATGAAAAGCAAAATCCTCATCAATCTAATGATAGACCAAGAACACTCTGATGTCTATATTATGTCCAGAACTATGTGATCCCACCAGTTTGAGTCAGTGGATTGCTAATGTGGAAACGATCACTCGATAGGAGGGAGCCTTCCACCACCACTGACCACATCCCACCACCACATGACAAAAAAGAAAAGAAGGGTTTATTAATGACAGTGTCCGAGGCATGGGCTGAGTGGGTTTGAGAATAGGGAGGGTGGAGAGGGTGGTGGAGTCACTGAGGAATAGTCATCAGGGAGTGTTCTACTTCACAGGATCAGGATCGCTCTTTCCGGCCACGTGTGGACTTTCTGAAGGGGCCAAGTGTCTGGCATTGTTTTACTGCATCCTTGTCACCATTGTCATCCCGATGGCCCCTGGCTCCGCTGACATCTCTCCAGTCTCTCGCTGTGGACTTCCTGTCAAAGCTGCACAACAGAGCAGCTGCATTCCAGCCTTATGACCACCTCATCGCAGCCATGTTCCAGCGCTAGGCCGGTCCCAGCCTCAGACTCCCCGACCATGTGTGGTCCCGCTGCCTGCCAGTTCATTTCTACGACTCAAAATCTAATCCAATAGCAAACGGATGGGTCTGGTTCAGCCTACTAACTGGTCCAACGGTGTCAAAGCCCTCCCCTTCACTGTTTATTGTGTGTGTGAAGGGGCGGAGGGTGTTTGCATGTGTGCCTCCGCCGTAATCCGTGCCAGCCACAGACCTAGAAAGGGAAAGGGGGTTGCAGCTAGCCAATTGAGCGAATAATGACTTCAATTAGGAGATCCAGGGGCTTAAGCAGCATTAGGGCCGGTGGAACCTGCAAGCTGTGTCGGGTAGGGGTCCAGGGAGCCTGAGTGCATGAGGCCACAGAAGGCCAGGGTGGGTTAGCCAAGCAGGGTTAACCATGGTAGCACTAGCCAAACAGGGTTAATCTTGGTAGAGTTGACATAGCTTAGCTTAGCTCAGTGGAGTCTAGCTGTTGTGTGGTGAGGACTATCCAGCAATGGAGATGACAAAACATTGGACAGGGGACAGGCTGTATCTCTCCCCCAGCTCCCTGACCCACAGAGAAATACCTGTATGTGTGTGTACGTGTGTTTGTGTTTGTGTACACGTGTGTGTGTGTGTGTGTATGTGAAGCATTTGGTCATAGCGAGAGACCAGAGAGATAAGACAGGGAGAGGAAAGGAGGGCAGAGGGAAGGAAAGTGACTAAGAGAGAGAGAGAGAGGGATTCGGGTTTGTTCCCAAACACATACTGCACACGCAGTATCATAAATAGTTTCAAATTGTTATCAGGTGGCCTGGCAGGCAAGCGACACATGAAATTGCAGAAAGTTAGCTGGCCTCATAAATAAATCTGTGTTTAATGAGCCTGCTGTGCATCCCCCACTCCCCTTTCCTCCCCGAGAGAGAGAGAGAGAGAGAGAGAGGGAGGGAGAGAGAGAGAGAGAGAGAGAGAGAGAGGGAGAGAGAAACTGACACACACCAGGCAGCTCAGAATTGATAGTCCAATATCTGTATATAACAGCTGTATGAATCTACTGTCTATTGTGATCGACAGTAGATTCCAGAATCTGACAGAAACTCTCATATATTTTTGAAGCACCACCATTCGTCCTCCATGTTCTTTTCCCTCTATGTGAAAGGGGACATGATAACGATGGGAGTTTGGCTCTCGCACAGGCAGCCACCATTCCTTAATTGGAGGAAAATGAGCCATTCATCTTGACCTCTGAACTGTCGCTTTAGAAAATGAGGTGTCTTTCGATCTTCCTATCCTTTCACTTGGCCCCCCGCACAGATAACACATGACAGACCCCGGGCGAAACCATTCGGGCAACACACACACACACACAAGCACACACGCACACACACACATGCACACACGCACACACACACAAACACACACACAGCACACACAAACACACAGACACACAAACCCTGGCATTGTGATTTGGTGAGGATAGAGCGATGATGGTGTGCGTCTCATCAGGGCGGCTTGTCTGGGCTGTGGCGTTCCCTGCAGGAGTCTGGCTTGTGTGGGCTTCTGGGTAGTGGGCCCACGGAGCACAGTATGGTCTGTCTGCTCCTCCACGATACATGTGAACAGCAAGTCCCAGATGCAAACGACAAACAAGAGGACTGGGAAAGAACGAAATCGTTTCACAATTTGTACAAGATGTCACTCGTCACTCTTGGACGAATGGAAGGGGGGGAAGAAAAAAAAACGTGCTCGTTTTTTTGCCAGGAGTTAGTATTGGACTCAATATTTAATGCCTTGAAAGAAAAGCACAGACATCTGTCTCTCTCCTTCTCAGGAGAGATTGTGTTTTTCCTAAATATACAGTATCACGTCTTCACAAAGACCCTGGCTCATGTCTGTTTGAGGGTGAAGGGGAGCCAGAAACAAGGTGTCCAGATCAGCAGAGCACAGTTGTGCTCCGTCAAACCAAAACAGTTGAGTTGAGCCAAATCATTAGAAACTAGGTCAACGCAAATTACCAGGTTAACAATATATCTCTTATCCTCCTCTTGGCAACTAGATGACAAAACTTGTAATTTTCCACTCCAAAAAACGTCATTGTTGTTAATCGCCCACTCACACACATATACTATCATCACTCATTAACACTGCTGTGTTTCAGTTTGGCCTGGTTCGGCAGATGTCAACAATGGCAGCAACACAATGTAGGATAGATTGAGAGAAAAGAAGGTTGATTTAGGTAATACATTTCCAGGGTTAATTTCATGTCACTTTTTCTTTTACAAACACGTGAGGATCGATACAGATAGAAGATTTCAGCTCAGTAACAACTTCTTTTGGCAGTGTTGTGTTCCCTCTCTCACATTGAAATGTTCATTGGTTCACTTATATCAAAATAGCACATCAAAAGAGCATAATAGCGACAATATTGACAACAAGCTTTGATTACATATAATATTAATAATAATAATAATAATAATAATAATAAATACAGTCTTGATTGTAAGTGCTGGTGGGGGATTGAGTGCGGAAAGAAGAGCAGATTTGGCAACGCCTGAAGGAGAATGTCTAAGTTGCGCTCCCAGTCCGAACACCGAGTTCCCTAAGCATCTTGGGAGGCCTCTGAAGACAACCAGGAAGCCAACCTTCTAGCGAGCAGGAGTAGGACATGCTGGAAAAGCAGCCTTCGCTTCCTGAATGACCAGGTCTGTCCCAGAGTGCACTGGGCTCTCCTGAGGTATTCTGTTGTCTTCTCCATGACTTTATGCCCACTGTTTTCACACACTGTACTGTAGTCCCTCTGGCCAACTGTAGCCACTGTCTATCAGTGTGTGTGTGTGCTCCTCTGTTCCACACGGGGGTCAGGATAGGGGGTAGGAGGTTATCTGGGCTGCTCCCCTGAGTCAGGGGGGTTCCTGGGGGAGGTGTGTGAGGAAGGGGGAGTGGCTCTGGGGCTGGAGGCTTTGCTGCTCCCCTGTCCGTCCTCCCGCTGCTCCCCCAGCCCTCCCCCCTCTCTTCCACCTCCCCTCTTCACTCCTCCTCCCTCTGTTCTGAACGCCTCCTCCGAGCCCCGCCCGTCCTCGCTGGACTCGGCATCCTCCGAGCCGGACAGCAGCTCCTCATCCTGGTCTTCCTCCCCGTCCAGCCCCCCCAGCGGCCCCGCCTCGCCACCGCCCTCGCCGCTCCCCGCCTCCCTTATGTGACTGTGGTGCTTGACGTGGTAGCGCTGGTTCTGGAAGAACTTGATGATGGTGTGCTTGGGCAGGTCCAGCTGGGCGGAGAGGGTGTGGATGGCCTCCTGGTCGGGGTACAGCCCCACGTCTCCAATGAAGCTCTGCAGGATCCCCAGCGCCTCCAGGGAGATGCGTGTCCGGGAGCGGGGCTTCTTGGTTCCACCTCCGCCTCCACCTGGCCCCCCACCGCTACCACCACCCCCGACAGCACCGGCATCCTCCTGGCACCTGGTGTTGGGCACAGGTACAGGCAGAGGCTCCTCGCGCATGGGGGAAGGGTTCTTCATAGGTGGTAGAGGCTGTCTGTGCAGGGCCTGTCAAGAAAAGCAGCAAGTGTTATCAAAACAGGGAGATACGCACTGCAAGGTCCATTATAGTCCTTAAAACATTTGATTAAACAGCACTGGCAGACTGCATTGCCATAGAGGAGCAGGCAGTCAGGCTGCTGGGGTTAGGCTTGTGGTGGTAGTGCTGTGTGCACCCACACAGCACTTTGACCTGGTCCCAGACTCATCAGTAGCCTTCTGGGACTATTAGAAGGGTGGGGTGCCTCAACGCCTAAACACTGGAATGCCGGGTTATAAATCTGTGGTGCATCAAAATTAAAGGACCTAAATAAAGATAATAGTAATTCTTTTTTCTTCCCCCCTTCAATAATTACAGGGTATGTTTCAAATAATATTGAGGTTAGGCCAAACTGTGGCAGTATTTCTCCATGCTCTGTGGAGTGTTGGTGGGGGAAGCCTTTTACAGGAAATGTGTGGGCTTGTCATTTATGTGTCCTGGGCTATTTTCACTGGAGTGTAGGACACAAACATCTTGACTGGAGAAAGAGACTGAGGAAAAAGCAGGTGGCGGGAAGGAAAGAGAGAAAGAGAGAGAGGGAGAGGCACAGAGGGAAAGAAAGAGAGAGGGGGAAAGACAGAGAGAAAGAAAGAGAGAGAGGGGTGTGAAAAGCGAAAGATTTTGGGCAGACACACACACCCACACCCACACAAATGGGTGTGCCCCACAAATAAACAACACGCTCAAGAAAAGAAAAAAAAGAAAAAAAGAAAATAGATTCCATGGGCTGCAGTGCTCTTGTCATTATTCCACAACCAGTTCATCTCTTTCCTGTACAATGGCCAGCACCAAGGCCCCAATTACTGGTACACATAGCAGAACGGCCTTTTTTTCTTGTCTGTAATTTTGTCATGACAAATGCGCTGCAGTAATCCAACTCCCATCGAGCAAGGGAAGCCAAGTGACAGAAGAGGATGGGAGAAGTGTAAAGGATGCTTCTGTCCTGGTTAGAGACAGCCTTCCTGGATACACACACACACATACACACACACACACACACTGTGGGGGGCACAGTTGTCCACAGGGACACATGAATCCATTAATTGATATCAAACCATCATCAATCTCCTCTCTGTATGGCTGACTGTGTACAGCGTGACAGGCTTTGAGTGCGCGCGTGCCATTCTGTTTGTGTGCGTGCGTGTGTTCATTTGGGTGTGTGCGTACGGAGAGAGAGGGAGAGAGAGAGAGACAAAGAAATCAGGACAGAGAGAGACTCAGAGCGAGGGAGTAACATACAGACAGCGTGAGAGACAGACTGACGGAGAAGGGAGAGCGAGAGCGAGACAGAGAGACATAGAAAGAGCGAGAGAGACAGAGAGACATAGAGAGAGCGAGAGAGACAGAGAGACATAGAGAGAGCAAGAGAGACAGAGAGACAAACACAGAGTTTCCCAGCTGGGCTACATGTGTGCGGTGACAGTGTTGGCCTGGGTGGGGGTCTCCAAGGGAGTGTCCAATAGGAACAAGAGCAGAACCACCCAAAACAACAGCTCAGTGTCTGCAAACAACCCCACACAGAGACTCCGACACACACACTACCCGGACTGGAGCACGCCGAACACTCCCAGGGTTAGAAACTCTATCTAAGTTGCATATCTCATATGTATATCCAACCACGTTATCTGCTGAGATTCTGCGATAGCCACATTCCTTTACACTCATCCGCTCCTTCGAAAACCTTCTCTTTGACTGCTGTTCACGTCTCTCTTTCTCTCTCTCTCTTTCTGCCTGTTTCTCGCGCTGCTCTTCAAGCACCACGAGTAAAAATAAAAAAAAATAGGATGGTATTTTTATCATCTATAGGGTCCATGGCTCTGAAGTTCCAGACACTGAAAGAGACCCAGCCGAGGAATGTGTCTCTGGTCTGACCACAGCTTCCTCTTCCACTTCATCAGCATCCTGGAAGAAGGGGGGGTGGGGCTAAAGAGCGACTACAGGACCCCATGCTGGGAACTGAATGGGTACTGGCTGGCTGAGGTTGGAGCTGAGGCTGAGGCTGGGGCTGAGGCTGGGGCTGAGGTTGGGGCTGAGGCTGGGGCTGACCTGAGGTTCGGGCAGGTGGAGGACAGTGTGCAGCCTCTCGCTGTGGTGGTGCCGGGACTCCTCCTCATAGACCATGTCCCTCTCAGCCTGCGACAGTGTCAGGAACCGGCGGATGGTGCACAGGTTCTCCCACAGGGTCCGGTTCTCAGGGCTGGGGTTCTCCTTCCAGCGGAGCAGCTCGCACAGCCAGCCCTGGAGAAAGAGGAAGAGGGGGGAGGTCAGACAGTCAGACCATACGTTTGCTGTCCAGTTGATAAAGGCTGGTGGAGAAACAGAGGAAAGGCACAGAAAAGGACAAGAAAAGAGCAACACGACTGGAGTAGAGCAGCTGATGGAGAGAGACCAGAACAAAGACATGAAGACAGGGAGACAGGGACACGAAGACAGGGAGACAGGGACATGAAGACAGGGAGACAGGGACATGAAGACAGGGAGACAGGGACATGAAGACAGGGAGACAGGGACACGAAGACAGGGAGACAGGGACATGAAGACAGGGAGACAGGGACATGAAGACGGGGAGACAGGGACATGAAGACAGGGAGACAGGGACATGAAGACAGGGAGACGGGGACATGAAGACAGGGAGACAGGGACATGAAGACACAAAGAGCCAGGAAGAAGAGTCAGAAAACTGATTTCCTGAAGATGCTGTTTTGAAACAGAGACAGAGAGAGAGAAAGAGAGAGAGAGAGAGAGAGAGAGGGAGAGAGAGAGAGAAAGAAAGAGAGAGCGAGAGAGAGAGAGAGAGAGAGAGAGAAAGAGAGAGGGAGGAAAGATTTGATTATCTCCGCTAGACTGGGCCAGGCTCTGACACCAGCTGTTGTTTGTGCACGGCTCCCTCCAGCACACAGTGTTAATAAACTGATCAGCGCTCGCGCCCTCCTTCTCTCCCTCCATCCCTTCCCTTCGCTCTCCGGGGAGGGACATGGCCAGATGTAGCAGATGGGGTCAGTGAGCCATGACCCCTTCACTCGCAGCCACAAGAGCAAAAGCACCATAGTCCAATCCACCACTGGCACACACACACACACACACACACGCACACGTGTCCATACAGTACTGCAAGCTCATCACTACATACAGAAAAAAGGACTTCAAATAATATTCTGAGGTCACAAGACTACAAGATCAGCTCCTCTAAAACCCTGCTTTCACAGGCAGTCCCTGACTGCCCCTTCCTCACCACTACAGGAAACCAAGTAGTGGCTGCTGTGGGCAGAAGGGATTTGCAGCGTCCTTGCCGAGGACTCCTGTAGGGGGCAGCGCTACAGGCTGACGTGACAGAAGCTGCTTTTATCTCCCGGATGCCCGCATTGGTGATCTGTCAGCCTAGACGTGGTGGCACGCTGTACTGACAATCAGATCCCACAGGCTGGACAAGCAGGAAAACAACCCAGCCAAGCCAAACCCTGCCTGCTACTGCAGTATTCTTCGCCCTTCCACACACACACACGCGCGCGCACACACACACACACATGCTCCCTACCTCCATGTCACCCTCATCTGTTCCAAAACCATTCATCCAGCCAAAAATGGGAACAGCAGTGCGTAGGTGGGTGTTTATGCCAGTGTTTGAGTTGCTGCCGTCAAACTTTATTGAGCATCCTGCTATCGCTTCGCATCACGCATTCCTTTCCACATGATGGCACTGAAGCGGTGGCTGAGGAGGGTGAGAGAAGCAACCATGCTGCGTGCTCAGAGGCTGACCTGGCTCTTGTTGGCGGCCACCTTGGCAAACATGGCCTGGGACACCTTGGCTCGCTTCATCTCCTGCTGGATCTCATCGTAGATCCCAGAGGTGATGTTCACCAGGGACTCCAGCTTCAGGGGCAGCTCCACGCTGGGCAGGGAGGGTTTGGTCTGCAGACGGGCAGGGAAGGAGGGAGGAACGGCGGGATGGAGAAAGGAAAGGAAGAGAGATTTTATTGTCTAAACAGGACTGCATTGGTAGGAGTCCCTCAGGATATTTACAACATGCCTGCACTTGTTTGTGTTTTGTTATTGTTTACTGGTGTGTGAGTGTTTGTGTGAGTGTGTGTGTGTGCATGTGTGTGTGGTACAGTAGAATAGTACATCCGTGGGTTGTAGGTGTATCTAACATAAGATTGCTGTTGATTTGATCTTTGCCTTTCTAGGTTTTTTGTCTGTGTTCACCTGTGTTTGTGTTGACCTGTGTGTGTACCTGTGTGTGTGTGTGTACATGTGTGTGTACCTGTGTGTGTGTGTGTACCTGTGTGTGTGTGTGTGTGTGTGTGAGCGTGTACCTGTGTGTGTGTACCTGTGTGTGTGTACCTGTGTGTGTCTTTGGCCAGAGGAGGTGGAGTTCTGATTGGGTGTCTGGGACAGATTTGGATTCATGCTGCGTTCGCGTTCCTCCTGGTAAATGCGGTCTCGTTCTCCCTCAGGGAGGTTGAGGAAGTTCTGCATGGCCTTCAGGTTGACCAGGAGTGACTGGGAGGCCGAGCGAGGGTCCTCCTCTTTACGAAGGATCTCTGACAGCAAACCCTGAGACACACACACACGTGTGCCCAAACACAGACACATACACACGCAAGCACGCATGCAAGCATACACGCCCACGCCCGCACACATGCAAACACGCACATAAGCAAGCGTGCAAACATACATGCAGGGACAAACAAGCACACACACACGCACACGCAAACACACACACACAACCAACATCAGATGCTGAGACCTCTACAGGCGGAGTTCTACAGAGAAAGATGTTGTCCTCTGTGCCTGTCCCAGACTCCAGGACAGACTCATCCAACATAGTCTTATGTAAAAGTCAGTATCAGTGTAGTGGAATTATATTCAGCTTGGGGCACAGTGACATGGGATTTGTTGTCACAGCTCTGGTTGTTAAACAGTACCTGTGTTCTGTTGAAGGCCACGCGGGCGAACACCGCCTGGGAGACGCTGGCCCTCTTCAGCTCGTCTCGGACATGCTGGTAGATGTCTGAGGACACCTCCACGGCCGAGGGGTTGTGCCCAGGTTCGGAGGGCCCCCCGGGGGCTTTGCAGACCCGAGGGATGGGTGGGTGGTTGAGAAACTGCTGGTTGATTGCCTGGGGGTGCTGGTGGGCTAGCAGGCGGCTAACGGCTAGCTGCTGGTTGATGAGATGGGCCATGGCTAGCTGCTGTCTCACCAGCTGAGGAGAGAGCTGGGGGGAGAGAAGCCCCCCTGGCCCTAGGAGAGGCTGGAGGGAGGCAGAGGGGCTGGATGGGGGCACTGGGCCACGCAGTGGGGGGCTGGGGTGGTGCTGGCCGTGGGGCGATGGTTGTTGGGATGGGTGGGGCAGAGCCTGTTGAGAGCTGGGGGGCTGGGTATCCCCTGGGCCCCCCTTCAGGGACACTCCTCCACTCCCCAGGGGGCCCAGGTGGGTTGGGGAGGTCAGGTGGGAAGGGGGGCGCTGTCCGAGGATACACATGTCGGCCATGCTGTCTCTCTCCACTGTGTAAACAAACACAAACAAATAAGGATAAGGCTCAAAACGCACAGTGATACGAGTTTATTCAGGAACTTTGGCTGTCAACTTACTTTTAATGTCCGGTTTATCACGGCCTGACCACATCCTCTCAAGGTATTCACCTGTAGGTGGCAATGAGACAAAACACAGTTAGGCTATGGAAAAACAAACGACACAAATCCTTCCACCGTTCACCAATCAATAACATCAGATAGGCATACATGGTAGCACTCAGGGCATACAATCATATCTGCTTCATGACTCTGTAAACCCAATCAGCATTCCTTCAGCAGCCTGAACCCTACCCTCCCATAAAGCCATGTGGAGGACGGCAGCATGTGAGTCTGAAAAGGGGGCCTCATAGCTGAACTAATGCTGAAGGCTGACTGGAACCTGAGTCCTCCCTATCACTTCATCCCTCTAGCCCTCCAGCCCTTTCCCTACCTTCCTCCCTCCGTTCTTCCGCCCCTCCCACCTTCATCAAACGACAGGGAGTATTTATCATCGTCTCCCCACTTAACCCACACTCCTCCGCGCGTGTTTGGGCTCCGGTGTCTACTTTGATTTGACTCCTGGGGTAATTACACTGTCCTGAGGTAAGTGTGTGTTTGTGCGTATGTGTGCGTGTGGGGGGGGGGGGGGGGGGGGGGGAANGGGGGGGGAGTCGGTGAAAGGGGCGGTCTGAGTTTATGGAGTGGGAGGGCGGCTGCTTCTGATTAGAGACTAAAAGTGTTTAGTTTTCTCTGCTATATTAAGGGTGACATTAAAGGATAATGTGAACCATGCGTCATGGGGTCCCTCTGGGAGCTGTCTCAATGGCTGCCTACCCCACACACACACACGCACGCACACATTTTCACACACACACATACACAGACCCGCATGTACGGACGCGCGCGCGCGCAAATACCCAAAGGTCTATCTCAGGGAAAGCTAATACACACTGACTCTGTAACCACAGTGGTCTAGTCACCACTGGTTAGCATCACTAACGTCCGAGAAGACGTGAACACACCCGCCCCTATAGCAGCCGCTGATTTACTGTTACAAACTGCAGAAGCATGTTGCTGTAGAGGTTCTGCTGTACTGCAGGAAATGTTACCATGCCGCAGAAAAGCTCAGCCTTGTCCAGAAACATTTTGAGTCAATGCCAGTGGCAGCCAATCGTATGTAAACGTATCGAGACAGACCGGCGGGATGAGACGAGACGTGCTCTGTGATTGGTTGGGACGAGAGTGACGAGCAGGAGACACACCTCACCTTTAATCCTCTTGTACCTCTTGTACCAGCGGCCGAACTCTTGACATTTGGACGTGGACACGTTGGCATAGTAGGAGCTGTTGACTATGGCTGAGATCATGCTCTGAACAAGGAGAGATGGAGAAGATGTGTGAGAGACAGACATCCAGAAGCAGCAGCCTGGGTCCTTCTGGAACACACTGTTTAAAGATATGTTCAGCCTGTTACAACCCACACTCTCACATGAGGGAATCTAAAGATACACGATTGTTAGTTTTCCACTACAGACTTCCGCGCGCGCACACACACACACATATGCACACAGACTGGTAGAGGCAGACTGCTTGTGATTGATTAGGACACCACCCACATACTTTGCTTAATTACTGATTATATCATGACTAAGTCCATAAATCTGAACACAAAATGACACACTCTTAAGTTATGACTACAGGGTGTGCAAAATGAGTGACTGCACAGATGTTCAGTGGAGTATATGTGTGTATGTGTGTGCGTGCGTGTTTATAACAGGATTTTTAATGGGAATGAATTGTAGGTCTTCACTAGGATAGTAAAACAAACCTGTATGTGTGTGTGAGAGCAAAAGAAAGAGAGAGAGAAAGAGAGCTAGAGAGAGAGAGAGAAAGATGGAGCGAGCTAGAGAGAGAGGGAGCGAGAAAGAGAGCAAGCTAGAGAAAGAGAGGGAGACATAGAAAGAGATAGAGCTAGAGAGAGCTAGAGAGAGAGGGCGTGAGAGAGAGAGAGAGAGAGAGAGAGAGAGAGAGAGAGAGAGGAGAGGTAGAGAGAGAGAATAGACTGCTACCTGAGAGAGAGGGCACTCCTTGGCCAGAGCACTCTGGTTCATCTCCCTCAGTAGCTCCTTGAGGGCGTTGCGTACCGTGGCATGGTTCCACTGCTCCGATGGCAGATCCTCTAAACGGGCAAAGCTGTAACCATAGAGACAACCCGTCATTGCCTCACTTCCTGTTTGTTTTGTAACTTCCTGTCATCTTGGAAGCAGTTGATTTTCAAACAGTGGCCATGGAAATGATAGCGAGACGATCTGCTCCTATCAACACGCAGATAATAGCGCAGGGAGATTGCATGATATCACACTGCCATGGAAACACGACGAAACAAACATTAATATCTGCTCGGTCATATTAATGGATAACCTATTTGTAGGTCAAATTAGTTTCGATAATTAAGTATTGTACAATGTAAGACACACAGACATACACACATAGTTCCAGACCTCTGCAGAAGGATGCGGAGGGTGACCATGTGGTAGACGTCTAGCAGCATGTCTGCCACTGTGGCCTCGGGGGCGTCGGTCAGAAGGTGGATAGGCATTGGTTTCCAGCGGCCCACTTTGATGATGCCTGCAGACGGGAGAGACAAGCACGCCGAGCTGAGTGAAACATCCCTGCCGTCGCCTGGGAGGATCTGATAAGATTGTGCCTGTGTGCGTCTGTGTGTGTTTGTGTGTGTGTGTGTGTCATAACGTGTACACTAGAGAGAGAGAGACAACCTTTGTGTGCGTTTGTCACCATAAATAGTGTCTTCACCAGCGGCTGTAAACCTCCCAGCTGAACAATGTCAGAGAGATAAAGTCTTATCTATTAATGTCTTATCATGCAGGTGAAGAGCCACCCCTGACCCTGGAGCCTTATTAAGCACCAGGAACCAGGGGCTTGGTACAGCTTTTTACAGCAGCTATCGTGCAAGACATCACCGATGGGTGGTACAGGCCAAGGCTGGGTGCGCCAATCTACAATTAATGTGGATTATGGAAATGATTGAGGATCAATCGGCTCGAATAGGCGGAGCCAGGCGGAGATGGTTCCATCATGTTCTGTTCGCGGAACTGTACGTGAGGGTGTGTTTTCGACGAGGTAAACGTTGACAGTGAAATGGAGGGGACTTTCGTTTCGTCTTCGAAGCGCGCATGATCTCTCTCGGGGGTGTTCTCATACGTCGTCAAGGGAGAAGGATGCAGAAGTCTGATAGCTGCATCTAACAAAGAGATCCCCCCCTGACACACATCTCCCTCCCTCCCTTCCCCCTCCCTCCCTCCCCCCTCCCCACCTCTTGTGTCTGAGAAGCATCCTAAGATGTGTACACAGACACATTCCCCTGGCCTTCCCCAAGACCGTGGCTGGAACTGCTAAACTAAACAAGGCTAATCGCATTAGGATCTGCTAAATCAAACACAGACGCAAACCAGCCCTGGCCTGCCAGCTTGCCTGCCGTATGTGTTTGTGTCTGCGTGGGTTTTGTGTATATTTGTGTGTCTCAATTGCATGAGTGTAGTGGTGCTGGGAGGAAGGGAACAAAGACAACTTCTTCAAGTGAGCTCGGGCTGATTCGTTGGGTTAAACCTGTGGATACGCTGGCATGGTAAGATGTTGATGTGTCATTAGAACTGAGCCTGGATGGATACGTACATCAGGGCTCACAATGCCATCTGAATATGCATTAAAAGGCAGCATATGGACTCAATATGTTTACTCCTGGAGTAGGGTGGGAAATGGCCATATTCTATATTTGAATAATGACATGGATAATCTATTCACATTGGTATAGTCACGCGCAAAGTAACGGTTGCCAACCCGTCTTTGAATGCACATTTCGATATTTGAAAACATTACAACAAAACAACGTGCCAACTACACGAAGGACCAAAAACAGAGAGACCCAAACGAGCAATGAGATGCTTTCAATTACAGCTCTACCGATCGGCCTAATTAAAGAAAGAATCAAGTGGCCAGAGAAGAGTTTAAAAATACAACATGGCCAAAGTTATGCCGGACACAATTCAATCAGGGAGGAAAATAGCAAAGGCCTCTGTGTAATTTTGGTCGTAACCACGAAGAGGGGGAAAGAATGCTCGACTGCAGCCAAAAATTATTCATTTAACATAAAAGCTCATTTCAAATCACAAAGGCCTTCCATGTGGGAGGAGCCACGGAGGGGCATGGGGCGTCGCCTGGTTGGTTTCAGGCACTGGCTTTACAGGATGGAGCAGGAATGTGGAACGCTTTGCTGCCTTTCTGCGTGTGTGTTTGTCAGTAGTTGGGCCTGCTGTCGTCCCTGGGTCAGACAGGGCATGGTATTCTGGGCGCTGCTGGCTGTCTACACTCTCAAGCGCTGCTGTTTGGTTTTCTGATTGTTGTGTTAAGGTTTGCTAGATGTGGCGTGACCTTCACCCGGGTTAGCTGACCGAAGGTCACATGCTGCCCGCTCTTTGCCGTGAATCACTGTACCACTGCGTCTCCATTGCTGATGCCAAAACCAAGCATTGTCTGCATTTAGGTTTGTCATCACTGGTTAAAAATTCCCAAGACAATAAGAGGTGGTTGAAATCCGAAAGGTTTGTTTGATTATGTTGCTAACCACGTCGCTTGCAAAAATGTGATGCACGTATGCAAAGAATGCACACATACACACTAACGCACCCACATAGCTATGCGTGAAAGCATGCTGCACGCACACACATACACACACATGTTGACTTGACTCACCTCGAGCCTGGACAGCTGAGTTGTGTGAGTAGCCCAGAGCCACGAGAGCTGTCTCCACCAGCTGGGTGAAGAGGATGTCTTTCCGCACCAATACAAACTCAGCGTGTCTGTCACGCCCCTCCCCGTCAAAGACCACACCCCCAGACATGCCCCCCTCAGCCTGCTCCACCACACAATACACTGGGATCATCAGACCTGGGGAGAGAGACAGAGAGACAGAGAGACAGAGAGAGTGGGGGGTGTCCCCAACAGTGAACAATTTAAAGTAACAAATGAATACATTAATTGGTGAAAAAAGGGGAGATGATTGAAGAGACAGAAGGTATTCTTAGTGTATACCTACCACAGTATAAATATGAATTGATCTCTGACATGCAACTTCTTACAAAATCACTCGTTGAATATGAATGAATCTATGTCACGCCTTGTGTACAAATACACAAGAACCGGTTGAGTTGCTATCATTTTTATATGTCAGGAACCATGTGCTATTCCAAGCCTGAAGCCTTATAAAACACAAGTGTGTTATTCCCTAAAGGGCTGTCATTCACAGGTTATCAATCAAGCTACTGACAGGACAGTGACAACTGACACCCAGCCAAAGCCACACTTCCATCACACACGCTATATCCCAATAATTCAGCTGCAGAGCCTAAGTGCATATTTATGTGCTTATGTGTGTGTTTCAGGCCACTTGTGCCTGTGTGTATACAGTATGTATGGTCTTGAGGCTGCAGCATTAATGGAGAGTATGTGTGGCCCGCCCCGCCCCTCCATGCTGCGGTCTGAAAAAGACTGATTTTCCTCGGTTCAAAGATGAACCCCCCTCCCCTCGTGTGAGAGAGAACCATACTCTCTTCCTCTTTCCTTTTCTCCCTCGCTCACCCTCCGTCTTTTATCCATCTTCTGAAGCTTATTCATTGTGTGTGTGTGCGTGTTTGTCAGTAGTTGGTCGCATTTGTAACTCCATGCTCGAGTAAGCATATGGGTGTGTGCGTGTGGAACTGGGTCTGTGCGAGCGTGTGTACCTCCAAGGGGTTTCAGCGGAGTGCCGTTGTGGCGAGTCCGCGCCCCTGTGGGGCTCCCGTTCACCTCCAGACGGCTGAGCTTTCCTGGAGGGGCCCCGCTGTGGTCTGGGCTCTCCTCCCTCTGCTCAGGACTGTCCCGCAGGCAGGGGCTCTCCCGGCCACGCTCCATCCCCCTCCAACCACCAGGGGGAGCACCCAGCAGAGCGTAGGGGCCTGCACACAGGGGGATGACAGGAGAGAAAGTGAGGGAAAAGGCACAGCAGCAGACCTGCACAAATGGCTGTCAGATCAAATGGGAATCCACAACTTCCATGTGACTTTTCCAGTTAGGGTCTTCTTTAGCAGTCATGGCTACAGCTGCGGGTGAATTTTTAGGTCCGTTTTCGGCAAGGAATACGACTGCAAAATAGCCCACTCAACATCCCCCTGTGTTTACATGATGGCGTCTCCCCTAAAGCCCATTTCTGTTACATTACTGCTTCATTAACAACTTGTGTGACAACCATGTTTGTTGTGGTCATCTTCTCTCCCCCTCCTGCCCGCCATGGCTCATATTGAAGACATTACTTTTTTATTTACAGATGACGAGAGAAGACGAGGGCGACCACAACAAACAAGAAAATAACCGAGCCAGCATCTGGGGCAAATCACTCGCTCTTTATTTGTGTAAATTGACTGGAAGTCTAGGCTTATGTACTGTGAATACAGCCACACAAGTCATATTCTGATAGGACATTCTAGTTGACTTCTTGCTGAGGAGATAAGAGCGCCCATCATCATAACAGGTCGTAATCCAGGCTATCTCCCCTCACATGACCTTGCTGATCTCACTCCAGCGAGCATAGGCGTTGGCTCTCCACTCCGTCACACGCAGCCAACCAACAATAGCAGAAGAGAAACGGTGCTGGCGCTTTCGTCGGTAGCGAACATCTGACGTTTACAAATGAACAGCTTCATGCTTACGTCCCAGTCGTGTTCACTCGTATATTCCCGACACCTTAACGTAGTAGCCTGAGAAAAGGCGATTGGCAGGTTCCCTTCACTTGGTTTTCAGATATGGATATTCTGCCGTCGTCTGTAGAAGTTTAGCCAGTTTGTTGACGAGCTGAGGACTTCTGAGTCAGCTGTCTGCATCTCAACGCTTTGCTTTCATATAAGTGGTTTTCATTGGCATGATAATAAACCCATTCTGGCCTGAAAGCAGCACATGATTACAATGAAACACACATGTAAAATTAATAGCCGCTTTTTAAAATACCCTTCCAACACAAACAGAATATTATTAATGGTCCCAAGTCTCTCCTTTTCTTCAGAACAGGGTCACCAGCCCCATCCTGTCTTTCCCAATAACAAAGTTCTAGACTATGATGAGTTTATAACCTGTTACAGAAGGAAACCCAGCCTCATTTTTGATGATGTGACATTGTACCCTTATTGTACACACATGTCCATCACATTCTCAAACAGAGTCATCGCCTGTTTTCCCATAAAAGCTGTCACTGCCAGTGAACCTATGGCGCGATCATCAGAGGAACCACGGCTTTGATGCAGGAGCGGCGGAGGAATGATCGCGAGCGTCTGGCCTCATTTCTGGGACTACTGTCTGTCTTTCTGCTGCTGTCCCACCCACGGAACCAAACACGCCCAAGTGGTTCCCTTGGGGGGCTCCCCCCCCCCTCCCCTCCCCTCCCCATCTCAGTCCAGCCACCACACATCACGCCATGGGACCAGGCCAGCCAGCCTGGCCTGCGATGGATGGGAGACTAGAGCTAAGTGTCGTGCATGGAGCAATTAAAACATATAAACCCTAACAGCTCTGACCAGACACATTAGGCGTTCTCTCTCTCTCTCCCTCGCTGCCTCTCTCCCAGTTCCTGCTACACCAGAAAGATGCCTGGGTCTGCTTTTAATAAACACATTTGCACGGTACTTGGGAAAAGAAGAGGCAGGATTAAAAACCCTCACCCCCACCCCAAACCAAGAGCAATATTAAAGTCATTAATTGGGCTGAAATGATTACCAGACTTGCATGGAAGTGAGGGGGAAAAAAGAAGCAGAGGGGGGGGGGAGGGGGCGTAACAGCATCATGTACAGATGCCTGTCTATATTGCCAATCAAAGCTCAGTGTAGATGACAATTGATTGGCACAGTTGTGTGCAAAGTAGTCTTAACGTGACATTCCTTCACCCTTCATTGGATTTCTGCGTTCGCTATGTGAGGTCTACACTGCAGATAGAGGTTAAGAATCACTGCTGTTCTGTGTACCCAGGTCTTTGTTGATAATGAAGTTATCTGCCCCCAACTGCTATCCTTAACAACATGTCCCGGCTAACAATGAGCAAACATTATTGTTTGTTTGCACAGTAATATCCCATAAATCTTGTTTCCATTGTGCCCTGTCTATTTGGTGAGCCAGTGCAGAGTATATTGAGAGTCACTATATCATTACATACCGACATAAATGCAAACAAACCTTATCAATGCTGCAGAGTGTACGGAATAACAGCCGTAACAACGCAAACGTCCATAATGAATTCATGAACGGAGTATATAAGTGTAAAGGCAGCAGACCAAAGCCTTAGATGTCAAGTCTGTCCGAATACAAGCTCGATATAGATACACACGTCGACAACGTCTCTTCCGAGAACTTTTCATTTCACTGTTCATTTCACTGTTCATCCAAGTTCGTTCCCTTTTCGCTTCTCATCTAGGCACCTTTCAAGTGCGATTGGCTTTTAACTCACTCGCGTTTTTCTGAGGCTTGATACCAGTGCTCATGGGTTCACAGAGAGCAAAGCATAATGACTTTAAGACTGCCCCCAACTTCATAAAGGTCATAAAGGCTTCATAAAGTTCGCGTACACACACAAACACACACACACACACACACTCACACACATACAGTGAAACCACTTCAAGCGCATACACTGAGAAACTGCACAGACATGCAGAGACCACACACACACATTTACATTTACAGTTAACGTACTGAAACACATGGATGCCAAATGCAACACGAGACAACGCAGGCAAAAAAAAGCAACACAATACTAATCTACAGCGTATACATTCGCTGCACCCTGAACCCAAAATAATGGTTTAAGACAAAGATCTACCATGTATTTACCTAATTAAAAACAGGTAAGCATGTGATTGTATTACACGCGAAAAAATGTTCGAGCAACATTTTCTCAGACCTCCAGCTGAAGTGACCAGAGCATTTTGTGGAGTGTGTTCAGCTTCGTTTTACGACGCTGACCTTGTACAGTCATACAGTCATACTGTACAGTATGACTGTATGACTGTACAGTCATACTGTACAGTCATACAGTCATACTGTAATACTGGTGTTACTGGTGCACTTCGTTTCTACTTCGCATTGTGCACAGTCATCTGTCTTCCTGTGAGAAGAGTGGTAGCGGTGGTATGAAGATCTGAGCTAGGACCTCTCCTCCTACATCCCCACCCTGCCTGTTCTCCTCCATGGCCTCAGAGCTCAGAGGATCGACCCAGAGAGAGTAGAGGACCTGGTTGTCAGTGCTCTCATAAATGGTGTACTATGACATGACAAGTCATGTGTTGGCACAGTATGCCATAAGCTGAGATTCAGCCGCAGTTAATAGTATGTTCAAATCAAAATCTTAATTGCAATCTCAGTTGCTTATGTTGGGAAAACACTGTCTCTGGGCTATATGCAAGTGTAGCCTTCGACGTAGTTGCTCGAACTGATGTCTTTCGATCGTCACCTTTTGATACCAGTTTTAAAAGTATGGTGAAGGTTATCTCAGTTTGGATTACAACGTTTTTGTGAGAGAAAAATCGTGAGTGACCTCATGATATTAAAACATAGAATTATACCAAATACATGTCATAAAAAGTATGTAATAGCTTATTATAAACCATAATTCCAAGACTACCAGAGAAGAACGGCAATAAGTACTTCTAGCTAAGACGAAACTGAATCTTAAATGGAATTTCTGTCAAGAAATATTGGATTTATTGTTCAACGGTAAGATGCCATAAACCCAATTCAGGATCAATGCGTAAATACTTCACCCTGAAAGTAGAAGTACTATCTACACTACGTATGACCATGTCAAACCAGTCGACAAAACAGTTGCAATGTTTAAACCAAAATGTGAATCGAAGGCCTACGAGCACACAAGAGCTTTTCTGAATTATGTCTAAAAGCGTATAACCTTACTGCTTTACAAAACCTTACGAGAAAACAAACAGTTTATCTATCTGATTAAATAATGAAACATGATTATGTTCGACTCTGTGCTAATACAATTGTTAATACACTGGACAATTTGATTTGCTTCATATTGGCCTCCCGCCATATAGACGGTTTGATAATAGGCTACTACTCTACAACAAATTGGAACACTAGTCCTACAACTGATTATTATATGATATTGTATGTTATGTTACTAATACCGTTTAAACTATTAGACCACCTACGACCAATGATAATGACCATGATAATAAGTATCAATCACCTACTATATAAAATCACAATAACAACAGCCCTTTATCGTACAATCGTAGTATTAAAATATTAATGTTGTAAATATTAATAATAATGTATGACAAATAATAGTAATGATATTAAGTTAATTTAAGTATAATAAAGTAGCTACGACTTGCATGACAAAGCAGGTAGCCTAATTCAATAATTCGACCACAGATAAACATGCAAACTTACTCATAGAACTTACTCATAAACACTCATTGAACCAAACGAGTTTTAAAAAGTGTATTTAGGCTAGTTATTGTATAATTATGCATAATATTATACTGATAGCTGATTCTTTTCTTGTAATTATCAGGTTAACCTAAATGTCTAAGGAATCGGTTATATTAAAAAAGTTGTTTTTTTTAAGAAAGACTATTAACATACAAGGTAGTGGTTGTACAAAATCGGCATAGTCATGAATTGACCTGTAACATAATAAGCTTACAAATAGGCTACAGTCGCGCATTAAAACAGATTTTGCATAGAATTACCAAGTAAAAAAGAGGAACTGTACGAAGTAATACTCACTGTTCACGCGCTCTCTGTACTTCGCCTTGTTAGGGAGAAATCTCTGTCCATTGATCAAATGTAGTGAATCCAGGGCTGAAGTTGAAATTGCTTTTCCGAGAGCTGATTTTCCCAAAAAATGAGTACGAAGACCCTTTTTGCGGAACTAAATGACAAGGGTGACAGTATGGGCAGACAAGCCGAGCGAGCGAGAGAGAGACAAGATAAGACGGATAAGGAATACACACTGCACGCTGCGCTTCGTTTGTAGTAGGCGGGCAAGAGGGCATGGACAGAGGAGCAAGTACAAGAGGAGTAGAGGGAGAGGGAGAAAGAAAGAAAGAAAGGGAAAGAGAGAGAGATCTCACCGAATCGCTTTGCGTGGTGGTAACGATGACAAGCCACCGCGGAAGGGATCCTGTTATTTATTTTTATTCGCTAAAAGGTCTCGGAAGTGGAAACAAGTGTCTGTTAGACCCTGCTGCATTTGAGTTGCAGGTCTGAGGGATCAATCACTGCATAGAGACAATGTAGGAAAGCATTGGTTAGACACGCTGCGGCGGTCCGCCTCGGCTCATGACAAATATAGAGGGACAGAGAGAAGAGTGGGAGGTATCAGAGCCAATTATCTTTTCACCCTCACCCACTTGCATCCATAGCATTGGTTATGTAGTTCCCAACTTCATGAAATTAAAGTAACAAAGCCAATAACGTATGAACTTGGGCGGCTTCAAACGTGTTTCCCTTCAAAATGATTCAAATAGATTGCGTATAATTTTGCAGTGGGTTTACAAATACTGTGCTCGCTGAAAGCTACGTGTGAATTAATCGTTCCATATGGATTTGTAAATCATTCAGATAACCAAATGTGTGCGTGAAGTTCAAGTAAAATTGATTATGATCTTAGATAGGCGAGTCTAAACTTGTCTTAAGGCAAATGTTTGCTTCTGTAGCCTTTCAGTGCACCATGGGCTAAACAAATTAAAGGGCATACTCAATAAAACGATTATTTGTATTATAAGGCTTATACGCCTATTTGCTAGTAACGACACAGTATAATCACTGTAGATTCACCGAAATGCTAACCTGTACAGAATAATGAAACCTTTATTTCCTTGTTCAACCTAGGCCTATATAGGTCTGGAAAATATGTCTTTTCAAGACTATACTGCTGTCCCCTGTTTTGTACTTATTATTTTCTATCCTTCTGTAAAGATAGATTAGGCTACATGACCTAACTTTTCAAGAAAGAATCCTTAAAATAAATATGTTAATATTTATATATTATATATGTAGACTACACAAATGCATTAACGTTAAACCTCTGATTTTCGTTTAGCTAACCTTTTCAAACTGCTAAATAAAAGTAAACTAAATCTAATGTCAAGTAAAATAATATCTGGCTAAATATTTGCGAGTTCACGGTAGTTTTCATATGTCTCTATAATTTCAAATCGTAGGCTTTCTGCGTATTTCAAAATAAATCTTAAATTTGTATTTTCAGAAGACAAGGCGACAAAGGTTTTTTCAATAAAATAAACGAATTTATTGAGTGCTTTTTTCCAATAACTTAGATGTTGACCGAATGAAAATATATGGGCGTCGCGGTTTCCTCTGTCTTTATTCGGTGTAAATAAACATAATTAGTACTGCTTGATTAAATAATGGAACATGGGTCATTGGGATTTCGTTATGTTTAATGATGCAATTTAATAAAACGACAAGATAAAGTGAACTGAAAATGAAAAACTCCAAATTGTAGCCTACTTGAAATACTAAACCTCTCTAGTCTTAACCAACGTTTCTCAAAGTAGGCCAAATTATGTCTATACTTTAGTCATTCAGAATAAAAAGGAATGAAAACGCTGTTACAGTTGGTCTGAAAGAATACTCATGAACCTTCATACCTAGTTTTTATATTATGTCTTATGCTTGCATGTCTTGGTGTGTAAAAACCTGAATGTGTTATCATTTTTATATACAGTGTATATATGCATATCTGGTTTTGTGCAACGTTAGAGACGGATATTAGTTTTTGTCATTAACACAGTTACACAACTATTAACTAAATCAGAAGTGATTAAACCATTGTAGTTAATAAACTCCATTTCAGAATGAAGACATTTTGCCAATCAATAAAGCAGCATCTCTGCATGTGAACCCTGTTTTGTGTTGAAGGCAGTCATCCTTGTCTGCTTGTCCACAAAAAAACAAAGATGAGTGGGGCTCAAGCTGCCCAGCAATCAGTCACACACATCTTGGAGCCAGAGGCCTCCAAAATGCTGCGGACTTTCATATTGTCACATCCAATTTGTCTGAAGAAAGTGAGATGTGATATAATGGATGCTTCTCCCATCCTACTCTGGTCAGTCTCACCCTACACAGGACCCAAGTCATACAAACCATTTGACCCAGTCCCTCCCCATACCACCTCCTTCTCCCTGCACCTCCTTTGGTGTCAGTGCTCCCTGGTAGGGCTGGGCTAGGTTACAGCCACCAGCAGGGAGGGAGCTGTGTTAGGCTGCCATGTCTGCCCTGCATCAGGTTAAGTGCCTCCGACAGCCAACCGCAAAGTTATTGGCCAGCAATGTGTGAGTGTGTATGCGTATGTGTTTAGTGTGTGTCTATAAGTTGGAAAAGGGAAGGCCTGCTTCACTTGCAAAGTCTGCCTTCGCTAGCCTAGAACCCATTAAAAAAAACCATCACCCAAGCTTTTATATTTGCTCATAATATGTATTTATTGACAAAATAAATAGACAAAGAATTATGAGTTCTTCGACAGCAGTTGATTGCGAAAGAATAGGTCGAGTGTGAGACTGAGTGTGAGAGGTCAGAACAGAAGCTTTACTGAAAGCTTCAAAATGTCTGGAGCGACGGGACAATAAGTTGAACATTCCAGTCTACCATGAAGGAATACTGCCACCTTGTGGTCGACGCTGGAGCAAACCAAACACGAACCCTCCGAGAAAACGCGACCAAATTGACAGACAGAACTCAGAGAGGAAATATGGAAGACACCTTAGGAGGAGTGATGCAGTGGAGGGATCCACTCCTCCAGAGATGATGGTGACACAGAGAGCGTCCGGCCAATAGGATGAATAGTACTCCATCAAACTATTTCAAAATGGTAGCTATGCCTTGCTTAGCTGGCAGTCAGAGTTTCATAAAGTAAAGAGTCAGAGTAAAGTTGTGTAAAGAGTCATAGTACATTTTCCTAGTCCTTTGTCTTACATTTCACCCAAATAAGTGGTGCACTGGTGCAGAACTTGATGCTATTCAGTTTAAAATGGAAAAGGAACTTTATTTTCCCCCACAGTAGAAACAGGTCCATTCTGTGCTCCTTCCATTGGTTGAATTAGCTTCATACCTAGCATTCTAAGAATAAATGGCTGGTATAGCTGATGACTTGATGGAAAACCCCTCCCAAGCTCTGCCATTGGATGACGCTGTGAATTTTAAGCAGCTGTCGCCCTGCTATTGATTATTGGGGCAGAGTGCAAGGGGAGTTGACTCAGCTGTTTTGTGCTTTCAATGCCTCTGGAACGCTGTAATCCAACTCATCTGGTGCTCCAACCGTTTGCCAGGGGTCTTGGCTAGGGACCTAACAGCAGGGATGTGTGTGTTTGTGTGTGTTTGTGCGTGTATGTGTGTGTGTGTGTGTGTGTGTGTGTGTGTGTGTGTGTGTGTGTGTGTGTGTGTGTGTGTGTGTGTGTGTGTGTGTGTGAGAAAGTGAAACAGAGACTGTGCCCGCACTCTGCAAGTGTGTATCCTATTGTTTGTTAGCGTAGTAAACTTCTGTCAATAAATTGAGAGTTTGCTTGTTTGCTTGTGTGTGTATGTGTGTGTGTGTGTGCATACAAGTTTGAATCTGTGTTGACCATGTTGTGTTGGGGTTCAGAAACCTGACTGGGGGTCAATGGGCGTGTGCTCAGAGCAGCTTTTATGTCATGTAATCCCACTTCTCTTTTCTAGAAAACGTGAATAGCATTAGAATCACTGACTCAATTTTTGGATCTCATTTTCATGACAAAGCAATTGTCTGGTTGATAGCCCTCCCCTGTGGGATATAAAAAGGGGTGGGGAATCAGAGAGAGAGAAAGCCAGCATTTACTGGACTTAAGGGAAATTACCAGGGCTGAACCGAACGGATCAAAGATGGGCAGGGTGAGTACCGGAGGACGTCAGGTTTGAAAGAAACCCTTGTGTTTCTTTACCTTTTCATTACACAACATTTCAGACTGAAAATCTGAATCTGCCAAGGAAGTCCATCCAGACCCTGGAGATATTTTTAAAAATTCTTTACAATGTCAGAGAGATGTCTGCTATTTGATTGTACACGGAAACATCTTTCAAGCAGGCTAATGAAGAGGTCAGCGTTACCACTAGCTGTCATGCTAAACTGCCAACAAAAACAGCTCCTTTTGGTTTGGCTCCCTGACCTCTCTCCCTCTGCAGATCATCTTCTTCGAGGACAAGAACTACCAGGGCCGTCGCTACGAGTGCGACAGCGACTGCTCTGACTTCCACACCTACCTGAGTCGCTGTAACTCCATCCGGGTGGAGAGCGGAGCCTGGGTGGTCTATGAGAGACCCAACTACACCGGCTACCAGTACGTCCTGACCAGGGGAGAGTACCCAGACTACCAGCGCTGGATGGGCCTTAACGACAGAGTCTCCTCCTGCAAGATGGTCCACTTTGTAAGGCTCTGACCACTCAGGATAGTGTGCTGTAGCCTGGTCTCTGGTGATACTAGGGTATCCTGTACCACTGCGATAGATGATGGTGATAATATGTTGTTTTGGTTGACTGAGACTTAGTGAGCTGAGTGTTGTCGTGACACAACCTGTCGTGACACATGAATGTTGGGTTGCATAGAGTAAATGGAGACAACTGATACATTTACTTACAGATGTGACTGCTTGCTCCCCAAGATATGTCTTTTCAATAGAGATATCAGTTGCTTCTCTCTCTCACCAATTCTGCTGGCCCCTCTCCCCCCCCACACCCCTTCCCACCTGCTTCCTTCCTCACATGTAGGCTGGCGTAGCACCGTACCAAATCCAGCTGTACGGGAAGGGAGACTTTGCGGGCCAAGTGTTCGAGGCGACTGAGGACTGTGCCTCAGTTCTGGAGAAGTTCCACTGGAGGGAGGTCCACTCCTGCAAGGTCCTGGGGGGCTGGTGGGTCTTCTACGAGCACCCCAACTACAAAGGCCGGCAGTACTTCCTGGAGAAGGGAGAGTACCGCAAGCCCATGGACTGGGGCGCTGTGTGTCCCACCGTGCAGTCCTTCAGACGGCTGACAGAGTAACATCCTCACCCCCACCTCCACCCCCACCCCCCGCGGCTCCCTCCCTCCCCGCCTCCCCCCCCCCCCCAGTCGTACCAGCAAGCCTGCTCCTTCTACGTCACCACCAATCGATGGGAACTAGAGACAAACCACCAACCGAAATAAAAAATCTTAGTGGCAAGTAGCTGAAGGGTTGCGTCATTATTGTGTGTGTGTGTGTGTGTGTGCGATTGAGTGTGTACGGAAACATAAAGGGACACATCACAGTTTTCGGCCATCCAAATCTCAAGCCAAAATGAAAACATTTTATTCATGTATTAGTATTATTAATGCTATACGGAGTGCGAAATAAATAACATTGTAAGAGAAAACACTGATGTTAGTTCATACGCTACACTGGAACTCAGTTTTAACCATGGGCATGTGTGCCTCATGCAGTGAGGTTTAGCATGCCTGTCCTGTCCATCCAGTCTGTGCAGCCCCTTGTTGGGTGAAACCCTCCTTCCCCTCTCAGCCAGAGGGGCCCTCTTCATCAATGAAGCTGACCTGGGCGGTGGGCTGCCCCCAGTCCATCTCCTTGCCCTGGGGAGGACTCAGGGGTGGGGCCTGGGGAAAGGTGAGCTGAACACCTGACCCTCTGCAGTCCAGGGTGGAAGGGTGGGAGGTCAACACCTGAGGGTGGGTGGTGACGGAGGAAGACAGGGTGGAGATGTGTGTTTGGCGAGGGGCCGGGTGGGTACCGGGTGGTACCGATGAGAAGGAAGACTGGGAGGGATAGAAGGCTCCAGGGCTGTTGAGGAGCAGGTCCGCCCCTGGGGAGGTGGCCTGGGGAGGGGGCGAGAGCTCGGCCGACTCCCCCACACCCGCGGCAGCGGAGGGGGATGTGGCGGAGGTGCAGGGGAGCGGCGCAGGGGCGGCGGCTGGAGAGGAGCTGTCAGACGTCACACTGGGCGGAGGAGTCAGCGTGGAGATGACAGAGCTGTGGAGGAGGGGCCGGAGCAGGCGTGTCATTTCCTGGAGATCCCTGCTGACGTGGGACACCTGCTGAGATAGGCAGCTCATCTGTAATGGGGGGGGGGGGGCAGGAAACAACGTCTTAAGCGTTTGAAACATTGACATCCAGAAAAGAACGATACCATCACACTGTGTGGTCCCTCACCTCTTGTTTGAGTTTAGCTATACTCTGCATGGTCTCAGCCTCCTCCATGCTTCCTGCATACACACACAGACACACAGACACAGACACACGCACACACACAGACACACACACACAGAGACACACTCACTACAGGGTCACAGCAGAACTTACTTCCAGACAGTGTGTCCAGGAGGAAGGCTTATGGATGCTGTCATTTACCTATGGTAGGACTTGTTGCAAAGCTCTGAGTAACACTGGGACTGAAGTCAAACCTCTGGCCCAAAGAACTGCAGCTCTCTGTCTCAATGCCATCCACAAACCTGTAGACCAGAGGAGACAGAGGGATGGAACAAAACACCCATAACAAGAAAAAGAAAAACAAATAAATCTCCACTATCTCCACCAGGTGGCATCAGAGGACCAGAGAAGGCTGCTGTTGGTTTCTCTAGGAGCCCAGTTCTCAACAGACCCATGTTTCCCACCTTGAGCTGTCTGGCTGGGCATACACCATCATCTCAGCACTGCCAGGAAGTAGCACGTGGCTCTTCCTTGTGTGAGCTAACACGCACAGTCCACTGCTATGGGACTATCATTACCCACTCAGACAGCAGACTGGATACAATACATCCCACGACACAAAACATATTCTATAGTTATACTTTACTGCAAACAACATCCGGGAGCAATGCTTCTCTACGTGCTGCGATAACGTAATGGCTGGAGGTATTCTGTTGTGTTGCGGTTCATCTTTTAAAGTGTTCTCCAAAGCAAGCGTGAGCTGGGGGTGCAGGTCTGTACCGTGGGCTAAGGTCATGGGGAGCGCAGCTGAAGCTCACCACCGGGACCTGCAGCCTGGCGGGGCGGGTGTGGTCGCTGGGGGGGCGGAAGGGCCGGGGGGGCAGGAGAGGGGAGCGCAGGGGCGAGCGCAGGGGCGAGCTCAGGCCCCGTCCCAGCCTCAGAGAAGCGGGCGGCATTTTGGGGATGGGGGAGGGCTCTTCCTCCAGGCTCTCTTCATCCTCAGTGATGGAGGGAAGCTTCTTCACCAGGCCCCCGTTACTCTCCCAGTCCATCTGAGGGAGGAGGGGAGAGAAGAGAGAAGAGAGGGAGGGAGGGAGGGAGGGAGGGAGAGAGAGGGTAGGGAGGGAGTAGAGAGAGAAGAGAGAGAGAGGGAGGGAGGGAGGGAGGGAGGAGGGAGAGACCGAGAGAAGAAGAGAGAGAGGGAGGGGAGGGAGGGAGGGAGGGAGAGAGAGGGAGGGAGGGAAAGGGAGGGCAGGGAGGGAGAGAGAGAGAGAGAGGGAGGAGGGAGGGGAGGAGGGAGAGAGAGAGAGAGAGGGAGGGAGGGAGGGAGAGAGAGAGTAAGAGAGAGAGAGAGAGAAGAGGGAGGGGGAGGACAGGAAGAGAGGAGAGAGAGAGAGGGAGGGAGGGAGGGACAAGAAGAGACAGACAAAAATGGAATGAGAAGCAAAAGATAAAAGGGAGATGAGAGATTATAAGAGAGAAAGAGAGAGAGAGAGAGATAGAGACAGAAAGAGAGGCAGAGAAATGGATGGAGGGGGAAAGAGAGAGAGAGAAACAAAATGAGGAAGAAATCACATGCATTTCAACAGCAGAGGGCAGAAGCCATTAGGGAGCCGGCATCATTAGAGATGCCATTCACAATACAGCTGGAATGAGAGAGAAGTACTGTTCCCTCTGCAGTGAAACCAGAAACACCATTCACATTACCGACACACTGGGACTGCAGTCGCTCTCCATTCACCACCATTCTGCACACGTGCAGCCACACACCCAGAACACTGACACGAGAGCGAGCTGGTATCTTTGACACAAAACAACAACCACATCTTTCTTTGGTGTCGACATCCTCGCTCCCCACAGTGCTCCTCCACCCCCTGCCCACCCCCCCGGCCCCCCCACTGGGCCAACCCTACCCCCTGTTTGTTTTCTTCTCTCCTCATCCCTCCATCTCCCGTCAAAAGTGCCCCTGGCTGAGGGCTATTTTTAGATCTGACAAACTATTTTTAGTGGTGTGATGCCTGGGGAACCGTACAGAGGAGGGGGTGCACTCTGACTTCAAGTGTGTGTATGGAAGCGTGTGTGTGTGTGGGCACGTGCCATAGTTAATGTGCAGCGTGCTGTGGAAAGGGCAAGCACTGCAAGACTGCAGACACAACATAGTGTGTGTGTGTGTGTGTGTGTGAAAGAGAGAGTGCATATAGGTATGTGTTTGAGAGTGCGAGAAGAGGAAGGATGAGCATGCAGTGTGTCCCAGTGAGCGTGTGCATGTGTGTGAGTGTGTGTGTGTGTGTGTGTGTGTGTGTGTGTGAGCGTGTGAGCGTGTGTGTGTTGGCACGTGAGCTGCATGCAGATATGTCCTCCCTGAATTCAGCCAGACACCAACCAACAGCCCCCCCCGCTCTCCCCCCCCCCCTCCTCGCCTCCCTCCATCTATTTTTATCCTTTCTCATCTACCCATCTGTTTGTTCAGAGTCTATATTTAACTGGCTGGCTCCATTTTGGTCTGCAGGCAAAGGGAGACACAAGCATTCAGGGGCAGCCCCTCTCCTGCCTGCCTGGCTATATTTAGCATAGCACCGCGCTTGGTGAAGCACCTCTGTCGTTATGATAGGCAGTGCGTGTGTGTGTGCACGCGCACGTGAGTAGTCTATAGTACGGAAGGGAAGGGGAATGATTGGATTGGATGAGCTCTGCATTGAGATTGCGGATGCGTCTGTGTGTGCTGTGTGTGCTTGTGAAGACACACGCATGTTCAAGTGCATGGACTGGAATTGCCAGTGTACTCCTGTGTGTGTCTGTACATGTGTTTGCAGGGGTGTGTGTGTGTGCATGTGTTTGGTGGGTTTGCAGGGGTGTGTGTGTGTGTGTGTGCGCGTGTGTTTGGTGGGTTTGCAGGTGTGTGTGTGCACGTGTGTACCTCGGCAGTGTGGCCCTCTCTCAGGTTGTAAGTGAGGTCGTGGGAGATCTCGGTGATGAACTTCTGGGCATAGTCTGGGTAGAGACACAACACCTCGCGCAGGCCCTTCAGACTGATGTACTGCAGATCGCAGTAGGTCAACGCCTTCACGTTGGCGTTGGTCTTGATCACCTGCTCCTGGGTCAGAGAGTCTGAGCCAATCAGGTCCCCCTTACCTGGACGGCCGGGACACACACACACACGTAGATCTTCATCAAAGGTTAACACGCGCAAACACATATTCTCACAGGCATAAGTAATCAAACACAACAAGAGGCAAACAGACAATACCGCCTTATGTTCTGAGGCCATCCTCTATCAATTGTCTGTATAATGAACGCTTTGAAGAGCGTCTCTGACACAGACCGCTGGGTATTCCAGCTCACTTCACATTTAATAATCATCCCTGTATCAATAATGCAGACAGCCTTTATAATTGACTACAGAGGGACTATTCCATGGAAGAGAGAGAGAGAGAGAGGTGTAATTGCCCCACTAGTCACCACAGTCTGTACGCACACACGATTACAACCAGCAAACACACACCCCACCCACATGCCCGCCACACGCTCCTCACACACATTCTTACACACGTACGCGTACATGCGGGTATTTCATTTTGGCGGTGACATTTGGTTTGCGACGGAGCCAGCGAAGCAGGTATAGAAGCGAGTTGAGGAGCTGCCAGACCTGAGCTACCTGCTCCCTGGAGACGCACGCTTGACTGGCACCCACTTACTCTCTCAGACGACACTCCCAGAAGAGCGAAGACCACCGCCGCGATACTCGCAGCAGCGATGATAGAAAAACATGATATGTGTTGCGCATCTGGGTGTGTGTGTGGGGTGGGTGGGGGGGGGGGGGGGGGGGTCTGTTTGTGTGTGTGTGACGAAGAGAAAGCAAGAGCGGGAGAGGAGGAGACGGGGAGAAAGACAGCGAGAGTTCTCTTGAAGATACCCGAGTAGGTAGGTAGCTGACTACATTTGTGCCTATAGTCTCCTACTGGGCACATACACACACACACACACATAAGGGCATCCCACCCAGTATGGCCAGTACAGTGTTGTCCTTGAGGACCTCCATGGACCCAGAGCAGACAAAGTAGATGGCCTGCAGGGCGTCTCCCTGGCGGATGAGGAACTCTCCGGGGGCGCAGAAGGATGTCTTGATGATGAGGGACAGCGAGCGCAGGCACCCCCTGCTGGCAGACTCAAACAGGGACAGCTGCAGCAGCTCCTTGTTCAGGTGCATGGCGATGTCTGCCCTCAGCTCGTCCGGGAAGTCCTTCAGGAGCTGCGGAGTGAGGGGGAGACGGGGCACGGGGTGATGGGAGGACAAGAGAGATGGATGGATGGATTACTCGGGAGAGGGAGGGAAGGCAGGGGAAGCAGGGGTGGAGGTAGAGAGAGAGAGAGAGAGAGAGAGAGAGAGAGAGAGAGAGAGAGAGAGAGAGAGAGAGAGAGAGAGAGAGAGAAAGAGAGAGAGAGAGGATCCATAAATCATCCATCAAAGCACAGGTAAAGTGGCAGGCACCCCTGGACACACACACACAAACACACACACCTCGCTGACGTCACAAACTCACACACACATCTCGCTGACGTCACACACACACACACACCTCGCTGACGTCACACACACACACACACACACCTCGCTGACGTCGATGCCGTTGTTGACGGACCAGGTGGTCTGGAAACACTCGAGCATGCGCTGCTCCAGGGCCTTGGGCAGGCGGTGCACCCTGATGAAGTCCTTCAGGTCCTTGGTGCGCGTGTGGTAGAGGGAGCGCCGCGAGTACATCCTCTGGATGATGGCCGTCACGTTCCCGAACACCACCGCATGCATCAGGGCTGAGGCCGGAGGACAGGGGGAGGTGGAGGGAGGGAGGGAGGAATGGAGGGAAGGAAGAGAGGAGGAAAAGTTTAGAGACAGCTGAAAGGATAAGTCAGAGATGGAAAAGAGAAATGTGCAGATAACGAGACAGGTGAAGACTATCGTTGCGGATCAAAATTTCATGAGTTACTCCTGTCCATTCATTATTCATTTACTTATGCTCACGCACGCACACACGCACAAACACATGCGCGCTCTTACTCTTTCACGCTCATTCTTTCTATCCCTCTTGCTCACTCTCACCCTCTCTCACTCGCGCTGTTCTTTTCTTCACTGTCCCATGGGGGTTTATGGGCACCTTAGAGACTTCTCTGCCTGGCATCTGTACCATTTTCCTCCCAGTTGCCATGGTGACATGCCAGCGCATGACCCAGAGACTTGGCGTGGCAGAGGCTGGCTGAGCTGGTTACTAGGGGACCCGAGGGTCATCAACAAGGAATGTGTCTAACCACCTCACATGTCCACACTCACCCTCTCCTCTCTTCCCTCCCTCTCTTCTCTTACCAAATCCCTGTCACTCTCTGTGATCACTGTCCCTCTCTCTGTGATAACTGTCCCTCCCTCTCTGAGATCACTGTCCCTCCCTGTCTGTGATCATTGTCCCTCCCTGTCTGTGATCACTGTCCGTCCCTGTTTGTAATCACTGTCCCTCTCTCTCTGTGACCACTGTCCCTCTCTCTCTGTGATCACTGTCCCTCTTTCTCTGTGATCACTGTCCCTCCCTGTAAGTGATCACGGTCCCTCCCTGTCTGTGATCACTGTCCCTCCCTGTCTGTGATCACTGTCCGTCCCTGTCTGTGATCACTGTCCCTCCCTCCCTGTGATCACTGTCCGTCCCTGTCTGTGATCACTGTCCCTCCCTGTCTGTGATCACTGTCCGTCCCTGCCTGTGATCACTGTCCCTCCCTGTCTGTGATCACTGTCCCTCCCTGTCTGTGATCACTGTCCGTCCCTGTCTGTGATCACTGTCCCTCCCTGTCTGTGATCACTGTCCCTCCCTCCCTGTCTGTAATCACTGTCCGTCCCTGTCTGTGATCACTGTCCCTCCCTGTCTGTGATCACTGTCCCTCCCTGTCTGTGATCACTGTCCCTCCCTCCCTGTGATCACTGTACCTCTCTGTCTGTGATCACTGTCCCTCCCTGTCTGCGACTTCCTGATTTCAGAGCAAGATGGTTGGAGATGGTTGGAGGGGGACTTTACTCAGCACTCCATAGAGCAGGGTTGCATGGAGTATACAGCATCTGTGTTGTCTCTCTCCCTCCCTCCCTCTCCTTCACGCTCACAGTCTCTCTCTCTATCTCTAATCTCCTACTCTCCCTCCCTTCCTTCCTCTCTCTCTCTGTCCCAGCTGGCTGGTGACTCAGTGTCTGACTCAGTGTCTTATTTATGTGAATACCCCCATCAGCATGAGACCCCAGGCCTCACGGGGCCGGCCTCAGAGATGTGGGGGCCACAAGCCTCTCTAGCCCCTCGGTCCCTCTCACTCTGCCACCGAGAGAGCGTCAAGAGCAGCAGGGCACTCGGGGCTCCGTTGTCATGGCGCCACGCCCGCTAATGCATTTTAAAGACAGCTACAGGGCAGAACGGGTCATTCAGTCTCGCACTGCCGATCTCCAGATCCTAGCAACTGTTAGGCTAATCCGGGGCGATGCTCGGACCGTGAAATCGGCCATCTGAAAGTCGCCCATCTCTCTCTCTCTCTCTCTCTCTATCTCTCTCTCTCTCTCTCTTTAACTTTTTCAAACCAACAGACCTACAGCTAACAGAAGCAGCATTATCATCCAGAGAAGCCCAATAGGAGTATAGCCATTTCTGAAAGGTGCCACAGAGAATCGACACCGGCTTGTTGCTCATTCTCAGACCCCCTCAGACCCCCTCAGTGTACGCGTGTGACTGTGTGTGACCTCACCTCCTATGAGCATGGTGCAGATGGAGAAGATCTTCTCAGAGTCGGTGTTGGCAGACACGTTACCAAACCCCACGCTGGTCAGGCTGCTCAGGGCGAAGTACAGCGACGTCACGTAGGAGCTCCTGACTGAAGGCCCGCCCCCCAGCGCCGCCCCCGTCCCATTCAGCTGCCGCCCTCCTCCGGACTTGCTCACGTTCCACGGGGCGGAGCCCAGGGGGTCTTGTCCAACAGGCTCAGACCCAGACATGTTCCACTGGTTGTAATGGGCCATTATGGAGCTCTGCGGCGAATCAGAGACTCCGAGTAGCGAGGTCAAAGGTGAGAGGAAGTAGGGGGTGCCGAGGCGTTTGGCCAGTTCATGAAGCCAGCCTGGGGAGAAGGACAGTCGAGAGGAGTTAGCATCATGGCAGAGTGAACGTCATTTCACTTCATATCAGTTTAATGCTAATGCCCTGATGGTTATTGGTGACATTTATGAACACTGCCTCATTAGCTCTAAGACCATACAGCACATGCCAAAAGGCCACAGTAAATGTGTGTATGTGTGTGTGTGTGTGTGTGTGTGTGTGTGTGTGTGTGTGTGTGTGTGTGTGTGTGTGTGTGTGTGTGTGGGTTTGTGCGTCTAAACACCCCCATTATCATTAGATGCCATCTCGATTCTAAAATTTGTCTAGACCAGAGGTGGCCAATCCTGGTCCTCAAGAGCCACTGTCCTGAAGGTTTTTGTCCTGAAGGTTAGATGTTCCCCTGCTCTAGCACACCTGATTTCAATGAATGGGTCATTATCATACTCTGTGGAAGCCTGATAATGACCCTTCATTAGAACCAGTTGTTCCGGAGCAGGGAAACATCTAAAAACTTTCAGGACAGTGGCTCTGGAGGACCAGGATTGGCCACCCCTGATCTAGACCAATATGTGTGAATTACTAACTCAAATAAATCAAGTGACTTTGAACCACGGCGTTTGATTCAAGGACTGTTCAGACCGGCCAGACGCTTCCTGCTACAGCAGACGGCAGCAAAACAGCAGGACTTATCCACCCTGGGGCTGTCCTTGGTGCTGAATCTCAGCATGCTCGTCCCGGCTGCTGTAGACCAGCGTTCCGGCTGTTTCGCTTCAGATTCATCTGCCTCTTCATCTACCTGTCTTTATCCTTATCCAACTTTATCTCTCCCTCCCTCGCTATCTCCCTCTCCCTCTCTCCTTCCTCACCCCCGTCGTCTCGGAAAGATTTGAAAGAGAGATCGACAGCAAGGAGATTTCCTTTCCGTCTATCTGTCAGCGAACGTCTCTCGGTCTTGTCTCCCAGGTCTAAGGTTGAAAGGTCCATACTGCAGAGGTATATGCCCAGAATATTGGAGGGCTTGGCTGACCACACCGTACATGATGTGACCGCACAGTAGCAAGCTACACTGTCAACAAGTTTGGAGTTTTTGAGTTTCATGGGGAAGAGTATGAGAGTATGCGTGAAAATGTGCGTTGCACATTCCATGCACCTATGGACGTTCCTATGAATAATTCCTGGTGCATGTGCGCCAGTTTAGGTGCGACTCTCACCCACCGATGTCCCAAGAGCTGGGGCTGTTGTTCTCGATCTCGGAGCGTCCGATGAAGTACCAGAGGCAGGCCATCCAGTGGGCCAGCAGGGCGAAGGTGGACATGAGCAGGGTGAGGACCACGGCGCTGTACTGGGAGTAGCGATCCAGCTTCTGCAGGAGACGCAGCAAGCGCAGCAAGCGCACCGTCTTCAGCAGGTGGACCCCAAAGTTCTGCAGCAGACCAGGGAAACAGGCATGGATAGGAGCTATGAAGGGCATAACAGGGAGGCTGAAAAAAGATTTTCATGTCACCGTCGAGAGGTGAGAGCTTTGACGGGCAGTTGTTTTGACAAGGACTTGTACTGTTGGCTATTAGTTCAGTCAACATACCCAGGGAGGGGGGGTGGGGGTGGAGGGGGGAGTGGAGTGGAGTGGGGGGGGGCATGTGGAGACTGAGGTGTGGATCAATACTTCAGCAGCAAGCAGGGACGTCCATACTCTAGCTCTAGCCGGGGGGAGAACAGGCCCACCACACGCCCGTCAGAATGACAGATTCATACATCTGGCGCAGACCCAGCCGTCTTCTCGACCCACGGTGCCTCTTTCACAGGTACTGAACTGCCAGCCCTTGACACCTTGTGGTGAGCGTGTGCGTTTGCGGACCCACTTAACTGTGCATGTGTGTGTCTCCGTGTGTGTGCGGGTGTGTGTGCGTGTGTGTGTGTGTGGAGACTCACCACGCTGATGTTGAAGGCGTAGAGCAGATCAAAGGGCAGCGCGGCGATCAGGTCCACAAACAGCCAGGAGGTGGCGTAGTGGAGACAGATGGAGCGGGCGTCGTACACCACTTGGCCTGACGTGCTCACGTAGGTGGTGCGGAAGTTCAGCACAATGTCTGCCGCAGAAACGCACGAGTCGGAGGGTTGGCAACAGTAGAGGAAGTCTTTTGGTAAACAAAATGACTGAATTTGAGGCCTTTGATTCCTTTCAACCTAATTAGTGGACAAACGGCTCAGTTATCTGTCAGTGTAATTTGCCATTGCACAAGAGCTCTCATTAATCAGAGTAGTAATTAAGTTGAATGATGTGCTTGGAACTTCATTGACGTGGGCACCTTGTCTATTGACCACTCTGGTGAGGAGTGGGGGTTTATTACAGGGTGTTCTGGTAATGACTTGAGAAAGTAATGCTATTGATAACCCATCAGTGGGTGGGTGATGAGAGAGAGAGCGAGAAAGGGATAGAGAGAGAGGGAAGAGAGAGAGAGAAAGAAAGAGAGGGAAAGAGAGAAACAAGGAAAAAGGGAGAAGAGAATGAGAGAGCACAAGAGAAAAAGAGGGAAAGGGAGAAACACTAAGGGGGCGAGAGAAAGACCGAGGAAGCGAAAGAGAGAAAGTGACAAACATTCATGTAAAAGAAGCTCTGTCCTCTGAAAATGAAATCCGAGTGCTCGCAGTGCCACTCATGGGTTTCATTATTTCCACATGAATGAACCGCTCTCTCTTTGCTTGCCTATTTTGCTAATCGTCAGACTGTACACGCGCCCCAGAGTACCCGATAAATCCCACTTTCGGTCGGTTTTCTTTGACTCTTGCGTTGAAACGGCGAGGATAAAAAAAAGACTGAGCTGCCTCCGCCCTCACCGATGATGAAGAGGATCTCCACCAGGATGTCGCTGACACTAGGAGGGTTGCGTGCCCCGGCGCCTCCGTCCTCGCGCCCCTCGGTGGCCATGAAACACACGTTGTAGGGCACAGTGATGGCCACGTAGAAGGTAGCCAGCAGGATTAACCAATCCCAGCCAGCCTTGAAGGTTCCGTAGTGGAGCAGGATGAATCGGGACTTCTGAATGGCAGCTACCTTGTACTCTGGGACGGGGTTGGCATTGGCCCCAAACACGCTCTGGACAAACAGACATGTCCAGAGAAGCTCAGAGAAGATCGGTCTTCACAGTGTTTTAAGGTGTAACGTAAGGTGTAACCAACTTACAAGACGGTACTAAATTAAATGAAAGGATACAATCTAGGAAACATAATAGTCAATGCTGATGCTGACGCTGCCATTTGAATGACATGTGTCAGTGTATGTGGTGAAACAGCTAGACTGTGGGCATGTGGAGCGGAACAGGATCACTCATTAACCATATCTACTTAAAGCAGATTAATTCCAGTGACCTATGCAAGCAAATCAATACTCTAATAATGAATTCCAAAGGTTAATTATAATCTTTATTCCAAAAGAGCAATGTGTCAACTTTGTGTCGAACAGACAACGGTAACAATAATGTCTTCCGAATGGAGATTGCACTTGGAGAAGTAGAGTGAGAAATAGAGGATGTGGGTGTGTTTCAGATTGAGTGGTAATAGGATGTGTCAATCAGGAAGGCTTTGGGGGCTGATTGGCTACCAGAAGTGTCACTCACATTCTTGATCTTGAGCTTGCTCTTGGCCTTATCCTGTTTCTGCAGGTGTCCAGACAGCTGATAGAGCACGGCCCTGCTACGGCGCCGGTTAGAGGTGAAGCCTGGGGGACGGGTGATCTTGTGCACCTCCAGCCCTGTCTCCTCATCTGGGGGACCAGACCAGGCAGATGGGGAATGAGGAGGAGGAGGAGGAGGAGGGGGTCAGAGGGGAAGACAGAAAGGAAACACAATGAGTCATCATATGGAAACAGTCACATGTCTCTGTTGTTGTTTTCCTCTCCCTCTCTCTCTCCCTCTCCCTCTCTCATACTCTTTCTCTTTCTCTCTCTCTCTCTCCTTCTCTCTCTCTCTCTCTCTCTCTCTCTCTCTCTCTCTCTCTCACCAGTCTCTGAGTCTTGTCCCATGTCCTGGTCCTTCTTGTTTTCTGTGATGTCTTTGTGGGAGACTAGAAACAGCACCACCTCTCCCTTCTCATTTTTGATGGGCACGATGTCTAGCAGACACCAGAACTGAGTACCTGAAGCAGACACGCACATCAGCACACAGACTCTTGACAAGTCACCAACACAAACATCTGCATGAACTACCAAAGTAGTCCTGCGACTTGTCTGCATGTCAGGATACATGCCCAGTGGCAGCAAGGATGACGTAGCTCTTATTACAATAGCCACAACATAAAAAAAATGGCTGCCAAAACAGGACACAGCTCTCACCTCCCTTCTTGTAAAGGATGACCTCGGTCTTGAACTCCCGCTGCTCTGCCAGGGCTTTCTGAATCTGCAGAGTCAGCCGCTCGCTCGTCTCCGGCCCGTACAGGAAGTGACATCGGCAGCTCCTCTGCATCACCTCGCCGCGGGTAAATCCGGTGAGCTCGCAGAAGCCATCGGAGCAGTAGACGATAGGGTAGAGAGACTGGACCTGGGCGTTCCCCAGAACAAAGTTACTGTCTGAGAGAGAGAGAGAGAGAGAGAGAGAGACAAAGAGAGAGAGAGACAAAGAGAGAGAGAGAGACAGGGGGAGGGAGAGAGGGAGAGAGAGAGTGATATGGAGGTGGTTAGGTAAAAGACAGAGGCCTCACCAAACCACGAGGCAATAGCAGCTTGTCTACGACAACGGTTACCTGCGCTTGAATGGGCTCTGAGTATGTGTAAGAAAGCTCTGGAAAAAGGAGAAAAAGAAGCAGAAGAAAATGGGAATGAAGGATGTAAGGATGTAGAGAGTTTAAGAGAGCTCAGTTGCACTTTGCATAAAATTTTAATAGTGTTTTTCTCTGAATTATTGCAAAGGCTTTGGAGGGACGGAGGACCCTGGGAGAGAGGAGGAATCCATGAGCCAGGCCCAATTAAGGCCAGCGTCACCCCTGGGTGATAAAAGCTTGGCATGTGACCATGTGAATACACAGGCATATATTACATTTGTAGCTGAGTCATAGGTAGCCAGATTTGTCAGGCACTTCATAGTAACTCATGTGCAAACACACACACACGCGCGTGCACACACATATGCACACGCACACTCGCTCGCTCTTTCTTTATTATTTGAATACGTAATTGTGCTGTATGATTAGTTGCTCCACAGCAGAACCATTCAGTCCACAGGAAGATTAAGGTCCATACAGAAATAGGATCTGTTAAAGCGGGCACTCGTTTTGAAGAATGGGCGCAATAGAGAGAGAGGGAATAAGGAAGCGATGGAGGAAGGGAGGGAAGGGCGGGTAGGATGGAGTACGGGTGCAGAGTGGCTGGGGAAGGATACAAGCTTAATCCACCAACGAAACCATCTTCATGTAAATGCAGCTCTGGCTTTCTGATTGGTTCAACAGGGAATAATGGTCTACAGCAACCTAGGTATGGAGTGTCCATAGATATCACCACCACATGTTGCTAAGAGACAGACAGACGGACATCCCCGTGGGGTTCGGAATGGGCTTTCACACTTACCCTTCCAGGACCACTCCCCATAAAAACCTGACCTATAAATAAGAAATAACAGCAGGTCCATCAGTCTGAATGGCACATCTAGAAACTAGCTTGGACGTTATTTTTATGACCACTGTGTGAACCCTCACAAAACTCAACTCTGGAGCAAAAGCTGCTTTCTCCAAACACAGCTTCTCTAGGGACAGGAACAGGCAGCTGCCATAGATCCGAGGTTTTTTTAAAGACATAGGTGTTAGTGTAGCTGCTCCAGATACACTCTCAGGAGACCCCCTTCGCTACAGCCGCACTCTGACAGAACCATGACAACCCATTATGAAGCCCTGCCAATCATACTGCCTGACTCGAGCCCTGTTTGTAGGGACTGCGGAGGAGACAGTCTGTGTGTGAAAGAGAAGGGGGAGAGGGAGGGGAAAGGAGAGAGACAGAGAGAGCGAAATATAAGAAAGAAAGGGAGTGAGAGACAGACAGACAAAGAGAGAGATCCGGAGAGAAATGACGGGAGAGAGAATGAAGGGATGGAGAAGAGAAAGGAATAAATGGGGAAGAGAGAGAGAGTTCAAAAGAATCCGAATGAGACAGGATTAGACGGGGGTGGTGGGGGGGTGGGCGTGCAAGGGAGTCACGTGAGGAACCTCACTTTCTCCTGGAGAACCTGCGCTCCTCACATGCAGCCTGCCTACTACGCTGAAAACACTTTTTCACTCCAGATCATCTTCAAAAAAAAGATATAGCCTGGGGTTCTCTGCCACAGTGCAGCGCTGACAAGAACATCCCCATCCCTTGGCCTCTCTCTCTCTCTCTCTCTCTCTCTCTCTCTCTCTCTCTCTCTCCGTTGGCGCTCTCTCAACTCCTGTCAGCCCCCTGCCATTCTCCCCCTCAGAGCCAGCCTCTCTCTCTCTCTCTTTCTGTCACCCCCCCTGCCATTCTGGAGCTCCATACCAGGACCCATCTCTCCTCTCACTCTCGTTCTCTCCTTCCCTCCTCCCATCTTTGGACCCTCTAAACCCTTGGTGGCATAGCGAACGTCAAACAAAGCCTACAGATACATTCCCACCGACATCCAACCGAGAGAGCGTGTGCAAATAGAAAAAAAACGCGGCCGTCCTCTGCCGTCGTGGCCTGCAGCGGTGTCTCTGTGATTGACAGCTTCCCTTACCCAGAGAGGGACCAAAGACAGATGTTTTAACTGTCTGTTGTAATGTTCCCAAATGTTGTTTTTCATTCCTACCGCTGCTGAAGATGAGAGGAGGATCCCAGCTGGGTTGTGGACAACGGCCAACTTTGACCATGCAGCTGGTAGAAGATTTGATGGCTGTTTTGCTGCACTCCCAGGCACGCACACAGTCTAAATCGCTTACTCAGAATGGATCAGGGAGAATTTCGGCAGAATTGACAGGTCTGATTGAGGGGGGCTGGGTCCTGCTGCCTATCTCCCAGAGGATGGCTGTGGTCAGTGATTGGCCACAGTGTCGGGAGCAGTGGATCTAGTGGGATCCAATGCTTTTACCCTGCTAATGTAAACCTCCTGTTCTTCCTCCTCAGCATTCACTACTGTCTTGCATCCTATTGCACTGCACACCAACACATGAATTCCAGGACCTGTCTAGACACACAAGACCGTATGTCAATCTATCTGTCTGTACGTCTGTCTGTTTGTCTCTCAATGTCCCCAAAGGAGAGGTTCCTATTAAAGCCTTCACATCCCCAGTCAAACTAGCTCCTTCTAACCCAGTGGAGTCTAACAGGGAGCTGGCAGGAACGCCAATTATTACAGTAACACTAAAAACACCTGGCATGGGTAGCTCTGTCTGGACAGGATAGTGGACACAATTGGCTGGCAATGACTTGAATCATTAAAAAAGTGTTGTTTGTTTATATTGATGCTCTGACAAGAGCTCTCCACTGTGGCCAGTAAATATCATCTCAGCTAGAGACCATATTTGTAGAGACCATATGTTGAAGGGATATCAATTGGGTGTTGCTCTGAGAGAAAGATGTGCTCTGTGTTAATAGGACAGGTGTTCACCTTTGTTCAATACACGAATCCACTTATCAAGTAACACATAACATATAGACATATAGAAGAAGTAAGTGTGCAACCCTACATCGACTTGCACGCAACCCACTCTCTTAGACAGTCAAAGTGATATAGGATGCACTTACATTCAGTCAATATCTTCCACTCCAGAGGATTGACTGGCTAGTTGACTAGTACGGAGGCCATCACCATTTGTTGGGGGGGGGTGCCTTGCAGGTAATCTATCCAGAATCTATCCTGGTCTGGTGATCAATCTTTTTGCTGGCAAGCAAAATTACGAGGCTATTTCTACTCTTAGAGGAGAAGTAAAGGGCCTATGCATTTATGCATTTACAGTAGTTATCCTGGGTGACACATGGTGCCTGGCCCCAAACTTAGAATGGAATGGAATGCCATCAAAAACACTTCAGAGCCCTGGTTCAATATCTAGAATTGGATTCTCTAGAATTGGACTATGCTCTAGAATCTAGAGCATAGAGACATCTTCTGCATGTGTGGGTTCAGTAAAATAACCCCATCTCTGGGGAAACTGCATGCAAGTGCTCATGAATTGCACGTCTCTGTTATACATGTCAGAGAAGGTTACACTTTATCTACATGCTTTGAGTTATACTTACGGGTGCCGTCAAAACGGGTGGCAATTGTGTCCAGAAAGGTATTCTGAGGTGCCAGCAAACCCCTCATAACTGGCATTCTAGACCGGGTGGACCCTCTCTTATCTCGGCGAGACGAATCATTGGTCTCGGAAGGTAGAACAAATCCGGGTAAAAATCTTGAGGTACCTGGTGCGCCTCCCAACCCCTGTAGGAGCGCGCCAATCCGAGATCCGCGGGACTCCACTTTGAGACTGTGATATTGACCACCAGATGGTCAAAAGATAAAGAGAAACAATGTAATTTCTTTCCAAATCGGTTAAAGCAAATGGGTGCACTTGAGTGAAATGTAAGAACATCGACAAATACGGACTCTCAGCAGCATCTGCGCTGCATGCGCATGCTGCTCACTCCCTCTCTCTCGCTCTCTCTTCCTCTCTCTCGCTCTCTCTCTTTCTCTTTCTCTCTCTCTCATTCACACACACATCATACGCACATGCAGTCCCATAAACATAAACACGCAAACGAAAATGACACGTGTTAATAGGGTCAGTATATCGCTCTGGGTTAGTGACAAAGTAGCTATCCTAAAAATGGTTTATTCCTTGTTTTGATGTTGCATTGATGTCATTCATGTTGTAGTAGCTGCCTATGAATGTTTAACATGAATCACACACTTCTCTGAGTTCAATGGAGAGTATTTTCACTCTATTTGAAGAGGGACAGCGCCATCTTCTGACAAAAGACATGACGTTCATGTATAATGCATGTACAACCACTGGGTGGTGTCCTGTGTTCACATTGCACTGATGCCTAGAGGATACCAAAGCCTAGCTACCATCCAATACCATCTCTGATTTCACTAAGCAGTCCAACCTCTGAGGCTAAGTGAGGTAAGGGAGAAGGGACGTGTGAGACAACTCTATCTCTGTTCAAAGTTGAAAGTTCATATGCCGAGTAAAGACTGGACACGGGCTTAATTTAAGGGGATATTCTGTGCAACAAGATGCCTTCTTCAGGGTTACTGAAGAACCTGGCGGACATCCTCACTGATAATCCCTATAAACAACTGATATTTAGGTTGTCTATGGTTAGATGTAGTGTCAGTACATTTTCAGCTTTTTTTCTAATGTCAGAATACACTCTGTTTTCCTGCTGTATCTTTATGAAAACACCAGAACGAAGCTCTTATTTATCACACACGTTACAATGCTGTGTGATGCTACAGCACTGAACTCTCCCTGCATCTTTTCCTTCATCTGTGTATGTGTGTGTGGGTGCGCGCGGGGCGAGGTGTGTGGTTTGGTTCTAACACGGAGAGCAAGAGTCTCCTGCACCTGTGTCCTATTGGAGCACCTGGAACAATAGACGGCAGCTCAGTCAAAACCCAAACCTGGAGAGAGGAGGGTGAGAGAGGTAGGGGTTCCTTTGTGCGGGAGAGAGCCCACAACATAAAAACACAGGGCAGATGAAAGCCTTGCCAGCCACACAAACAACCATAATTTAGCCCTCAGTGTAGGTGGGCATACAATGAAAAGCACAAGGGGAGGGAAGGAAGGATGGGAGGGTAGAAAAGATGCAGGAGGAGGGTGGGGGGGTAGGGGGGTGGGGGGGAGCGGGGGGGGATCGTGGAGAGCAGAAAATGGAAGAGTGAGCAGGATATGGAGGAAGGAGGAAGAAGAATGATCAGAGAAAGCATATGATACGCGTCGGTGGGAGGTAAGACAAGCACATCAGGTTTTTGAGAACACGTGATAAGGGAAATAGCTCTGGGAGTAATGACGCTATATGAGCCGCCCTTGCGACCGTATAACGTGGCGGGGGGGTGTGTATTTTGGCGGCTCTCACGGCGCTGTAACCGACAAATAGATGGCGAGCCGCTAGACCAAGGTAGCCCGATCACGCGGAAACTATGGCCACAATGACCTCCAGCCCCTCCTGCCCTTCACCAGCTTGACCACAACCGTCTGTTTTTTTTCCTCGCGACGATTCCGTCGGGTCTACGTCTCCGCTTATATTTGGCCGTTTGGGCAAGTCACCCAAGAACACACTACCCCTCCAATACGTCCGTCCTGGCCGGCTCGGCTGGAGCCCAAACCACCTTCTCAGCCCTCTTGTTTGACTGACAAAAAACCACGACAAAAGAATCCCTGTTTAGCATGATTACCATGTCAAAGTCATTCACATGTGGTGTCAGAAACAATATGGGCCCTCTGCTTCTACAGCTGGAGTCCATGTGGCCGTTATCCCCTGACAAAGCCCCAGGGAGAGGGGAAGAGCTGCACCCATTAGACCCTCATTACCGACAGCTTTCTTAAACAAACCTAAACAATGACCAGGCTGGGGGAGGTGGACTAGGAGCAGGCCAGCAGAGTCCAGGATGGAGGAAGGGGAGGGGGGGAGGGAGGGGATGAAGTATAATAATGTTTCTCTTTCTGGAAGGGGTACACAGTGTTGCTGAACGCTGGGCACACATCCTTCTAGCATCCCCCCTCACCCCTCACCACACACACACACACACACACGCACACACACACACACACACATACAAACGGATGACTGTTTTCCCAAACTCTGGGCGCACACTCACGCATATTTTGTACAATCAGCTTCTTGAGTGCACGCGTGGGATAATGTGAATGTTCTATCCACCACAACCACAACCCAAGCCGTACGCCCCCCCCAACCTCCACCACCACCCTTTCTCATCTGCACCGTAGTGGCAGAGGCCCTCTGGCCTCAAGGCCCCATTCAGGAGTGACCTGCCTCTCTTAATTACCACACTTGAGGAACTTGATGACACAGGAATTTGTAAAATGTCAAATGAGTGCAACAACAACAGGGACACAAAGAGGCCCTCTGCCTAGCGTCTCTGCTCCTGTCCCCAGCGTGCAGACCCTGGCCTAGCGTCTCTGCTCCTGTCCCCAGCGTGCAGACCCTGGCCTAGCGTCTCTGCTCCTGTCCCAAGCGTGCAGACCCTGGCCTAGCGTCTCTGCTCCTGTCCCCAGCGCGCAGACCCTGGCCGAGACAGAGAGCTTCAGCCTGCAGGACCAGATCGCCGATTCCCTCCTCTATGGCCCTCCTTAAGTGAACATCGACTGAAATCGAATTGTATTTTTAAGTCCTTTTGAGTTCTTATTTGTCAGTCCTTTTTTTTGCAAGCAACATTTGTCTTCACCAGGGCCCATAGCTGTCAACACCTGAGGGTAAACTTGGTCCTCACTTTGCGACAACAAGATCCTCCCGTTCATCAGGACCATCCACACTGGATGGTCACAGACTCGCGTTCACTTTCCATCACTTTCCATCAAAATGAGCGGAAACCTTCCGATGAATCTTCGTTCCCCTCGGCGATGCCACACTTGTGTGGAGATGAAGCCTCGCATAAGCTTTGATGTACATCATCAATAGCGTGATGAATGTCATTAAAAAGCCTGATTGAACCTTTTGATCCATGCCTTATAGATAGGATGCTCTCTTTGGGCTTGATGTCCACTGTATGCATTAGGACCTCATCCCTAGCATGTCACCTTTCCCTTAAGTAGATGGACCCTATCTTTAAGGCTTCATCAAAGGGGCCTTATTCATGAGGGCACACAAATAAAAAAAAAGAGTAAAAAGAGAGTTGAGGCCGGGAGGGAAGAAAGAGTTGAAAACCCACTTCAATCAGAGGTCCCAGCCCTTGGAGGAACAATGGCTGGTTCCAGGTTAGGATGGAGGATCTGGGGACGTGGAATTGTGGGGGAAAGGTATGGAGGGAGAACCGGGGGGTGGGGGGTGCTGAGGAAGTTGAGGATGGCGTTGGCTTGAATCTAAATTGTCCGGTACCGCTTGAGGAAGAGTGTGTATCGGTCTGGGACCCACACACACACACGCACACACACATCAAAGCTCGTCCACTTGTTCCTCCTCTCAGGAAGTTTCTCTTTCCCCCCCCTCTCGAAAAAAACACTGTACTTCAGCTAGCGTGTGGTCGCGAGCGTCATTTTCCTGGAAATTTAATTGGCCACTTATGATTTCTTTTCGTTCCATTGAACCTGGCTTCGCTGGGCAGTGAGTGTTGCTGTTCTCCCACAGAGTGCTGGGAGCTCCTGCTGGTCTCTGGCACAGCCCTGACAGCTTTGTCTCTGTCTGGAAGGGGGAGGAAGTGCTGTCCTCTCGAGTGGCCCGACAAGCGCAGGTCTCCCCAGGAGACCCAGGACACGCCACGTTCAGGGAACTGCATCTTTCCCACACTTAAGACGTCCATTGACGTGTGGTTTTCATGAGGGAGGGAGGCGGGGAGGGTGAGAGAGAGGGATAGAGGGAGGGAGGGAGGGACAGATTGAGGGATGCATCCTAACAGCGTCCTAACAGTCAGAACAATACCCTGTGTGTGAGGAAGGCATCAGGCAAGATTCCACATTCTACATGAACCTAGACACATGGGAAGGGTGGAATGGTCAAACACACTGTATAAACAAAAGTATGTACTGTGTCATTGCGATGGGGCTGTTGTATGTAGCTGTTCACGCACCATGCAGTACACATTCCTTTCAGACGTTAGGTGAAATCCAGTAACATTTTACATTAGCTCTCTGAGAAGAAGGTCCTAGGAGCACGCCACCCTCTCGCGTCCCTGATAACTGACTGATAACAGCTTGGGTCCAGGGTGTGGTGTTGCTGAATGACTAGTCATTTGTCATAGAATAAGAAAGGCACACCCTTAGTTAGACACAGGTAAATATTCCATTCTGTCACCCTCAAACACAAGGTCTACCTGGCACAGTGCACCATGGACTCACTAGTTTGACGTCACACACTGGCAGCTCAGGGTTTTCAAACCTAATACACTCTGATAACATCCGAACGCCTCTATCACATACTCATTGTAGCTTGCGAACTGTGGCTGGGGGGGGGGGGTATTTCATGCAACCAGCATGAAACGTGTCCTCTGTCCTCTCAAGCATGTGCATGTGTGGCTTTATGTGTGCCATACAAAGAGTGTTCCGGATTGTCTGACTCAGTTCCTCCTGAGCCTTGCTGAGGAGCAGAGAGAACAAACCTAGTATGCTAACATGCTTAATTGTCAGCGCCAATTAGTGCACTGACACACTCCACAATGGCTCAACTGTAGCAAGCTGCGGTGGCGTCTTTGTGATTCTCCAGTGGCCCGCGGACCAATCGGTGCTCATTTGGGGTCCCAACAACAAGAGGCCAGAGATGCCATTAGAAAAGGAAAACAAAAGATAATCTAACAATACAGGCTGCGAGAGAGGGACAAGATGGCAAAACTGCCTGGATGTGGCCCTTTCACATGCACGCACGCCCACACGCACGCGCACATACGCACACACACACAGTCTCTTAGAGCACCACATATTGACCTAAATTTAAAATGGACTCTTTGGGCTGTGTGCTTTGTATAACCCATGAATATGATTTTAATGTTTGGGGTTAATGCTTCAATTGTCATTTGTTTGACTATTAAAGAAATGTGCAGTGTCAAAATGTTTGCCTCTGATGAAGACAAGAGAAGATCGTGGCATTATCACAGCCTGCACAAAACACACAATAAGAGGCAAGGAGTTAACTGTGACCACATTCATTGAATTCACTGGAGTTAGGGCATTGTACATTTGTCACTAGGGAACTGACCTAATTTGAACGTTCTGACAAATTGTTTATCTTCATGGAAAAATTTTCTCCTGATTGAGATGTTGAGAGGAGAGTTCTTATTGGAGCGCACCCGGCGTGGTGGGCGAGGCAGGCGATCAGGAGAGAGGAAGGTGTAGCTTTTTTCACAAGGCATTTGAAGCATGATCGAAAGCCGAGAGGATGTCCAACCGCTGGCAAACGAAGTAACTTGTTTTTAAGTTATTTACGCCCAAGGAGAACAAACTTTGGAACGTAAAGACCGAGGCAGCTGAGAGAAAAGGACAATACTCATCCGGCGGAGCTTAAGTGTCTCCGTGTTTTATGATTTATGAACGATGGACTGTAATTTAATTAATTGGAAGCTACGAGAAGCGCAAGCATGATAAGGGAGCTGTTTACAGGTTATCTATTGGTGGATGTAAAGTTCATGCTGAAATAACAGAAGTCTTCGACGAACATGATAATAAGGTAAAAATAATTGAGCGCTCTATTCAACGGAATAAATCATTTGCGCACAATAAATTGACAGGATATTTGCGCCTTGTGATCAATGCGGTGAGTTAAACCACAGTGTCCTGTGCTTTTGGGGGGTTACGCATGCTCATGCATTTGCCTCAAACTTGGAGCTTAAACATACAATATGTTACTGGTTCACCAGGAGAACAACCATCATGTTGGTTTTTAGTCTTTGCCATTGTTTGTCTTTCAATGCATTTCCAAATCCATTGACCTCTTGCAATTCATTCCCTTTGTTCAAATATTCAGGCTTGAGACTTCTGAGACGGCAGCCACCATGACCTCCCCTCCTCTCCCAGTCTGTGTTTGGTGGTTCATCCTGCTGGGTCCACTGCTAGCTCACGCGGCCTCAAAGGACATCGTGTGCGAGCCCATCACCGTGCCTATGTGTAAGGGCATCGGCTACAACCTCACCTACATGCCCAACCAGTTCAACCATGACACCCAGGATGAGGTGGGGCTGGAGGTGCACCAGTTCTGGCCCCTGGTTAGGATCCACTGCTCGGCCGACCTGCTGTTCTTTCTCTGCAGCATGTACACTCCCATCTGCATCCCTGACTACCGCAAGCCCCTCCCGCCCTGCCGCTCGGTGTGCGAGCGTGCCAAGCGGGGCTGCTCGCCCCTCATGAGCCAGTACGGCTTCGAGTGGCCCGAGAGGATGAGCTGCGAGAGGCTGCCCGAGCTGGGCGACGCGGAAAGACTCTGCATGGACCGCAACAGCAGCGAGGTCACCACCCTGACCCCGGCTTTCCCCAAACCCACCCCCAAGCCACCTCACAACCCCCTGCGCCGCAGGCCCCCCATGCCCAAAACCCACGGGCACCAGGAGTGCGACCGCGACTGTCGCTGCCGCCACCCCTTGGTGCCGGTGAAGAGCGACGCCCACCCGCTCTCCTCCAGTGTCCACACGGGCCCCGTGCCCAACTGTGCCCAGCCCTGCCACCAGCCCTACTTCAGCCAGGATGAGCACACCTTCACCAGCCTGTGGCTGGGGCTGTGGTCGGTGCTCTGCTTCCTGTCCACTCTCACCACAGTGGCCACCTTCCTCATTGACAGGGAGCGCTTCAAGTACCCAGAGCTGCCCATCATCTACCTGGCGGCCTGCTACCTGTGTGTGTCTCTGGGTTACCTGGTGCGGCTGGCTGTGGGGCACGAGAGGGTGGCGTGCTCCGAGGACCGCCAGCACGTCCTCTACGACACGTCGGGCCCGGCCCTGTGCACGCTGGTCTTCCTGCTGGTGTTCTTCTTCGGCATGGCTGGGTCCATCTGGTGGGTGGTGCTCTCCCTCACCTGGTTCCTGGCAGCGGGTTTGAAGTGGGGCAGCGAGGCCATCGCTGGCTACTCCCAGTACTTCCACCTGGCTGCCTGGCTCATCCCCAGCGTGAAGACCATCGCTGTGCTGGCCCTCAGCACCGTAGATGGGGACCCTGTGGCGGGGATCTGCTACGTGGGGAACCAGAGCGTGGACAGCCTGCGCTGGTTCGTCCTGGCTCCCCTGGTGGTCTACCTCTTCACCGGCTCCCTCTTCCTCCTGGCTGGCTTTGTGTCCCTCTTCCGCATCCGCAGCGTCATCAAGCAGGGAGGGACCAAGACGGACAAGCTGGAGCGTCTGATGATCCGCCTGGGGCTGTTCACCGTGCTGTACACGGTGCCGGCTGCGGCGGTGGTGGCCTGTCTGGTGTACGAGCAGCACCTGCGGCCCCAGTGGGAGCGGGCCCTGGCGTGCGCCTGCCAGGCTGAGCGCCAGCGTCAGGGGCCTGACCACGCTGTATTCATGCTCAAGTACTTCATGTGCCTGGTGGTGGGCATTACGTCTGGGGTGTGGGTGTGGTCAGGGAAGACCCTGGAGGCCTGGGGGAGGCTACTGGGGAGGTGCTGCTCCTGTTGGGCCCACAAGCCCTCCAGCGCCTCCATGTACAGTGAAGCCAGCACCTCCCTGACCAGCCGTACCGGGGTACCCCCTTCCCAGTCGGACCACAAGTCCCTGTCCCACCCCACCGTGTGAACTCCCTCCTCACTATTTGGATGGAAGTCGGCTTAACTTATTTAACTTGATTGCAAATGATGGACAAAGACTTGAGCTCTCACCTGTATTTATACTTGAATCTTCAAAGAAGAACTTGCTTAAAAATGTGTTTCGAGACGATGTAGAACAAAATCTTGTATTTTTGTATAAATGTCATAGTTTGTAATTGTGACACTGTGGACAGGATTAAATTAGGGCAAAATATCAGTCAGGTAGGTTTCCTTATTTAGTTGAAGACCATGGCTTGGTCAACAGAGGTAGTTGGTAGTCCCCAATAAGACTGTACATACCATGTCAGTGCTGGTTTCCAATTGAGTTTTCTGTACAGTGAACATAGCGCATCAATATTTATTTGTTTATATCTTTTTATTTAAAAAAAAAAGGTTGTCTAAAGTACAGACCAGTTCAGAGTGCAGTGCTAGCTTGTATGTGAAATTGGCCTTTGAGCTGACGTGATGATTATGAGCCAACTGGACATGCCTATGTGCAAGGTTAAGAATGTGTCCCTATAAATAAATGAAACCTCTGCCTTATGATAACTGATTTAATTTGACGGTCGCTGGATTTGAACTATCCTTTCTCAGTTTATGGAAGAACCTTTGTATAGCCTGCCCCCATGTGGTCTGTTTTTGTAACTACAATGGCACTTGAGGAAGCTTGATCTCACCTCCCACAAGCATAATCCCCCTATCATTCTCCAGATACACTCTGCCAGCATGTACAACAGCTTTTTGTAGGTTCTTTTTGTTCATAATTGGTTCCCATGTGTGGTTCTGATAATTATACATTGTTCAAATTGGTTTACCCATTCAAATCAGAGCTTTAAAAGAATATTGATCGCATTTTGGTCAAATCTATTCACACATGGCCTTGTATATAATAAACCAAACCTCGAAAATCACGTGCAAATGTAAATGGCTTGATAAGTTGTCTCACAAACACATGTTGTATACAGTTTATTAAAATACAGCAACTGAAAATGATCTCAATTACAAACTGATACATTTCACAGCTAAAGGGCCTACATAGTAAGCAAAGGAAACTGTCTACTCTCCCACTCTTTCTGGGGAACTACACCACAGGGTAGTTCCAGAGGGTTCCTTATTGTCCATCTGTTTGTACGCGTGCGCCGTATCTTCTCTAGGACAGCACGGCGTGCGTGTTGCGGACACCCACTAGGTTGTCTACGCTGAGAGACCTCTTCATGGTGGTCTTGCCCATGTCCTTGTACATGTCCTCACACAATCTGGAGATGGCCTGCGGAAGACATCACAAGAACGGAACCAACAACCAATGTTAAAACTTCAGCCCGACGAAAACAAATTCGACAAACTTCCCCCTCCTCCTCCTCCTCCTCCTCCTCCACTGTGATACTGAAGCCTTTCACACCTCCAGTTTCTGGGCCCGCTTGTTGCTGAGTGGCTCCAGAGGGAAGCTCAGGTTGTTCTCGTCGGCCAGAGAGCGCAGGTCAAAATAGTACTTGGCGTAAACGCTGGCCGGGACGTTGATGTTGAACTGCAGCAGCTCCAGGAAGTGTCTCTCCATCTCGTTCCTGAGAGAGACAGGGAGAGAAAGGGACAGTGAGAGAGGGGGACAGTGAGAGAGAGAGAGGGACAGTGAGAGAGAGAGGGACAGTGAGAGAGAGGGACAGTGAGAGAGAGAGGGACAGTGAGAGAGAGAGGGACAGTGAGAGAGAGAGGGACAGTGAGAGAGAGAAGCACAGTGAGAGAGAGGGACAGTGAGAGAGAGGGACAGTGAGAGAGAGAGGGACAGCGAGAGAGAGGGACAGCGAGAGAGAGGGACAGCGAGAGAGCGAGTGAGTGCAAGAGTGTGTGAGCGAGCTGCTCACTGCAAATCTGTGGCATAGTTAGCTTTAAAGCTAGACTGTTGACCCAGACAGTGAGGGTGACTGGTAATAAAGTGGGGAGGCGGGAGTCACAGGGCTGGGACTAAGGGGAACCCTCACATGTCTTCTACAGTCATGTCCTTGAGGATCTGGCAGTAGTCCACGTTCCATACGGCCTGGTCGTCCCACACCTTGGAGGCCAGCAGAATGGCCCCTAGCACGATGCGCTTCCAGTTACACGGACAGATGTCCATCTCAGCGTAGGTCAGCAAGCGCTCCAGGTACACCTGAGAGGACGAACACACACACACACACACGCACACGAGCACACGCTTAGAAATCGCCGGACAGCGACCACACAAGCGCAAGTCCCAACCGAGAGCCGATCGGATTGACCTGTTCCGTCTTCCTGGCAGACCGGGACGCGTCACTTACCAGTGTGACGATGGCACACTCCGCGGTGAGCTGGGCTGAGCTGAAGAGCGTGCGGACGAAGCGGTAGATGAGCTTGTGTTCTGGGTCCACGCTGGAGTAGTCATCCGGAACCTTCTCTCTCTAGAGGACGCAGAACATACAGGGATGCGAGGGTCTGTTTGCACGCACAGGAAGGGGAAACTTTGAACACGCACACGGTGGGGGTCGTTCCCCCCCCGTCCGAAACTCACAGTCAACGGGTGCTTCTTCTCATCAAATATGTCCACAGAGCGGTTGGAATCCCTGGCGACAAAGCAAAACAAAGGTCAACTTCCCCCACAAGACACCCAATGCTGTATCCAATAGTCCAAGCTGTCCCTTCTTGTCTTCCCACATGAAATGATCAACAATACAGACACGACCTACCTGTTTTTTATGTGATAATATATCGCCAAAGTCACACTAGAACAAAAAAGACACAGACAGACAGGACAGTGAGCGTTTGCACAGCTGAGCCATGTAAGGACGGAGAGCCAGAGGGAATGATGGAATGTGTCTGAAAGGAGAGAGAGAGAGAGCCGCTCACCACTTGACCGTGCTCTTCAGATTGGGCTGGCTCACTGTGCTGTCATCAATGAAGATTGTGGAGCAGGAGCTGTATTTCTTTGTCAGGAGCCCAGGGGACAACTGTGTGTGTGTGTGTGTGTGTGTGTGTGTGTGTGTGTGTGTGTGTGTGTGTGAGACACAGCCAGAGTAGAGACTGTTAGTTCAAAACAGTAGATGAGACATTCCTAACTCAATATTTAAACATGTCTGCTAATTCCAACACTTCACAGAGCAGATGGTATGGCTGTTGTTGTTGTTTTTTGAACTTACATGATTCAAGTAATTACTTTTCCTTTTCTCGCGCACTGAGGGGAAAAAGACAGATTGTGGGTCAAATACAATCAGGGGTAGGCTGTTGACTTGGCTGTAAAACACGAATCATTCTGACCATCTGTCTGCGACTTGTTGAGGAAAATGGTGCTGGCTCTCGGATGGTCCGATGGGTTTGACTCGTGTGCCAGTTCTGAAAGAAATCAGAAACGACGTTTACGCAACCAATGTTGGCTGCAAAAAGTCTACATAGCATGGAGAAAGAAGAATTGCACTTCTGAATATTTGAACTAGCGAGAAAAGCAGAGAGATCACAAAGTGCACTGCGATTTATTTGCAGTACTTTGCCTATGTGCTGGTCTTGTGGGGATTATTTGTTTATTTATTTTTAATGGGCTGATTGATCTTTCTGAGGTGTGTCCACTGATGACGCATTTTTCGCGACTCGGCCACTCAGAACACCTACCGTCGGGGACTTCTCTGTCGCTGATGTGCTGTAAGTATGTCCCAGTGTCCTCGCTAACGTCTTCGGTGGTGGTTATTGGATATTCCTCGAGCTCGTACTCTCTCCTCTGAATTTTCGGACTCCCTCCGGGGGACATGCAGCATGACACAGTGGCCCCCATGACTGAGCAATTAGCTAAGCCCTTGCTAGCTACCACTGCATCCCATAAAACTGAGAAAACCCCCACTCACTGTTCTAACATCAGACAGATGCGCTGATGTCTGGTTTCAAGATGCAACATCTGTTCTGATATGACTTGCTACCCACATACACTTATTAGGGTTTATATCTGAACACCATCCACACAGAACAGCTGACTGCCTATCTTTTTCAGGGCGTGTGCGCAGAGGCATAGCGCATTGATACGTCAAGTAGATATTGATAGGCTTGATCGGTGATTTCAGCTACTCTAGCCAAAAGACAAGAACGCCCCAAATCCTCAGGTTGGGATACACCGCAGTCAGGGCAGCGCAGAAAACTGCGATGACTAGTTAACGTACCTGGCTAGCACTCACTACTTACTATATACTAGCCAACTAAACTAGCTAGCTAGCTTCTAGCTACTATTAGTCTTCTTGATCTCGATTTCCGAAGGTCTTCAAAAACCCTTCAACGACGTCTAACATCGATAAGCAGACGTCAAGGAAAATAGATAGACAACACTTGACAGCGGCAATCTAGGTTGGCGGATCCAAATACATTTTAAAACATAGCTCTTTTTAGGTAGCTAGCATACCGCTGCTGTCATCTCTAAACCCGAATGAGCTGGCCGTGGGTTCTTCGTTTAGGATGGTATTCTTTATCTGGCGTCACATGGTTTATCTAGCGCTTCACAGCGCAACTCCAGATATACCTCGGGCCAATCACTGAGAAGTGCTCCTAAATCAAATAGCTGTCTATACACCGCGGGAAGGGCTTGTATATATCAAACGAATGTACCTCCTAATCCTCTGAATCCGCCAAGGCCAACAAGGAACCGCCCATTTCAAACATGTGTACTCCATTGGCCTATCCCATCTTTGGCGCTTGACAGCGATTGGTGCAAATTATCATTTGATCGGCGTTAACAATCTGCCGGATGTGTGTCGCAAATTCCATAGCATGGGACAGTCGGATTAATTTTTGAGTGTAGTGGCTCGGCGAGTTGACTTTATTAACCTAATGAATTCACAATGGCTCTTGTTCCATACGTGGATAACAATGTGCCAGTGCTCTCCAAATTGCATAGCTCGTCAGCGGAGTTCCATTTTGCTAACCACCACGTCACCCTTACTCAGGATTGGAACAAACTGGGAGTAGCAGCCGTCGTTTGGGATGCGGTTAGTGAAACATTTGAAACGCACCGCATCATTTATATCTCGGACTCTACAATGATTTATAATTGTCTGTATGCATGACGTCTTTTCATCACTTCCCCATGCAGGCTGTTGTACTGTGCATGTACCTAGAGTTGGGGAAGGTGGCCTTGAAGGGGAAGGTTGCAATTGAACTCGGCGCAGGAACTGGACTGGTGGGCATCGTTGCAGCCTTGCTAGGTGAATGCATCTTCGACATATCGAAATGTACACTTCTCTATTGCAAAACACTACTCACAGAAGACCAGTCTTCTTCAAAATGAACTTCATTTATCAATTAGCGGTATTTAGTGCAATGTGTGCTTTTGTTCCCAGGTGCCAGAGTGACCATTACTGACCGGGAGCCTGCCTTGCAGTTCCTGACTGCTAATGTGAAGGCCAACATAGCTCCAGAACACGAGGCAACAGTACAGGTCTCAGAGTTAACCTGGGGTGAGTGTCTGGAACGCTATCAAGCAGGTGGTTTTGATATCGTTCTGGGAGCTGACATTGTGTACCTGGAGGACACCTTTGTGAGCTTGCTGCAGACCATGGAGCACCTCTGCTCAGAGAACAGTGTGATACTGCTGGCCTGTAAGATCCGCTATGAAAGAGACACTAAGTTCCTGGACATGCTGAGGCAGAAGTTTATGGTTGATGAGGTTCACTATGAGAGTCAGAGGGACATTCACATCTACAAGGCTGTTAAGATTCCACCCCAGAGGGACCTTTGACACCTTGAGAAGGCTTGCGGTTTCTTTCCTTAACTGTGGATGAATGACTTTTTGTTCTTTGATCAACCAATCACAGATGACCAGTTTCACTCAAAGCAACTGATGGTGTGTATCCTTGCTGGACCTACAGCCATTCTGATTTGTAGGTTTACTGTGCATGCTGACAATGTAGTTACTGGCTGTAGCACACTTGGTCGCATCGATGACTATTTTGAAAAAAAATAAAGCATCACATTTTTCTATGAAACTCGAGGTAAATATTTATCGAACCATAAACATGCCAAGCAGAAGGATGAGCGTCTTACAAGTGGTTGGTGTGCAGAACTTACTTAGCACTCGAGCGATTCAACTTCCAGACCCAGACAAGTCAAAAAGTTACCAGAAACACATTTATTAACAGCTGCCAAAATGTAATAGTTGAAGAAATAGCTATAATATAATAGTTTTGCTTCTCCTAAAAGTGATGCTGACGTTAAGAATACAAAATATGAATGGCAATAAGTGTAAAAAAAAAAAAAAAAAAAAGATACAATATGAGAGATGGCTATACATATATATGACAAAAGAATAATACAGTATGGCATTTCATTGAACACAATCAAACAGAAGACTAGTTAAAATCCTCATCAGTTGACTGGATTCTTCAGTCGCTAGGCAGACCATGCAGTGGGCTATGACACAGGTCAGCTTGTCCCTTTACTGCCTGCTAATGCTTCACTTGTCCAGTCAGAACAGTTGGAGGTGCATGTTGCACCACGCAGGTGAAATGAAGTAGGCTTGTAAACGTGTACAAGCCATGACGCCGCAAACACTTAATGCCACTCAGATCCGAAGCTCAATACACAACATCCACTGCCTCCTGTCAAATCATCCTACCCCATGTTTCCAGGCTTTGGGTGGGCTCTGTTCCAGCTGGTAAGTACACACTACCAACATCCTTGTTAGTTCTTGAGATGATTTTTTTTTTTTTTCCTTTTCTTTTTATCACGATAACCCACATGTATCCCCACTTCCTACCAAACAGATGTTTTGTATCAAAGCTGGTATTTAAGAAGAGGCAGAACAATATTTTGCAAGCAGAAATCCAATTCATGATAAACCAAGTCTAGCTCAAATAAAAGAATGCGCTCCGTGACATGGTTGATTTACAGTTCACATAAGTATTAGTAAGGTAACAAAAGCTTTAAAGCAATCAGCGCAGCACATGTACAAGTGATGCCCTCGGCGATAATGCAAACCATGCCTGATCGGTTTGACTCATTGGTAGGCCAGAAGTAAAGGATTTCCCATGTGATGGTCGTGATCACGGACTGGCAGTGGAGTCATCCAAGGCTGGTGGTGATGGGAGTTTTTTTTTCCTGGTGCTAAACTGAGGGTCGACACACCAGAGACGGGCTCAGCACACCACCTAATGAGGCATTCACATATGGAGGGTGGCTGGGAGTTGCAACGCATTGTCTATGAAATTTGGGATTGGGTGACAAGCTGAGGAGGGGGGGGGGAGGGACAGACAAGAAGCATTAGACTTGTGCATTGGGGGGAGGGGAGGGGGAGGGTACCTTTTAGTGATGCTGGGGTACAATCAGTGGACCCCATATGGAAGATGTGACGCAGTCTCTAACCGTGTAATCCATGCACCACTGCATATGTGAATGCCCCGCCACACCTCTCTCCACAGTAGAAAGCAGTCCTGTTAGATGAAGTCTTTGGAGGAAGCGCTCCCTTCATACTGTAGATGGATACATGATGATGCTCCTTTCTTCCAGGTATCAGGCTGGAGTGGGAGGGTGAGGGGGGTGTAGGAGGGGGTATAGGCATTGTCATGTCTTTCCTATGCCTGACTCGTGTCTCTAGGCAGAGACTTGGCGGTTTAAAAATCAAACAGTTAGAAAAGGAGGGAGGAGGAGTGCCGTCCTGGTGCATGGCTCTGTCAGCGCTGAGTCTCTGTGCATAGGGACACACCCCTTCCAGGCCCAGGTTCCTGAGGCCAGGGCCTCTACTCTGATTTGTGGCAGTACAAGTCTTTGAGTGCTTTCAGTTCCTCAATAAGGGTTTTGTTTTGGTTTTCCAACACGGCCACGCGGTTCTCCAGACACTTGACGTATTCCTTCTTCTTCCTGCGGCACTCCCGGGCTGCCTCCCTGTAGGACGCATCATGACCCACCATCAGTCTCTTTTTGACGCCACTATGAGGCAACCTTTAACATGATCAGGGCCTATTCATATGACAACGACGTACCTGTTTTTCATGAGCCGCACCTCCCTCTTGCGGGTGACCTCCTCGGTGCCTCCTTGAGAGGGCAGGGCTGGAGAGGAGGCCATGACCACCCCTGGAGCTATGGTGCTGGTGGGGGCTGTGCGGATCTGGTAGGCCTGTACATCCCCAGAGGCAGCTGGGAACACAGGGGGGGAGCGGAGCGTGTTTAAGGTAGTCATGACATGCTGGCTGAACTACTGTCTTTGCTGTGGAATCCAAAGCTTTTCGATTTCTTTGCCATGTTGGGTTGAGTGCCAGGTTGGGTTTTGTGTAGTGCCAAGAGCTGAAGGGAATTTTGTCTCTATTCCTGGGTTGGTTACACGCAGGCAATTTACATCTTTAAAACAGCGACTGTCCAGTGTTCCTACCTTGCACTACTACTTGGTTACTGGGCACTAGAATCTGCTGGCCATCGCTGGTCTGGGCGTACTGCAGGATGGTGGTGCCTTGCTGAGACGCAGCGTTGGTCATGGTCAGGGTCTGGAGCCCCTGCACTCCATCTGTGCCGTTATTAGCCAACTGGATGGCCCCGCCCTGTGTGATGGCAACTACAGGGAAGAGTAAGGACCGAGTTACAGACCATCTAGTCCTGTCAGATCCACAGGCTTGAGACGTTCAGGTGAATATTTGGTAGGTCTTGTTTTGAACAAAAGAGTGGTAATGTTTAATATTTACATGGTGGTAGGGGGGGGTACTTACTGTACTGGCCACTGCTAGTCTGGTAGATTGGAGTGGGCATGGTGACGGTGGTGATGGCAGGGGCGGAATCGTCTTCCGACTTCTCCTCCTCGATCCGTGGGACCGCCGGAGCGTCTGACGAGAGGTCGTTCAGGATTTTTCTACAAGGGGGGGGGGGAGACTCAAGTTTCAAAAAAGTGTTTCTGCAATCCCACCTATCTTCCTTTTATGTGCTTGATAAAAAGGAGGGAAAGGGGGACCTTCAGGAAGTATGGAGTCAGTACACACACGCAGGAGGGGTTACCTGTAAGAGGGGCGTCTAGACAGAATCTCTCTTCTCTTCTGACAGTCTGTGACACTGTCCACGGACTCCTGCGAGTCCTCGCTCTCAGCCACAGTAGAGATCTGGCACAGCAAACATCATTCACTATCTGGTCTGCATTTTATACACCCATGACATTTAGCAGCAGGTATCATCTGGGTGGCTTGGGGAGGTGGGCCTGCGTACCTGAACAGTCTGCACCTGTGGGGACTGGATGACAGATGGCTGGGCAGCCTGGATGACTCCATGCACCTGCACTGTCTGGCCATTGGGGAGCTGCACCAGGGTCACAGTGGGTCCACTGGAAGACACCTGTCCTGTAGCCATGGAAACCTGCATCCCAGAGGCCACGCAAACAGACACAGAGGTAAGAGACACACACACAAACAGTGTCTTTCCCATTTCAAAACATAACTGTCAACTGTCCTCGTAAACTAAACTCGTAGACTCCTTGCTTGGCAACGTAGTTCAACTATGAATTCACGTAGCAGATCTTGTAGTGACATGAATCTACAACCTTTACCTCTACACACAACTACCTTAATACTGGCATATGTACTAGAACTGTACTATTGTGAAATGTTGACCTGTCTGCTCCACCCTGATTTATTGATATAAAAAGACACGACACGAGAAAAGCAAGTGTTTTTGTAAGGATAGTTTCTGTTTACCGGTATGTATGAGTGTACCTGTGCCAGGGTGGCAATCTGCTGGGCCTCGGACTCTGAAACAGCCGTTTCCCCTCCTTGCTGTGCTTCGGCACCCGCTTCCATGGTCATCTATTTAGCTGGATATAGGGGTGGGAAGTTAAGCTAGGTGTTATCGGCCAAAACTGGACATTATTTCCAGTATGAGAGCTACCGTTCTGTAAATGCTACTTTTATAATACTAATAATGACTTTGTAGAACAGCATTGAATGAAATTGGATGCAAATACACATTTGCAATAGGTATTGTATAGGCTTCATCTGACACTTGCATACCCAATGCATTAAGGTTAACGGGTGGCTGCATGTCCAAACTTGCCAGTCATATTGTGTTGCCGCCTTTTTTCACAGGTTAGCACTTCATCTAGCAAGGAAAACACTGGGGTGTCTGAAATGCGATGCAAAAGAATAAAATAGAGACGATGGTGTGTGTTCAATATAGTTTATTAAACCATGTTGGTTTTTCTTTTCTTTTTTTTGTGCGACAACCTGGCTGGGTAATTGTGAACAAAAATGTCAAACTGCCTCTGGGGAAAGTTAGCTAGCTAGCTATGCCTGCTGCAGTGCATGCCAGTTTGCACGGCATTTTAGAAGCTAACGGAGCTAGCTAGCATACATAGCAAACCGGCTTGCTACATAGCGATAAGTAAATTAGAAACGTTTTTAATATCCAACATGCACTTTGAAATAAATGGGCCGCACTGAAGGAGAAACGCTAGATGTGTATCTATCCAGACAGAAAGCGAGGCATGCTTGAATATTTATTCCAAACGTTGAGAATGCAAGCCCCACTCCCTTTCCAAGTCTCTCACTCACATAGCTAGCCTGCTAGCCATGCAGACAGACTCATTTTGTGAGGCTCTGCAACACCGCCGCCATTATCTCTTTGTTAGGTTTGTACTGATATTTATGAAACACCTGTCTGAAAAGTCGTCTATCTCGCTCTGCTACATCGGATGCTTATCCTCTTACCCGACACAGACTCGCTTCGTCACTCCCGGGTCCACGGAGCTCCACTTTTATTCAGACCGACACGTAAGAGACCGCGTCAGGCTACACCTCCGTCGCGTCACCGAGAACAACAACACGGAGAAGAGGGCTAGGGAGACGACGAAAATCAGCTCTATCGACAGGACTCGAGTCTAAGCGAGTGTTGCCGAAATGCTACGAAGTTTACCGGCTCACACGAACGTACTCGGACATAAACGGAAAGTAAATCTAAATGCGCAAGTAACAATCCTACAAATATTGATGCCAACAAATTAAAGAGTCCAGAAGTGAATAGTCCACTATGTAAAGCGCTGTGCAAATGAATTATGCATTTAAAAGAACGGTGAAGATCGGAAGAAACCAAAGTTGATCGGTTCTTTGATCCATACAAATATTATAATAAATTTTTTGGCTCGGTTTTGTAAACTCATATATATTCTATTCTATTATTTCTGGTTCTGGATTTCAGCATGTAAAATTAAAGCTAGTAGAAATACTGTGCTTTGTTTGTCCAGACGGGGGCAGCATAACCCTTTCTCTGAGTGCTCTGTTAGAAAAATAGCAAAGCCATTTACATGGACAGGTCAGACATCAAATTGCAAATACAGTTCTCTACCAGTTTTCTTGTTCAATAAAAAAGCAAATCTGATTTGGCCTGAATACAAATTAAAGAATGATATCCGTAACCTGATCTACATTGAGAACAGGGCTATTAATTGACAATAATTTAAATAGTGGAACATTTTTTTAGTTTTAAATTAGGCCTTCAGTTAGCACTCCTTTGTGAATAGGAGTCGTGGTTTTGAATGGAGGAGGCTACAAGCTAGGTAGGCTATTGAGGTACTTCTATTTATAACTCTCAAGATGCCCATTCCCTTTGCTATATCTTTGTAATAGCACCCTAACTTACACAAGCTGTAAAACCTGCTCTTTAATCGAGACACATTGAGTATGAACAATGTTGTAGAAGAAATGGATAGTGAGCTGCAGCAGCTGGTGGTGATCCTGAGGGAAAATGATGCTTCAGACCGATTTATGACCATGATCTTTATGGGGCGGGTCACTTTCAATGCTTTAAAAAGATAGTTGATCCAAGCACACAGCCTGCACACACACAGACACACACTCAAATTGACCTTGAGGTAGCAGTCTCAGACAGCCTCAACTGTGTCTCCCTCAGGACGCTTTACTCTGGCATTCACTTCAACACTCAGCAATACTGTACCCTTCAGCCACAAGCCGCTTTGCTCCATCTCTCTGTACCGATTTAGACTCTGCTTACAGCCCATCCATTATGATCTGTGTCTATAGGAGGGGAAAAAGCGCCAAAATACAGAGGTGCATGTCTGTCGTATTGTCCCTGGACCTGCTGCTGTGCCTAAGCATGTTTGCCATACTGTCACACTAACATGATCATTAATCATCAGTCTGTTGAGATAAGAACCCTCGCCGCCTGCTGCACCTGGGAAACTCGAGGTGTCAGAAGCAGAGAGAGAAAGAGCTGGAAGCTCACAGGTCGGCCGGTCTATTTTTACTGCAGAGCGAGAGGTGGGGGAGATGGAAAAGGGTTCCTACATAATGCATGGACCCATTGAGAAAGGGTGGTGGTGATGGTGATGGGGGGTGGAGGGTGTGTGTGTTGTGGGGGGGGAGGGTTGGTGTGGGCAGGGGGATTTTTCACGCACATCTCTCTCCCCCTCGCTACCAGGTGTGACTTCACGCTGCCAGTCAAGCACACCGGGCTGGATGCCCAGGTGTTCTCTCTACGGCACAAGACCACTCTTTAATGCCTTTCCAGGTGTCCTCTGAGGCTTCACTAAATGGTTCTCTTTTTCTCGGTCCTTGCACATGTGTTTTAGAAGACTTAATTTTCCGTGTGTGTGGTGTGTGTGTGTGAGAGAGAGGGAGGGGGGGGGGGGTCGGTGCTCTGAGTAAAAGGTGAAATGAGAAAGTGAGGGAGGGATTCAGACAGTTCAGATAAACAGACACCAGGAGCCTCCTCTCTGGTCTCAAACCCACCCGTTTGTGTTCTTTCTCGGGTCACTGGACTATTAAAGACCAAGAGGAGGAGGAGGGGTGGTTCTGGGTGGTGGAGGCAGGTGGACACTAATGAAACCTTGATGAGGATTGCACTCGGAATTCACCCTGGCTGATTAGGCTTTAATTACTGTGGCCACGCTGACACATTTCCAATAATTGGAAATATCTAAGCACTTTGGTGTCCTGACCAGGATACAAAAGAATCAATTGAGGAAGGTGATGATGGATATATGAACCTGTTTAGAGCGTGACTCCCCTCATAAGACACAGACCGTAGGACAAATAAACAGAAATATGCAACTTTTATGATGAATATGCACATGATACAACAAACTGTTGGTTCACGTTGGGAATTATTCCTATAATGAGCATCTCAAATCACCTTGTAATTGACTACCCTGCCACTAAACATGGATCGTGTCTGTGTTTGTTGCAGCTGTACATCTCTGAAGTGGGCCATCGCTCCAAAAGCAGAGGAAAGCGATTCTTCTCTGAGGCTTACACCAGTGACAGGCTGTAATGAAGCTGTACGCTTGACAGAGTTCAACTGTGGGAGGTTCAACTCTGAGAATCACTTTCCCAGTTGGTAGGTTCCTAAACACTGCCAGATGTGACAATAATGTTCCCCCCAAACTGCTGCCAACTGCCTACAAGACACCTGGCAGCTCGCTGTGATTTGCACAGCCAATCAGTTTTGTACGAGGACTGTTCAAGTGAATTACATGGATGGTGTTTATGCGGTGGATTCCATCGCCTTTCCAACCCAATTTCCTTGTCTTTGCGACGTCAACATTGTTCAGTCTCCTTCGAAGACAGTGAAAGTACATCCAGATTCCGCAGGGATGACAGGTGAATGTTTCATTATTGCCTTGAGGAACGTGAATAACGCAATTTAGTCTTGAAATGTTTTTTTTAGGGAGGGGGGGGGGGTTGCAACTCAATCGCTGTCTTTCTTTGTAACCTCTCGTTCTTGTGTCAGCCAATCCGAAACAGAGATCAGACAGGTTTTACCGAGCCATTGTCAGGGTTACTGATGTTTCCCTCGGAGACTAGGTGCGGGAAGTGGGAAGAGGATGCTTCGGTCTTTCAGCATAGACAGCTCTGGACGTGCCCTGCTGGCTTTTCCTTTCGGATTTCAGACCACAGAGAAACGATACGGTCGGTTAAAACGAAGAGAGTGCGAAAGGACCTGCCGTCATTACAAATGTAGATGATTTCACAATAATGTGTCATTTTTACCACCTCAAAACGCATACGGGCAAATATTCTGAATCCCGTCTCCTGGCAGATGTTTCGAGAGGAGGGAAAGAGAATGACCTGAGGCGTTTTCTCATTTTGAAGTATGCATCCTCAAACCATGTTGTGTCTCGGCTCACTGGAGAGGAGGGCCAACACATTTGAGCGTAAGAAGCCCAAATCCTGAGTAAGCCACTTTGGAGCCCCATGCTTGGAATTCAATTAGCTCCATAAAGAATTTTCCTTTTGTCTCCTTACAATGTGTGCTAGCTGTCAAACCCATTAGAAAGCTGAAGAAAGCATGATTTAGATATCTGGGTGTTGGTAACGACCATACACCAAAGACTTGTTGTTCACTGTGAGCATCGTTTAGTCGTACAGGAACATCAAAACATCGCTAATGACTAATTTAGAGGTATTCATTCAGCAGACACTTTTATCTGAAGCACTTACAGGAAATGCAGCAGACAGTCTAGAACACGAAGTGCTCCGATTCATGGTGCTCACCACGACTCATCAATAGGTTTATTTATTATACGCCACTGACTATTTTGTGGGACATTTCACGATAGGCCTTTTCAAAGCGCCGAACTGATCATGCTGAATCTCAAAACAGGGTTTCTTGGTCGAATACAATTTCTCATATGTTGTCAGTCCCAATATGGCCCCTTGGGATCATAAGGATGGCAGGGTCTCTTTGTCCGTATTGAAAAATCCTCACGGGATGTCAAAGGGACCAGGGAGGGAAAATGACTCTCTCATTTTCAATTTCATAACCTGTCCGGCTGATTGATCTATATGCAATGACTAGTAGGTACCAGGCAATGTGATGTCTGCAATTACATATAGAGGCACATTATGTTCGACAGACACATGTAAGCTACTTGATGAGGGTGCCCATTTCAATTAGGGGCATTTAATGAGAAACCTTACGGGAGTAGCCCCCTGCCAGATAGAAACAGAATTAATACACTGCACAGGGCCATTTAACAGCACGTAATTGCTCCCTAATTAGCCATTAGTTATTCGATTATCCTTTTATCAGTTAGTCACGGTCAGAAGGCTGCACCGATGCCAGATAAGTCATCACCTTGGTAAGAAGAGTTTGTTTTGAACAAGCAGTGAGTCTGAATGAGAATGTTTATCCCTCAGCACATCCCCAGGAACGTCTCTCCTCTGCTCCGTGCTCATAGGGAGCGTCTATACACTGTGTCTCCAGGAACGTCTCTCCTCTACACCCTGCTCATAGGGGGTGTCTATACACTGTGTCTCCAGGAACGTCTCTCCTATGCTCCGTGCTCATAGGGGGTGTCTATACACTGTGTCTCCAGGAACGTCTCTCCTCTGCTCCGTGCTCATAGGGGGCGTCTATACACTGTGTCTCCAGGAACGTCTCTCCTCTGCACCCTGCTCATAGGGGGTGTCTATACATTGTGTCTCCAGGAACGTCTCTCCTCTGCTCTGTGCTCATAGGGGGCGTCTCTCCTCTGCTCTGTGCTCATAGGGGGCGTCTATACACTGTGAGATGTTCTACTACGAACTGCTGTCTCTGGCTTCAACACACACTGGCCATCCATCAGTATAGAATGTGGGAATAGAAAAGCTATGTGAAAACCTGCTAATCATTTCTAATATAAACTGGAGGCAGAATAGATCCGCAAGGAATGCAAGAGTTCTATTGCACCATATTACTCACAACATCCAAACAAGAAGATGCGCTTTAAATCGGTTTAGCAAGAAGAGAGATGCAACACACCAAACTGATTCTACCATTTACTACACATTACATTCTTAAATAAAAAGGATTCACTGAACAGTTCTTGCATAGAGATATTACAATACCAATTTAAAAAAGAATTATGAAACAAACCAGTAACAAAAATAAATTTTTCCTTTTTCCATAACAAAGAACATTATCATACTCACATCATAATATACAAATAATAATTTTCAAACACTTTGTACAGAAACATGAGAATAAGAACAGAGGCGAAAGTGGATGAAGAGATGGACGACCAGATTAGACAGATGATAGAGGAGAGCGTAAGAGAGGAGGAAGGGGGAAGAGATGCTGGTAAAAAGAGAGAGCAGTTTCCCCATCTTAGACTTAGCATTTGTAGGATGTGACTCACAACAGTGCACTCATTCCTACATTCTCATAAACCACTGTACACCGATACTGTTTCGCACATGTTTAACCCACAGAGATGAAAACAACCTGTGAAAAGAGACACGCAGTCATGCCTGTTGTTCGTCTGTGTGTGTGTGTCCAAGGCTCTGCCACAGCCGTTCGCTGATCTCATACAGGGAATATCCAGACAATATACAGGCACTGTTGCCCCAGGGTAAAGGAACACAAAGACCACCAAATCACCTGAAAATATGTTTGACAGGACCAAAAACAGCTCCAAGTGGTTTTACCCCTAAAGACTTGCCCCAGAGAGAGAGGGAGAGAGAGAGAGGGAGGAAGAGAAAGAGAGAGAGAGACAGAGAGAGAGAGGGAGAGAGAGAGAGAGAGAGGGAGGAAGAGAGAGAGAGAGAGAGAGCGATAGAGAGAGAGAATGTGTGAGAGCAGTTCAGTAAGTCTCTGACTGCAGTAACAGACAACAGCACACACAGGCACAGCAGATAACACACAATCATTCATCAGTTTGCAGCAGTAGATTCACCGCTGTTGTAAAATGAGAGACAACAGCAACTTGCTGTCTCGTTCCCTTTAACGCACATCCAAACTGTGTGTGGTCGATTTCTACTAAGGTGGGATGGATTCAAACCAAAGCCTGTTTGACTTGCCAGCCATGATGGGATCTGTCTATCCTGTTATGAATCACCCAGCATGTAATGCATACAGTAAAGTACCATCAAAACCTCCAAAATACGGGCCACCCTTCATTATGAGCCCCAAAACACATAAAACAGTTGTTTATCTACACGCAGCCAGTTCATATGAGTGTTTCACCCTTCAATTCTAAAGAGCACGCAAAGCTGCGAGGGATTCTTCAGTCCCCTTTTAAGGGTCTAATTTGCTCAAATATTTCTGTTAACCTCCATTTCCAGTTCCCATTTTGGGTCTCCGTCCGACTTGCTGTCTCCTTCGTGTTAAACAGACGAGACAGGACTAAACGGTATCTTCTCCCAGGAAGTGTTCCTTGCCCATCCCCCCTCTCTCATTTTCTCTCTTTGCAGACTACTTGCAAATAATTGCCACAGTGCAGGTGTGGCTTAAGCAGCCTCTTGGCTGTCTGTCATGCAGGGCTACTCCTGGAGCTCTTCAGGCCAGGGGGCTCTGACGCTGCAGCATGAGAGAGTGCAGTGGGAAGGATAACACTTAGAGGACCACAGCCCGGAAATGGACTATGTCGGTCAGCAGAGGACTGTGACCTCTCAGTCAGCATGACTGGAGAGAGAGAGATGGAGAGGGGGAGGGAGAGAGGGGGAGAGAGGGAGGGAGGAAGAGAGGGAGAGAGAGAGAGAGATGGAGAGGGAGAGGGAGAGAGGGAGGGAGGGAGGGAGGGAAAGAGGCGAAAGTGGATTGAAAGAGATGACGACCAAGATTAGACAGATGGATAGAGGAGAGCGTAACGAGAGGAGGAAGGGGGAAGAGATGCTATAGGTAAAAAGAGGAGAGAGTTTCCCATCTTTAGACTAGCATTTGTAGGATGTGACTCACAACATTGCACTCATTCCTACATTTCTCATAAACCACTGTACCCGATACTGTTTCGCACAATGTTTAACCCACCACGAGAATGAAAACAACCTGTGAAAAGAGACACGCAGTCATGCCTGTTGTTCGTCTGTGTGTGTGTCCAAGGCTCTGCCACAGCCGTTCGCTGATCTCATACAGGGAATATCCAGACAATATACAGGCACTGTTGCCCCAGGGTAAAGGAACACAAAGACCACCAAATCACCTGAAAATATGTTTGACAGGACCAAAAACAGCTCCAAGTGGTTTTACCCCTAAAGACTTGCCCCAGAGAGAGAGAGGCGACGACCGAAGAGAGAGAGAGGGAGGAAGAGAAAAGAGAGAGAGAGACAGAAGAGAGAGAGGACGGAGAGAGATCGAGGAGATGGGAGGAAAGAGAGAGGAGAGAGAGAGAGCCGATAGAGAGAGAGTAGAGAATGTGTGAGAGCAGTTCAGTAAGTCTCTGACTGCAGTAACAGACAACAGCACACACAGGCACAGCAGATAACACACAATCATTCATCAGTTTGCAGCAGTAGATTCACCGCTGTTGTAAAATGAGAGACAACAGCAACTTGCTGTCTCGTTCCCTTTAACGCACATCCAAACTGTGTGTGGTCGATTTCTACTAAGGTGGGATGGATTCAAACCAAAGCCTGTTTGACTTGCCAGCCATGATGGGATCTGTCTATCCTGTTATGAATCACCCAGCATGTAATGCATACAGTAAAGTACCATCAAAACCTCCAAAATACGGGCCACCCTTCATTATGAGCCCCAAAACACATAAAACAGTTGTTTATCTACACGCAGCCAGTTCATATGAGTGTTTCACCCTTCAATTCTAAAGAGCACGCAAAGCTGCGAGGGATTCTTCAGTCCCCTTTTAAGGGTCTAATTTGCTCAAATATTTCTGTTAACCTCCATTTCCAGTTCCCATTTTGGGTCTCCGTCCGACTTGCTGTCTCCTTCGTGTTAAACAGACGAGACAGGACTAAACGGTATCTTCTCCCAGGAAGTGTTCCTTGCCCATCCCCCCTCTCTCATTTTCTCTCCTTTTGCAGATACTTGCAAAATTAAATAATTGCCACAGTGCAGGTGTGGCTTAAGCAGCCTCTTGGCTGTCTGTCATGCAGGGCTACTCCTGGAGCTCTTCAGGCCAGGGGGCTCTGACGCTGCAGCATGAGAGAGTGCAGTGGGAAGGATAACACTTAGAGGACCACAGCCCGGAAATGGACTATGTCGGTCAGCAGAGGACTGTGACTACCTCCTCTCAGTCAGGCATGACTGGAGAGAGAGAGTGGTGAGGGGGAGGAAGAGAGGGATGGGAGCAGAGGGAGGAGAAGAGAGGGAGAGAGACGAGAGAAAGATGGAGAGGGAGAGGGAGAGAGGAGGGAGGGAGTGGACGAGGGACGAGAGAGAGAGAGAGGAGGAGAAGAAGAAGGCGAAGAGAGAGAGAGAGAGGGAGGGAGGAGGGAGGGAGGGAGGAGAGGGAGGGAGGAGAGGACATGAGGAGGGAGGAGAGGAAGGGAAAGAAAGAGAGAGGGGAGAGAGGGAAAGAGAGAGGGAGTGCGAGAAAGAGGGAGTGCGAGGGAGAGGAAGAATGGGAGAGAGGTAGGGAAAGAAGGAGTGCAAGATAGAGAGGGAGAGATAGAAGGAGTGCGAGAGAGAGAGTGAGGGAGAGGGAGTGGTGCGAGAGAAATAGCGAGCTGTGGTATGGGTCGCACTCCATTGCATCCTGTTTTTGGGCCGTCCAACACTGGCCACTGCTGAGGGCGCATATTTCCCCTCTCATTACCTAGGTAACCCTGCTGTCAGAGTACCCTCTCACTGGTCAATGTCAGCCAAGTTGGTGGGCAGCTGTGGGATAATGCTAACAGAACAGATGTCGAAAATGGCCGCCAGGGATAACAAAAAATGTCTACGACAAAAAAAACGGATGTTTGGTTGGTATTTTGGCTGAGGGCAAGTGAAGTTCTACATCTGGCTATTTCTATACGAGACAATTGACTGACACTACTCATGAGCACACTGTCAGAAATGTGTTTACCAGTGCCACCTAGAAACTGTACTAATATCCAACTCCTCCAATGTCCTCTCTCTGGTTCCAGTGTCATGCACAAACTTGACAAAACAGTACATTCAGCACATTTATTTGCTCTTGAGAGAGCCACCCAATCCCCTTGATTGTACACAAATCAGAAACGCCACCGTTCCCCATAGTAATCCCACATCGCAGGCTGCACCCATCTCCACCCATAGACATGATCTTTAGACATTAGCAGGAGTGCAGTCTGATGTTGGATAGTAAGAAGCACATGGTCTGAGCGTGCGCTGCATCTGCCTCCAGCTCCCGACACTAGCACACAGGATCAGTGCCTTTTGTCCAGGAACAAGGGGGCAACCAAGCCCTCCTACGAGCGCTGGCAGTTCCAAAACCGTAGCCAGGCTCTGATCAGTCCCACACAGTCTGTCTCGTACACACACAAGAACACATTAGCAAACATTCTCAATCTTTCTTTTTTCCGTTTTTTTTGTTGTTGTTTTTTTAAATGGCGGGATCCGTCCTTCGAATGTCAGTCGTCCGTAGGAGGGGGAGGCGGTCGGGGCGGTATTCGAAAGAAAATAATCTTTACATTTTTTTCCGAGTTTCTTTTAGCTGTCTGTGCTTCTTTCGCAGTTAGCTGCTTGTTCTACTCCTGTGCATATGGCAGTCCATGTCCGAGCAGCATGTAAGCCAACGTTTGGTGAGTCTCCAGACCATTCATTGCTGACAGGGGAGGGTGGGAGGGGGAAGGGGGGAGTGGGTTTCTTACAAAAGGTTCAAAAGTGCAGTTGCGGCTGGCTGTGGGCGGAGAGAAAACTGAGAGGGAGAGAGAGACGGGACGAGCGATGGAGGGGGAGAAGGGCAAGTTTGTGAATGTCACACGTAATCACGCCGCCGAGCGTCTGATAAGGGCTGGTCGCCTTGTCTGTACAATGTGACCTGTCGTTAAGAAAGACACCTGGATGAATTGATAGAGTCACCTCGCGGTTGCTGGTTGTAGTTCCTTGTGAGAGTTAACCTTCAGGAGCGTGACAGATGACAAGAGGGTGCAGATCCTTCCTGGCATCCCGGTCACACGCATCCCAGGGGGGGGGGGTGGTCGGTGACGTGGCGCTGAATTGCTGCGGCGTAAAGACCTGGCGAGGTCCCCATCACCAGGACAGTCACGGGCGGTTTGTCTGTACACACATCTACACGTCTCCGTCCCATGTGACAACGCTGCTTTGTGTGGTCTCTCCCACCGCCTCACCAGACCGGGCGCTCCGATTCGCCATACCTCCGAGCACAGCAGGCGGCCATCTTCTTTCCCCCCCCCCCCCCCCACCCCCTTGTCCTCCTCTTCCTCTCCTCTTCTCCTCCTTTCCCTCTCCGGTTCCTCCTCCTCCTTAGATGTGCCTTTTCATGTGTAGTGCCAAGTGGTCTGACCGGGAGAAACATCTGCAGAGAGAGAGAGAGAGAGAGAGAGAGGGAGAGATAAATAGAGAGAAGGAAGGAAGGAAAGAGAGAGAGGAAGAGAGAGATACAGAGAAAGAAGGCAGGAAAGGGAGAGAGGGGGAGAGAGAGATATTAAGAGCACTTAGTGTGTTGCCAAGGCAGGAGCGGGGTGTTTATTTAGTCAATAGTTTAAAAGCTGCTGTTAGCTACTGAGCGCCGAGGCAGCTCTAATGTACAGGCAATTAAGACTGTGTAAGTAACTCATAATCAGCGTTTTCTCAAGTCCTCATAATGATGGCAGCTGCAGTTTGAACAGGGAGGGAGGCTGCAGATGGATCTGTTGAATCATGGCTGGTATAACCAACAGACATCAACATTTTTCCTGAGCTGAATGCTAAATTGGATGAGGAGCCACTTTTCACTGAAGATTGGGTGCACGGAATTGTAAAAGAGCCAAATGGGCAAAGTAAAAAAAAACGGAATCGTTCCGAGAAAACGTTCGCCAATAGTCAATGTATTCGTCTCTGCTTATGCGTCACACATCAATAAGCCACCAGTCATCCGTCTCATCGTTATACCCCAACCTGAGTGAGGTGTGTGTGTGTGTGTGTCATGGGGGGTGGGAGGGGGGGAGGGGGGCAGGCCTGAGGAGGGGATTGGCTGGCCAGACAGATGGCGGAATGAGTCACGACCACGGGGCACAAAGCCAGCAGTAATGCCACAGATCTGTTGCTGCCCATCCCTCCTCCCTCCCTTCCTCCCCCCCTTCTCCCTCCCCTCCTGCCCGTCCCTGCTCCCTTCTCCAACTCACTAGGGGGTCCTGACAGGATGGGCCAGAATTAGTTATGTGTCTGAGACCGTGGGGAAGGGGGGGGGAGGGGGGATCTGCACACTGTAACATATTGCATTTACTACCCTGCTGAGATGTGATGCGAGGCCTCTGCTCCTCCCTCCCCCCTCTCTCCTCCCCCCTCCTCCCCACAGACTCCAGCCAGGTCCCAGATGTAGCTCAACAGCTTGGACCAGACAGGAGACCAGCAACGACTATCTAGTTCCTTACTGTGTAAATGTGTACAAACAAATCTGACGTTCGTTAGCGCTTAAAATTAGCATCTTTTCATCAGCCCCGCTCTCTGATACTCACGTCAAGGTCAGGCCGATCGCTAAATAAACGTAGACTTATTATTGTGTTAAACGTTTGGGTGATTAAATTTCCATTGCTTGTCGTTTTTCATGCGGTTTCTATGAAGGTGAGCATATCAGCCACAACATTTAGTTAACCACCTCTCACTCTGTTTTCTCACCAAACAGCAAATATGCCATTCCAAGCTTTGTGTCATAGCAGCGACACATTAAAGGCTGGAAGGATCAATGAGAGAGAGAGAGAGAGAGAGAGAGGGAGAGAGAGATAGAGAGAGAGAGAGAGGGGGGGGAGGGGAAAGGGTGAGAGTGAGATTGAGTGTGTGTTTTGACATACCTGTCACAGTGGTTACACTTGAAAGGCTTAGCGCCGGTGTGTTTGCGGTAGTGCCTCGTCAACTCATCGCTCCTGGCAAATCGCCACTCGCAGCCTTCCCACGAACACTTGTAGGGCTTCTCACCTGGGGGGGGAGACGAAACAAACGCACCCTCTCAACACCAGTGTTCATCCCTCGGCAGGCAGTGTCACATCTGAGCTCGGTTCAGTGTTCTCACCATAAAGAGATGAGAGAACATAGTAATATGTCGCCATAACAAACATCGAAACGTTATGATCTTAGGTTGATGACACAGCGTTGACTGCATGGGAGACTTTGTTTGCAATGTACACATTTGAACGTACTGTAAATATGTCTCGCTCTCTCCAAGTCACCAGTGAAACGCAGCTCTTCCTATTGTACCGTCTTGACTTCCAAGATAACTGCTGCTAATGTCAAGTCGCTTTGGGGGAAGGGTTGTGTTTTTGGGGGATGTGCATTTTCAACCAGGTTAGAGAGAGAGGCTGAACGGGCAGAAGGAAGATGAGGAGGGAGAGGAGTGGATGAGGGGGATGATGATGATGATGATGGTCAGGCCAGCTATTTTGCTAAACGGATGGTAGCTCCAGATGTAGAAGCTGCCAGCTGCCCACTCTAAGGATTACCCTTGGATGCACTCTGACCTATGGGACCTATCTGGGTAAAACACACAGCAGAACTAGAATCCCCCCATTGCCCAACACTGGGCTACATCCCAGCAACCTCCTCTCCCTCAGTCCTCCCAAAACCATTGAGGAAGGTTTTGGGCCTCTGTTAGCTCACCGACCAATCATATTCTCCAGGAGACATGGATGCTTGACTCAGTCGCCTAGCAACCTAGCAGGAATGAAACACGAGGAGGCAGCAGTGCAGCTGGCTGGATCTGGCATCAGCAGACGCCGTGCCACCAGCCAATTACCGCTCACGCTGGCAGAGAGGGGGGATGCAGTTGCCTAGCAACGGTAACCGTAGTGCTGTACACGGCGGGGGTGAGGGTGGCGGCGGAGGCGGGAGGAGGCAGCAGGGATGCAGGCTGAGACCAGTGCCTCCAGCAGCAGATAACCACTCAGCTCCACACTCCTCCACTGATACGCTCTCTCTGGTATCCTAGCAACTGAACCCCCATCCCCCCCCCCCTTCTCCTATTCCCACCTCCCCTGACACATGTACACCGATACATGCAGGCAAGCATGGACAGATGAAAGCACACACACACACAGAGACGCTCACAGGCATGCATAAACACACGTGGGCAGGCACGCTGATACACAGTATTTTGGGTGCCAGGTTTGTGGTTAATTGCATTCCCCCTATTAGTCTGTGATAGACCAGGGTATTGTGCTCTCTGAGGACATGAGGGCAGCAGTGAAGCCCTGAACAAGACAGCTCTCCCTGACTTACTGCTGTTGTTAGATTTATATACGAGAGAGATATAGAGAAAGATGGAGAGAGAGGCGGAGAGAGATGGAGAGAGATAGAGAAAGAGAGATGGGAGAGGCCAAGAGGAACTGTATTAAGCTCATGTTTTGCACTGTCTCTCAATTCAAAAGTTTAATTGTACAATCCCTTATCTGCATTAGAAACTACATTCATGAACTGCTCTACACGCCAAGTCATTTTCCACAAAGTCACCCTAATTCCAGATTAAATCATATTCTTTTCTCCATAAGTAATTTATGGAAATAACAACGCAGAAAAAAGAGGGGGATTTGAGTAATAGTATCTCTAAACTCATCTTGCTAATCATTCTGTGAATGGAGCCCCTGTGGCATCGTGTCTCCCAATTACATTTTCCCACTTCTGCTTTCCAGCTGCTCCAAACTCTACCCCAAACCCCTGCCCAGACCCCAGCCCCAACCACAGCCCATACCCCAATCCCAGCCCCAGCCCAAACCACAGCCCATACCCCAATCCTAGCCCCAGCCTCGACCCCAGCCCATACCCCAATCCCAGCCCCAGCCCCAACCACAGCCCATACCCCAATCCTAGCCCCAGCCTCGACCCCAGCCCATACCCCAACCCCAGCCCCAGCCTCGACCCCAGCCCATACCAAAATCCCAGCCCCAGATCCACCGCTCCGACCTCAGCCCCCAGGCCGTAACCTAGACCTAGACCCAGACCCTCAACCCTGACAGCCTCTGTTTCAGCTTCAGATACAGCTTCTGTCAGTCTCAGGTATTTATATCTGTCAGTGACTGAACCTTCTATCACAGCCCCCACTCTCCCAGAGTCTGGAGAACTGACACCGAGCGTGAGATTACAAGTGCTGGGGACTTGTCACATAAGCAAGGCACCATTACCATGTCCCAGTCCCAGGTAGCCGTGCCTTCGCAGTGACATATAGGAAGCACAGGTGTGGAAGGTGGGGGTGGGGGGTGGGAGGGGACTAAAATAAACTCCGAAACCACGGCTTATCCAGGTCAATCCATCAATCATGGTGCAGTTAGTCAGTGGGAAGACAGTTTCCTGACAGAGGTCTGAGTGGTTCTGGATTGAGATCGAAGAGAGGGAGAATTATAGGCTGTTTCCACTGCCGCCCCCCCCCCCCCTGAACCCACTGAGGAAGTAGTGAGGCAACCTTGAGGCCCCAACCAACTACTTAATGACTGGGCTGGAAGTCCACATTGAATTGAATGGAATAGAAGTTAACTGTATTCTCACATGGGCATCTGGACTATATGTACAGTCTGCTCTGCTTGAGGACTAGAGCAACACGCATGGATGAGGTGCATGACTCAGGCTAATGTGATTAAGCAGGTGTTGAAGGAGTTGGCAGGCTTGTCTGAGAGCACTCTAACCTGGAGAGAGACTGGAGAGGAGGTGTGTCTAACGTGAAGGACCCTTGTGTTCCGAGTGGTGGAGGTGTGCTCTGCCTGTTGTTGTGTGAGGTGGGGGGGAGGGAGGGAGGGAGGGGGGGGAGGTAGGGAAGGAGGGAGGAAGGCTCACCTGTGTGTGTCCTTTGGTGTGCCTTCAGATGGGAGCTCTTGGTGTAAACCTTCCTGCAGCCGTTGAACTGGCAGCGATGGACCCTCTTCTTGTTCTCAGGAATGTCCCCCACCCCGATCACGCAGGTGGCGCCCGGCTCGTCCTCCTCGGGGTTCCCCCCGGCGTGCCGGCCCGGCAGGGGGAGCGTGTGGGCGGCCACCAGCCTGGCCGCGCTGAGGCCCATCTTCCGGGCCACCAGTTTGAGGGTGAGGGTGCCGTCGGCCGAGGCCCTCAGAGTGTGGGTGGGCTTGGCCAGGTGCGGGCCCAGCTCTGGGGACGAGGGGGGCGTCAGAGAGGTGACGGCGCTCAGCTGAGCCTGGTGGACCCCGCTCGCCCCCGACCTGTCCCCGGCCCCGGGCCTTGGTTTCCTGGGTGCGGAGGAGGGCGAGAGGTGCTTCCGGGAGGGGCAGAGGAGGGGCGGGGGGCTGGGGGGCTCCTCGGGGAGGCTGGGGAGGAGGGGGTCCATCAGCTCTTCCTCGCTGTCCTCCTTCAGGTAGGCGGGGGTCAGCAAGGAGTCCAGCTCCTGGTCGAAGAACTGGGACAGACGCTTGGGCTCTGTCTGCAGATAACGCTCCAGCTCCAGACACGTCTGGGGAGAGACGAGACATGAGTCAGACCCGTCACACACACTTGCATATATGCACACACACTCAAGCTGAAAGAAGGTAACCTTAACTAAAGCGCTTGCAGAGTTGAATGCCACATGTGAAGTCAGCTTCACACGTAAACACACCTGCCAGAGTGTGACATGTGAGTCTTTCTGCTTGACATGTTTTGCATATTGAAGACAACAGCTTCAAAACCGTCGACGTTTCAGATCGACGGCGGAGGGATACGCTGGTACGTGGCTCCTTGAGAGCGTCTAGGCTGTCGTAGGGGAACCTGGTCTGAAGCTCCTCAGTACAGTCTGACCAGCTGACCTGCCCTGTCACCAGCTGACTGAGTGGAGATGGCTGACTACTCTGTGATTGATTACCATGGCTGAGAGGAGGGGAAGGGGGGAGGAGAGCAGCCCTGAATCGAAGCAGTCCCCCCCCCACTCACCACCCCCACCACCGTCCCAAACATCCCTGCTTCAGTCAGGCGTGCCGATCTACTAGGTTAAGGAAATGTAAAGTTGTAATGGATAGACACTAGCTTGGGGAGCTGTGATTGGGGGAGCGCCATCACACATAGATTTCGATCAGACATGCAACTAATTCGGTGGTAGATCTGATAAAGGAAGGGCTTGCTAAGCATCAGACTAGACTACCCATGTGGAAAGACGGCTTTTCCTCTCGACTCCACTCTACTCCACACTACATGATAAAGCCATTTTGTTTGAACAGCTACCAACACAGTCTGATATCAGTGTTGTGTTAGGTTTGTCAGGGCTAAACCACTCTGACAGGCAGAATGGGGGGGAACAGCACCAGTGGGTCTCTCAGCACCAGCTATTTCATCTGAGAGAATGGGCCCTGACAGACAGAGTAGCTAGCTTCATTACCAGGAGAGAGAGAGGAAGCAGCCTGCATACATCTGAGACATTTACTTCACACTCCCCCCCCCCCCCCGCAGCCCGCTTCTTCTCCATCTCCTCTCTAAAAATAAAACAGGTTTTTCTTTCTTTTTTTTTGGGGGGGTGTTGTGGAGATTCTGTTGCCGGGAGATTGTTGTTGTTTGTCCTCTTCTTCCAGGAATAAAGGAGTGTGTTTGGGTTTTTTTTTTGGTGGGAGAGATGCTTGAGACATTTGCACATGAAGAGAAAACGAAACAGCTCCCCAAGACTGTGGATAGACAGGGCTTAGGAACTGTACTGTCGCTTCATGCGGACAGTTGTTTTTTAGAGGCTTGTTATAAATAATTGTTTTCATGCTTTCTCTGTTAGCTACCTGCTGTTTCCTGGAATAATATGGTCATGTGAAATGTAAATTCAATTACAAGAGCTTACTTTGTCGAGAATGTATCTACATTCAAATTTGATCAAAGAAAAAACACAGAATCTCGGTCATAGGGCAGAAATCATCTCAGCGCTGGTTTTTATGGAGGTTTTAATACTGCAAGTTGTTGAAATCCCCCTCCACAACCACAACTACATACTTTCACTCCCTCTTTCCTTTCCTCTCTCTATCTCTCCTCTCTCCTTCCTTTTCTTGAGGTTGTGAGCAATTAGCCAGTAAAAGGAACCAGTTAAAAGCCTTAAAGTTTATTCAGCAGACTGCTGACAATGGAAAACAGTGTGTGTGTGTGTGTGTGTGTGTGTGTGTGTGTGTGTGTTCGTGTGTGTGTTCGTGTGTGTGTTTGTGTGTGTGTGTGTGTGTGTGTGTGTGTGAGAGAGGATGATAGGTAGTGGTAAAATTGTAGAGAATGGCTTGGATCCGGTTGGAGAGGTGAAGTTGAGCAGGCGGCAGAGCACCAGAGAAGGTATCCAATAGAGGGAGGGAGAGGAGAGGAGAGCATCCAATAGAGGGAGGGAGAGGAGGGGAGAGCATCCAATAGAGGGAGGGAGAGGAGGGGAAGACATCCAATAGAGGGAGGGAGAGGAGGGGAGAGCTTTTTATAGAGGGAGGGAGAGGAGAGGAAGGTATCCAATAGAGGGAGGGAGAGGAGGGGAAGTTATCCAATAGAGGGAGGGAGAGGAGGGGAAGGTATCCAATAGAGGGAGGGAGAGGAGGGGAAGGCATCCAATAGAGGGAGGGAGAGGAGGGGAAGGTATCCAATAGAGGGAGGGAGAGGAGGGGAAGGTATCCAATTGAGGGAGAGGAGGGGAGAGCATCCAAGAGGGAGGGAGAGGAGGGGAAGGTATTCAATAGAGGGAGGGAGAGGAAGGCATCCAATAGAGGGAGGGAGAGGAGAGGAAGGCATCCAATAGAGGGAGGGAGAGGAGAGGAAGGTATCCAATAGAGGGAGGGAGAGGAGGGGAAGGAGGTATGGAAGGAGAGAGAGAGTAAGGACTTGACTCCATTCTCCCTGCGGGTGGTAAATCCTATCCGGGTCTGTGACATTTAGCCTAACAGTGTCCTCTCAGCAGGCACACACAGACACACACAGACACACACAGACACACACACACACACACACACACACAAGGTCAGCAGAACATGAATACACACTGCAGACACGGGCAGGGTGGGTTTGGTCATGCCCAGTGTTGTGGTGTTGAGCTGACAGCCAGGTGACGACAGGGCCATGGTGGAGGTGGCTGGAGGTGTTCAGACAGCCTGTTGGGTGGGGTTAGGGGGGGAGGGATGTGTCTGCATAATACGATCAAGCTTATCTGGCCAAGGTAGCTTCGCTTCTCTCTCCTTACCTCCACTACCCCTCCCCCCATTCTCTCCTCTTTTCGCTCTCTCCAATCACTCCATCGCCACCCTCTCACCTCCTCCATACCCCTAGAGGGGTGACATTAAAAGAACATTGTTGTAGAGAAGGGCAGCTCTTCAGTTTTGGAGCAACTGTATGTCTGTGTGTGTGTGTGTGTGTGTGTGTGCGTGCGAACGTGTGTCTGTGTGTGTGTGAGAGAGAGACTGAGAAAAGGAGAAAGAGGCAGAAAAGGAGATGGTGTGTGTGCCCACATGAGGAAGTGTGAACTTTCCCCATTTTGTGTTGGTCTGCAGGGCTTACAACTGGGTGAGCGTAACCCAAAATGTATATACCCTCCGTGCGTGCGCGTGCGCGACTTGGTGACAGTCTGGGGCTGATGCACTACAATGGGCAGGATGAAGGGGGGGGTTAACAACCCACTTATGACTGCCCCCTGGATAACGAACGGACGGCTGATCTAGACCGTCAACACAAATTCACTCGACACAAAGAGCTCTGCAAATCCCCTGCGGGGCCTTTCCAAGACAGGGAGCGGGGGGGGGTGCAGCGATCCCCTGACCCGCTGGGCCACGGCCGGCCCAGAAGGTTGCACGTCTCTTACTTAGCGCTCCGCTAGTCCACCTCCTCCAAAGTGCACTGACACAACAGAGCCGCCGGCGGGAGATTAGCCTGGTCCTGCCTGCGTCAGTGTGTTTGGCCAACAGAGGAAGCGTGCTATGACATTTTGCCCACTGCTGTTATCACAACAAAGAGCCAGGCTGACGGACTGGCCTTAAAGCGCAGGAGCTGGGCCTTGTCTACATGCAACACACTCGCCAGCACTCCCTGGACACGGACGAGGCGACGTGAAGAGGTCGTACACACACGCACACGTGCACAGAAATGGGCACATATGAAAATATCCTTACGCAAGTAGACAGACATGCAATGGTTGATATCCTCACTCTGACGCACGCACGCACACACACATACACACACACACACATACACACAAACAGTGAGTCATGTGCAACATTTCGAGGTGGGAGAGGAGTGTGAACCACACCTGTCTGTCACAGATACTGACAGGTCTTTTCATAAGCAGGGTAAGGGAAGCGGCGACCCTGTTTCAGTCGATGCAACCCCTCGTCTTTTCATCTTGACACAAATTCCTCTCTCCGGCGCTCCTGCCCCTGGCCCCCTGCTGGGCACCCTGGAACGATGGCACAGTAGTGCCAGCCCTGCCAGCTCCACCCACGCCTCTCCCCTATCAGGCCTTTCACACTCAGCCCGCTCACAGCACGCCATTAGCATCAAAGAGCTAGCTTCCTCCCACAGTTTTGTACCCAGTCACCCAGCTGGGAGCCCCCACTCACTACTCATCTCTGAAATAGAGACTGAAAGGCTGTGACCCTGGATAAAGAGCCAAGGAACCAGATCTGACCAAACATATTCTTAGGGGAACGTCTGGATTCCTTTTCATGCCATTTTCGGAGAGAGGATAAGCCGGTATCAATCCACCTTCTTTCTCTTCCCTCTCGAGGCAGAGAGGACACACCCTGCAGTTCTGGAAGGCTCCGAGTGTTTCAACGCCAACTGTACTTCCAGCGTTTCTGTCATTGGTATTCCGAGAAGCTCAGCAGCTCATGATTCAGCAACAAACACAGCAGATGCCTCTCAACACACAGGCTCTAATGGCTAAACAAGCCCTGCTTCTACAGCCAGCACACTGGACAGTTGTCACACAGTGTGTGTGTGTGTGTGTGTGTGTGCGTGTGTGTGAGTGTGTTATTGCACTGCAATGTGCTATCTGACTGTCCTGCCCTGTGCTCTGCCATTGATCCAATGAGAACCAACCAGCCAGCCCATCACTCTCAGCTGACACCCAAATGACCAGTGGCCTGACTGCAGCCACAGACCTGCCAGTCTGAGGTGTGTGTGTGTGTGTGTGTGTGCGTGTGCGTGCAGGTGTGTGTGTGTGTGTCACACCTCCTAATCGATGGGAAATGATGCGCCTGTGCGTGATCTCATCAGCAGTGGCCCTGCCGGTGCACAGAGGGGCTAATTTATGGCTTCACTGAGCAATACTTAGATAAGCTCTTACCAGCACACACACCTTCTGCACCTGTACTGTGAGGAGTTTCTCTCAGCAAGTCAGGCTGAGATCTAAGGCTCCGTCTGTGTGGCTGACTGACTGTGAGAGCAGAAGCTCAGCCCATCAGGGAACAACATAGAACCAGTGACAGTCGGGGGAGAGCTAGATAATATTCCACTTTCCCGAGGCCTGGCCCTGATCTGAATACCTCACAACTTGGGCCTATCCTCCACATTCACATGGAGGCTTCGTTAGCTCACAGACATCTAATGGTCCCACTCTCCCTCTGAAGCCAGGCGGGGGCTTCGGTGAAATGGAGCGAGGGCGAGGGAGAGGTGGGAGACGACGGAGGCCCGCGTCGCCCTCCTCAGATGTAAGCGACGGCGGCGGCGGCGAGGAGAAAGTCATTTAACCGTTGACTAATGGGCCGCTCAGTCCCGGCTCCAGTGTCTCACGTAGCTCAGGAACAGATAAGAGAGCATGGCGATGGCTTAATTACACACACACATGGCCTTATCAGACAATATTACCCCGGCACTATAGCATCGCCCAGAGAGAGCCCCTCCTTCGCAGGCTACCCAGACATGCGTCTGGCTGCTGCCTCGGGCTCTTCTCACAGGGCACGACATGTGAGGAGAGTGGCTGATAACCAGGGAGAGAGATCCAGCGGTTCAGTCTAGCTGGCTGAGCAGGTTTTGTGGATGAAACGAATAGGAAACAAAAGTGGCCTTTGCAAATCTCCGGCTCTCCTTGAAGGTAACAGGTCCATTTATCTCTGCGCTACCAAAAGATGACCAAAAAAAAACAACAACAACAAAAAAAACAACCCCTTTTGAAAAACCAGTCTTTTGATGGGGGAGGTTGTTAGGTGGCTAAAGAAAAGCTCTCATCCAAGGGAGGCCAGACTGAGGGCACAGACCTGGAGACCTCTGCTCACTGGAGCGCAACTTTTTTCCAATTGCTTTCCTTGTTCAGCTTGCCATCTTGCTGGCCAGCCAGCCACACTGAACAAGTGGCCATTTAACGTCTCTATACTCTGCATACAATGTTCAGCTCATCAGTGTGCTTACATAACAACTTGATACCAATAAAAGCAGCTGGGAGCCAGACAGCTCTGAGATGAAACGCTATTGACAGGGATCCTCAATACAAAGCACCGTGTTATTGCGCAAAATGGTTACTATTATGCTGCTCTGAACACCGGAGAAAATATGTGCTGAGAATCACTGTGATTACTCTGTGCTCCTCTGGTCTTGTTATGCACCAGTGGTTACATCCTGCAATGCCTCTTAAGAGCAAAGCAATGCTCTCCTTTTTTTTCTCTCCTAAATTGGTGGTGACCAGCTGTGAAAATGTCTGTGTGACTCCGGGACAGGATGGAGGGAGGACAGAAGGAGGGAGGGCGGGAGGAGGAGGGGAGGATAGGGAGGGGAAGAGGTGAGGAGAGGGAGGGAGAGGAGGGGCAGAGCAGGGGAGAGGATGGAGGGGAGAGGAGAGGAGAGGAGAAGGAGGGGAGAGCAGGGGAGAGGAGAGGAGGGGAGAGGAGGGGAGAGGATGGCAGGGGAGAGGTGAGGAGAGGAGGGGAGAGGAGGGCAGAGCAGGGGAGAGGATGGCAGGGGAGAGGAGAGGAGAGGAGAGGAGGGGAGAGCAGGGGAGAGGAGAGGAGGGGAGAGCAGGGGAGAGGATGGCTGGGGAGAGGAGGGGAGAGGAGGGCAGGAGAGAGGAATGGGAGGGGAGAGAGGGGAGAGGATGGAGGGGAGAGGAGGAGGCAGGGGAGAGGATAGGCAGGGGAGAGATGGCAGGGGAGAGGAGAGGGGGAGAGGATAGGAGAGCAGGGGAGAAAAGAGGCTGGAGAGTAGAAGGCAGGGGATAATCCACAGTGTCTGTAGTTATGTTGTGTTCACGGTTGTGTGTGTGTGTGATGGTGTGTGAAGATAAGTGTTGTGTGCTGTGTGTGTGTGTGTGTGTTTGCGTCTGGATATGAGAAGGGTGCTGATCTGACCCCATGACCCAGAGTCATCACATGTCATCACACCACAAATTCACTCTGTTCTCCAAAGAAATGGTGTGTGGAGGGGATGTGTATGCGTGTGTGTGTGTTATGTGTGTTATGTGTGTATGCGTGTGTGTGGCAGGGGTGATTGCCGGTGATGGGTCCCGCTTGTAAGGGCACGATGTTAGAGGTGAAGTGTTGATGGAAGGAGAGGATGGGGGAAAAGATGTGTTCATTTGTCTGCTGCCTCAGAGAGGGAGATGGCAGAAGAGGAGGAGGAGGCGATGGGGGTGGAAAGCAGAGTGAACAAGCACATCTTTATGTATGGGTTCTGTCATATTCACAGCCACCAAGCGGTCGAAGCACCCAGGGATTTGATTAACAGCAGGGAGAGGAGCCAGTCATTTTTTTTCCCTCACACCAGCACACATGGCTTGGCAATGACTTTCACATCATTTGAGCAGAAAAATCGGAAGCTGTTACACTGCTTTACAGCGATCCGACATGCTTGGCTGCAATTCATCCTGGCGACCGGAAAGAAAAGCCGCAGACGTTTCCTTAAGTTTAGGATTTCTCGTCGCTGTTTAATCTCTCTCCCTTGCTCTCTACCTCATGTCTCTTTCTCTGTCTTGCCCTCAATCACTTTGGCATCTTCTAAGCTTTAAAAGAGCCAATACAGAAAGCAGAGGATCCATGAGACTCAAGAAGATCGTAAGGACTGTAGTTCCTACATGCCCCTCCTTGGTTTGACCTTTGAACCAGAGTCCATTCTCTGCATGCCCAATCATCCCAGACACGCAACAAGCCAGACTATCTGACAACACCTGTTGCTAAGCAGCGCTGCCGAACAGGAGGAAGGCTTTGGCTCATTTGTTTGTTTACTTGTGGGTCTAGAAGGATAATCCTACCCAGGGGACATCCCGGACCAGAAAGTCCGCCCTATGGTGAGCCTCCCTGGGCCAGGAGGAGGGAGCGAGTCCCTGAACGGGCCTTGAACCAGGAAGGAGAGACAAGGGCAATTTGCACTGTGTAAACACGGACGCTTGTTGTTGTCATCGCCTCCCCCATCAATCACAGCCCAAAGAGCTGCATGTTGACAGCAGCGAGAACAGGCTAGGTCCTAAAAAAGGGTCTGTATAAACCCACCGTTCAATAGCAAGAACCTTGACAGCATTTTCCAATACAATGTTTGCTGTGTGATGAGCACCTGAAGCCCCATGCATTGGTGGGTCTGCTTTATGAAGCATTGCAGTCACAAAGCATTCACGTTTTCAAGAAGTGTATGACAGTGCTTTTTTTTTATGTCGCAAACAATTGTGTTTTGTAATGGGGAAGTTGCGAAAACACCAGGGGCTCTAGATATATAGCCAGTGAGAGTTCGCGTGTGTGCCAACGAGTGTGTGCAAATACTGACTTAAGTGTGTGTGTGTGTTGTACGCCCAGCGTGTGGTGTGTGTGTGATCTGAGATGAGCGGGGTCGCAAGCAAGCGTTTGCATGCGCGCCTCTGCTTTCAGCTGTGCGCCACAATATGCAAACCCAGCGGTATTTCCATATGCTCTGAGTAATCGTTTCCCCTGTTCCAGCTCAACCCTCTCTCGTGATGTGTGCGTTGAGTGCTTAGGGTGTCAGGACCTCTGTGTTTAATGTTCCCCTCTTTCCATCCCTCCTCCCTCCCTCCCCTCTCTCTTCTCTTCTGCTGTCTCTCACTCTGTGCTGGCTGCTAGCATGCTGGCTAGCTCCCATATTACAGTAATACAACCCATCCTGGAGCTGTGGCAGTCCTCTGTAGGGAGCGGGGGCGAGAGAGGAGAGGAGATTATGCTGCCGGAGCTTGGCGCTAGACTAGACTGCTAAACTGGTAAATAGCCTGAGGAAGTCTACACCAGTGATTTAATGAGTTGTATTGGGCAAAGCATTCATCAGCAGGCCCAGCCTTGCTCACTGTTTTTGCAGGATGCAACTATACAACCAGACCCAGTACAATGTTGCCCTTTATCCTTTTGATGACATAAACAGGGTCTTGTGGTGCAAACGTTCCACGCAACAAAGTGTAAGCACGTATTTTGGGAGGATTTGCTTTTGTTTACAAGGCAGCACCCCACCTCTGTCTGCCTTGGCCACAGTACGACTCCTATTCACTCCAGTGCCCTACATAGCCCCTCACACAGGGCTATAAAACTATGCTAATTAATTACCCAGTCACCAATGGCTTTAGTCTAACATTGGGTTTTCTCCGTTCTAACAGGGGGGAAGTTATGTGGGTCGCTAGCTATTTTTGTCTGTGATGTTGCCGAGAATACCTTAGGGAGCAGCTACTGTTTTATAAGAGAGGCCATACATAATTGCGTGTGTGTGTTTGCATGTGTGCGAGTTTATCTCGAAAAAGTGTGCGCGAGCATGTGGGTGTGTGTTTCGTATTTGGAGGACGTTTTCTCAAAGACTTGGCAGTGCCCACTCTGCAAAGGTTCAGTGGAGCAGGTCGCATGTGCACACTTAAATCGCAGCTTGTCTGAATTATTTAGGCTTGAACTGCTATAACCAGCGTGCCAGCCAGCAGCCATTCAGCCAGTCTCCGGCTGGCTGTTTTCTTCTAAAACCCCGTCTGTCTCTGTCCCTGTCCCCTCCCCCCCCCTTTTCCTCCTCCCTCCATCCTCTGGGTTCAAACCAGCCAAACCAAAGGCCCTCGGTCAACCATGAAGGCCTTCATCCTAATTCTCCCTCAAGTGCCTGCATGTGTACTGGTCTCCTGGCACAGTGTCTGCAGAAAAAAACTGAGGAACATTGACAACAAGTAACAGAGTAGATCTATGGAGGGTTCAGACAGGTCTGGTACAACTGCTTTTTTACCGTTAGTTCACAGAAAGAAACTACCACCGTCCTTGCCTCGGTCAGGCGGCGAGGGCTGAGGATGTTTTCAGGTACAAAAACTCGCTTCGGGCATGGTGAACGCCCTGCCTGAATTCAATAGGACTTTTGTAGCTCTTGGCGACGTGCAGAGCGAGACGACTGGATGGCAAGCGGCAGATGATAAGAGTACAGAGTTGAGATGCATGGACGAGTGCAGTTAGGCAGAGCGATGGAGAGAGAGATCCTGTGGCTAAGCTGTATATAACAGAAGGCAGCCAGAGGAGGGTACTGGCGAGAGTGCGGTGGTGATTCTTTATGGCGTGATCATGTTCTCACCTGCGTCCACAAATTTATCCGCGGATCTATGAGATCGCTTGAGTTTTTGTGAGTCACTTCCGTCTGATGCGAGGTCACAGTGATTGAGCAGGGGAGAGGTAGGCCTGCTGGCAGCTTGCTCTTGGAAGGAACTGTGGCAAGAGTGCAGCGACACCCACAAGCAAGGGCAGGCAGCACGAGGATGGGACGTGGTAAGGTCCAAGGGGCGATTACCCGGGAGGATGGCAGGAGAGGTAGGATGGTGATGGAGGGGGGTGTTGGAGGGTTGTGGTGTGGTGGTGGGGGGAGCCGGGTGGATGTGAGTGTGTTGGAGGAAAGTGTGAACACACAAAGACGAAGGAGGATAAAAAGACTAATACAAAGAGAGAGGAAGTGGGGAGAAAGGGAGACACAGGGGGAGGGGAGGACTAAGGAAGGATTACCATGGGAGAACACGGTATATAGTTAGGTCATAACTCTGAAGGACTCTCCATGTGTGGGGTCAGAGGACTCCGAGAGAACGAGGTGGGCAACGGGGGGAGGGGGTGAGGCGGACGGAGATGGGAGAAGGGGAGAATGCAGTGGGGAAGGTGATTGTTGGCTGACTCTCTGGCGGTATTCTCGACTTACCTAGTTCCAATCATATCGCATCCACACCCACCCCCGCAGACAGAGAAGACTACAGACTGAGGCTCCTCCTCGAGCGTAGGGGAGTCTGCCGAGCGTTATTTGTTATATGAAAAGAAAGATGTATAAGAATTCATTGACGGTGGTGGGGATGAAACAGAGGTTGGAAGTGGCTGCACTCTGGCTGAGCTTTGTCTGAGGAGACAAAGCTGGGTCAGGAAGGACAAGCAGGGCAGACGGGGGACTGGGTTCAGCATGGCGTGCCTCAACAGTCTAATCACACAAAAAGCAAACAGGCTATGTCCTCCTTCTCTCACTCTTTGTCTGTCTCTTGGCTCTCGTCTGTCTGTCTGTCTGTCTGTCTGGTCTGTCTGTCTGTCTTCATCTCTGTCTTGTCTGACTCTCTCTCTCTCTCTCTGACTCTCTGAGTCGGTCGTCTGTCGTTGGCACTGGGTCTTGCAGTGAGTCTTCTCTCTCGAGATCTCTTCTCGATTGCGTCACGTCTTGCGGGGTCTGTCTAGTCTGTGAGAGCTGGTCGGTCTGACGATCAGTGGGCTGTCGAGTTAGCCGTATAGCTGCAGAGCAGGGCGCAGAAAAGAGGTCTTCTCAGTCTTCTCGAGTCTCTACGTAGAATTCGGCAGTGGGATTACCTCCACAGCTCTGGTTTCTGTAGTCTTCTTTGTTGCTGTTCACCGGGTGGACGGGGGCTTCCCTGTCCCCTCCGTTTTTACCTGAGTATCTTGGGTGAGCCGCGTTTAATCGTGTCCAAGTCATTCCAGCCGGGTTATCCTCGTGTCAGCTGCTCAGAAGGGCGCTGCTAATCTACTCAGGATAATCCAGTCCCTTCTAACCAGTCAGACAGCCATTAGTGGCCCCCTAACTTCCCTTCACTCCTGCCGCGTAGATGAGGACCGGGGCATTATACGGGGGGCGACTCTCGGCGCCTTTTACACAGGGGTTCAACAGCTTGCTGGGTAGGATTTGGGGGAGGTCTGGTTTATGGCGGATGTGGTTGGACCCCCATTGTATTCACTGGCTGCTAAATCTTCAAGGATATATGCACCTGCGGCACACTATAGACAGAGAGAGCACGAATGAGACTTTGGTGGGAGCACGGCTAACCTGCCCCCAAAGACTAGACCCAGAGCCCAGTCCAGGCCCGGCGGGGGCCGATCTGTCGGTCCTCCTGCTCCCAACTCGATCATTCATGCCTCTTTGTTTGAAGTAATCTGTGGGTAGTGGTGTGGGGTGGCCAGGTGGAGTGGGTGGTGGGAGCGTTGTGTTTTGAAAGACGGTGAGGGTTTCATGGGCTTGTGAATGATGGAGCATTGAAGGATACGCTGCACTGCCTTAACGACAAGGGCAACTCGGACGAGAGGGCCAGACTCGAGCAATGCTATGAGAAGCAAGAGACCACTGCAGCGCCCACCACACGGAGGGGAGACCGTGATGAGGGAACGAAGACGAGGGATCGAAGTGATGCAGGGCAAGGCGGTAGAGGGGGCACGCAATGCATGAGCGCGCGCCCCCTACGAGCGGCCGAGGCAGTCGATGATCGACAGGACGGATGGGGATCTACCTGGGGTGTCGGGTTTGCCCCTAGAGAGGCCTAGGTGTCATTTGAGGGAGAGGGGTGGATTGAGAGGAGGGTGGGAGGGAGATGAGGAGCTCTGCCAGAGGAGCTGAGGGAGGCCATAGGAGCTGATGAGGACAGAGGAGGAGGAGGAGATGAAAGGAGACCCCGAGGGTTGCGATGACCCCAGAGACCGGAGGAGGAGGGTGGAAAAGATAAGAGAACGCTAACCCCGGAACCGCAAGTCCCGCTTCCTCCTGCGCGATTGTAGGAGTCTGCCATTCAAAAGGCCACCCCACCTAAGACACGCCAGCTGTCTCTCGTGAACCCAACCAAGTACAACACGTCCCAGAAAATGCCAGATTAGAAGTTGCACTGACTGTAGGGCACTTGCAGTACTGTCAACACAGACTTTTAGGGAAACCGAAAACTGAGCTTCGCCCTTCACTCTACTACTCCCTCCTTACTCTCACGTACCACAATACAATCTCTCATCCTACATCTTTTTTACTACAGCCTCTACTAACACTCTTTGGTGTGGCAGGCTGACACACGACACCTCTTTACATTGACGGATTGGCGTGGCAACCAAGAAAAAAAAATCCGCCATCCGTTAGTGCCAGCTCGTGCACACTTGTTGGTTAATTTGTTATGTACCCCTGTGTCAACCCTCGACCCCCACTCACGGTTCGTGGATGGGGCGTTTTTTTTTTTGTTGTTTTTTTTTTTTTTTTTTTTTTTTTTGTGTTTTTTTTTTTTTTTATTTTCTTCTATTTATTGCCTCTTATGTCCTTTCCCTAGTGTTTGGCACTACTTGTGGTCGTTCTCAGGGAGTATAATAGTGTCGTATTGGTGATGTATTTCTTAGTTCTCTGTCTTGTGTATGCCACCCCAAAGAGAGACGTGCGGAACCTGTGCGTGAGAGGGCGGAGAAGAAGGAAGAGATTAGACAAGAAAAGATGTAGCCAGGGCGGGTAGGCCAAGTCTGCCTCCAGCCCACATGGCACGCATCTTCACAGGTACCTGATTACCGTCTCCAACCGAACCCGAAACAACGATCAGGACACTGTATGTATATGCCCCAAGAAAACGGGTGTTGTGGGGTGGTTGTCTACAATCACAGTTGGGCTGGTTACAGCACAGCTCTGTCCTAGTGGGGTCAACTAGAGGCTAGGGGCAAACGCAGGACGATCATGGCGATGGGGGGGGAGGGGGGTGCAGTTGAGTGTTGATGTGAGTTCCTGTGTGGGGGTGAGTGGTTGAGATTGCAGGTTGGTTGGTCGGTGCTTGTGTAAGGAGGAGGAGCTTGCTTTATTCAAGCAGGAATGCTTTCAAAACAAACCTGCGCAACACAGATTAGCTCAAACTGCATAAATATTGAAAGACGACTCGGCTCCGCACCTTTCCTGGTAGCAGGCTCTCTTCCAGGAGATATAGACGGAGAGAGAGAGAGAGAGAGAGAGAGAGAGAGAGAGAGAGAGAGAGAGACAGACAGACAGACAGACAGACAGAGAGAGAGAGAGAGAGAGAGAGAGACAGACAGACAGACAGACAGACAGACAGAGAGAGAGAGAGAGAGAGAGAGTCAGACAGACAGATAGATAGACAGACAGACAGACAGACAGACAGACAGACAGACAGACAGACAGACAGACAGACAGACAAAGAGTGAGAGAAGGAGGACATAGCCTGTTTGCTTTTTGTGTGATTAGACTGTTGAGGCACGCCATGCTGAACCCAGTCCCCCGTCTGCCCTGCTTGTCCTTCCTGACCCAGCTTTGTCTCCTCAGACAAAGCTCAGCCAGAGTGCAGCCACTTCCAACCTCTGTTTCATCCCCACAATTACATCCTCTTTACGGGAGACGGAGAGCTCAGTCAGTCTTCTGTGCGATAGAACTGGTCGACTTCTGGGTCTGAGAGTCACCATGGATGTTAGTCACCCGGGTAAGCCCCCTTGACCTACAGCCGTGTGCGTGTGTGGGTGTGCGATTTGATTTCAAGAGCAAGCTGCGCACAGCTGTGCATCAGACGGAGTGACACAGTAAACAACAGCCGATCTCTGATCCGCGGGTCATGTTGTGGCACCCCAGGTGATGAGCATGACTCACTGCACCCATCACAAGACAACCCAGACCTCGCCAGAACCTCTGGCTGCTTGGAAACAGCTCAGCCACAGGATCCACTCTCACATGTCTGCCTAATGCAGTCCATCACTCAATGAGTTACATCTGCTTAGCGGTTAGCCAAGAGTACAAAAGTCCTATTGAATCTCAAGGCAGGGGTCAACATCACGAAGCGAGTTTTGTACCTGAAAAATATCCATCCTCAGGCCCTGACGAGGCAGGAGGTGGTAGTTCTTGCTGTGAAACGGTAAAAAAGAAGTTGTAAACAAGACCTTGTCTCAACCTCCCTCAGTGTCTTACTCTAGTTACTGTTGCTCCATGTTCCTCAAGCTTTTTTTCTGCCAGACACTGTGCCAGGAGACCAGTACACATGCAGGCACTTGAGGGAGAATTAGGATGAAGGCCTTCATGGTTGACCGAGGGCCTTTGGTTTGGCTGGTTTGAACCCAGAGGATGGAGGGAGGAGGAAAAGGGGGGGGGGGAGGGGACAGGGACAGAGACAGAGACGGGGTGTTTTTGAAGAAAAACAGCCAGCCGGAGACTGGCTGAATGGCTGCTGGCTGGCACGCTGGTTATAGCAGTTCAAGCCTAAATAATTCAGACAAGCTGCGATTTAAGTGTGCACATGCGACCTGCTCCACTGAACCTTTGCAGAGTGGGCACTGCCAAGTCTTTGAGAAAACGTCCTCCAAATACGAAACACACACCCACATGCTCGCGCACACTTTTTCGAGATAAACTCGCACACATGCAAACACACACACCAAAATTATTGATGGCCTCTCTTATAAAACAGTAGCTGCTCCCTAAGGTATTCTCGGCAACATCACAGACAAAAATAGCTAGCGACCCACATAACTTCCCCCCTGTTAGAACGGAGAAAACCCAATGTTAGACTAAAGCCATTGGTGACTGGGTAATTAATTAGCATAGTTTTATAGCCCTGTGTGAGGGGCTATGTAGGGCACTGGAGTGAATAGGAGTCGTACTGTGGCCAAGGCAGACAGAGGTGGGGTGCTGCCTTGTAAACAAAAGCAAATCCTCCCAAAATACGTGCTTACACTTTGTTGCGTGGAACGTTTGCACCACAAGACCCTGTTTATGTCATCAAAAGGATAAAGGGCAACATTGTACTGGGTCTGGTTGTATAGTTGCATCCTGCAAAAACAGTGAGCAAGGCTGGGCCTGCTGATGAATGCTTTGCCCAATACAACTCATTAAATCACTGGTGTAGACTTCCTCAGGCTATTTACCAGTTTAGCAGTCTAGTCTAGCGCCAAGCTCCGCAGCCATCTCTCTCCTCTCCTCTTCTCTCCCCCCGCTCCCTACAGAGGACTGCCACAGCTCCAGGATGGGTTGTATTACTGTAATATGGGAGCTAGCCAGCATGCTAGCAGCCAGCACAGAGTGAGAGACAGCAGAGGAGAAGGAGAGAGGGAGGGAGGGAGGCAGGGATGGAAAGAGGGAGACATTACACAGAGGTCCTGACACACTGCCTGACTGGAGGGTGGCCAGGTTGAGCTGGAACAGGGGAAACGATTACTCAGAGCATATGGAAATACCGCTGGGTTTGCATATTGTGGCGCACAGCTGAAAGCAGAGGCGCGCATGCAAACGCTCGCGCACTCAATCTCAGACTCACACACACACCCACGTGCGTACACACACACACACACAGTCAGATTTGCACACACTCGTTGGCACACACGCGAACTCTCACTGGCTATATATCTAGAGCCCCTGGTGTTTTCGCAACTTCCCCATTACAAAACACAATTGTTTGCGACATAAAAAAAAAGCACTGTCATACACTTCTTGAAAACGTGAATGCTTTGTGACTGCAATGCTTCATAAAGCAGACCCACCAATGCATGGGGCTTCAGGTGCTCATCACACAGCAAACATTGTATTGGAAAATGCTGTCAAGGTTCTTGCTATTGAACGGTGGGTTTATACAGACCCTTTTTTAGGACCTAGCCTGTTCTCGCTGCTGTCAACATGCAGCTCTTTGGGCTGTGATTGATGGGGGAGGCGATGACAACAACAAGCGTCCGTGTTTACACAGTGCAAATTGCCCTTGTCTCTCCTTCCTGGTTCAAGGCCCGTTCAGGGACTCGCTCCCTCCTCCTGGCCCAGGGAGGCTCACCATAGGGCGGACTTTCTGGTCCGGGATGTCCCCTGGGTAGGATTATCCTTCTAGACCCACAAGTAAACAAACAAATGAGCCAAAGCCTTCCTCCTGTTCGGCAGCGCTGCTTAGCAACAGGTGTTGTCAGATAGTCTGGCTTGTTGCGTGTCTGGGATGATTGGGCATGCAGAGAATGGACTCTGGTTCAAAGGTCAAACCAAGGAGGGGCATGTAGGAACTACAGTCCTTACGATCTTCTTGAGTCTCATGGATCCTCTGCTTTCTGTATTGGCTCTTTTAAAGCTTAGAAGATGCCAAAGTGATTGAGGGCAAGACAGAGAAAGAGACATTGAGAGAGAGCAAGGGAGAGAGATTAAACAGCGACGAGAAATCCTAAACTTAAGGAAACGTCTGCGGCTTTTCTTTCCGGTCGCCAGGATGAATTGCAGCCAAGCATGTCGGATCGCTGTAAAGCAGTGTAACAGCTTCCGATTTTTCTGCTCAAATGATGTGAAAGTCATTGCCAAGCCATGTGTGCTGGTGTGAGGGAAAAAAAATGACTGGCTCCTCTCCCTGCTGTTAATCAAATCCCTGGGTGCTTCGACCGCTTGGTGGCTGTGAATATGACAGAACCCATACATAAAGATGTGCTTGTTCACTCTGCTTTCCACCCCCATCGCCTCCTCCTCCTCTTCTGCCATCTCCCTCTCTGAGGCAGCAGACAAATGAACACATCTTTCCCCCCCATCCTCTCCTTCATCAACACTTCAACCTCTACATCGTGCCCTTACAAGCGGGACCCATCACCGGCAATCACCCCTGCCACACACACGCATACACACATACACACATACACACACACACGCATACACTCCCCCTCACCACCACTTGGAGAACAGAGTGAATTTGTGGTGTGATGACATGTGATGACTCTGGGTCATGGGGTCAGATCAGCACCCTTCTCATATCCAGACGCACACACACACACACACACACACACACACACACACACACACACACACACACACATGCACACACATGCACGCACGCACGCGCGCGAGCGAGCGAGCGAGCACGCGCACTGATGAAAAGAGTGGCAACCAGGTGTTCTAGCGTGCAAGTAGAATAATGAGGGCTCGCATGAGCGACAGTTCAGATTCCAGACACAACCTGCTGGCTTCAATGACTGACAGTCTTCCGAAATCTATCTACCTCCAGTATTAAGAAGCCAAATGGACAGTTTAATACTATTCAGTGGTGGGTGGGGGGAGGTGAAGTGAGAATTTCTCCACCCACAAGAAGTCTTTACTCTCCAATTTGTCAAAAAATGGTCTCTGGCTTCATAATTAACCACTGGAGAACTGAGGAACCTATTAAGTTTGTTTCCACCACAAAGCATCTTTTTATAGCACCAAGAGAAGCACATCTAATAGCCCTGTGTGAGTGTGACTCATACCTACGCCACGTAGACAACACACAGCCTGACACCATGTGCTATGGCTCAAATCAGTCACCCATACATGACACCTCTGAAACTGGGAGTCACACGGTGAATTCAATTACCCGCAGATCATATGATAAGACTCACATGAATGAGAGAATGAATGGATACTTCAGTTTGCAACTTTGCTCTACTGCTCTCGATGAGATTGAATCCACTGCTACAAAGCAAGGGAAGGCGGGAAAAGAAGATTCTGTAGTCAAACAGTGCTCATTGTTTCAGCCCACGACAAAGTCATGTCATGTCTACGTGACTGTGCTTCATTCTGTATGACCACACCATAAACGACAGATTAGCCGGCTTAATGAGCTGCTGTGTGAAAGCTATTTAAAAAAAACTGAAAAGGAGAAGGAAAGTTGTTAACCAAGAATCCAAGTTAGCCTCGTCCATGAAGACTGAAGGAAGAAGAGGATAGGCTTCTGATTGGATGAAGATGTCAAGTCAAGACAAGCGACGGGGATATGAAGTCATTCTGGACCCTTCTGTTAATCCTCTGGTCCTCTGTGCCTCCTTACATCTCAGTCTCGGTTCTCTAGAAGCTAGAAGTTTGACTCAGCCGGTGGTCCCAGAAGGGGTGCTGGGCTCCAAACAGCTCCAGACAGCGGCCAGGACTGGGAGACTGGGGCTGGTCTGGGTCCCCTAACTAAGAACTTCTACTGTACTCTGCCCCAGCCCAGCCATAGGGCTTTTGAGTCTATACATATTTATATAGAGAGAGACAGAGAGGGGGGGAGAGAGAAGATAGGTGGTTTGGAGAGCATGTGGAAGAAAGAAAATTAAGAGAGAGGAAGCAGAGGTAGAAGAGAGAGGAAGCAGAGAGAGAGGAAGCAGGGGTAGAAGAGAGAGGAAGCAGGGGTAGAAGAGAGAGGAAGCAGGGGTAGAAGAGAGAGGAAGCAGGGGTAGAAGAGAGTGGAAGCAGGGGTAGAAGAGAGTGGAAGCAGGGGTAGAAGAGAGAGGAAGCAGGGGTAGAAGAGAGTGGACGCTTGGAGACCTTGGCTGTTCTGATGCTGTCGCCCTGATGTGTGTGAGAACGCAGCTGTGCCCTGCTGGCGATTACATAACACGCATTATCTCTCTGTGTCTCTGTCTCTCTCTGTTGAGGTGGTGGCCTATAGAAGGGGGAGTGTATTCTGGTGGAGAACTCCAGGGGCGAGGCGGGCCAGCTGGCCAGAACCAGGTCAGTGTTAACAGGGCGCTGGAGACTCTCAGGGGCATTGAGTCCAGTCAGAGGGAAGGGAGGGGGGCTGGGGAGGGGGCTGGGACTGGGGAGGGGGCTGGGGGTAAATGAAGAAACCTGCTCCATGTGTGTTTTGTGGAGGATCCTGTGTCTCTCCTCTTCTAGCCGTCTCGTCCGCCCCTCTCCCTGGGGCTGAGCCCACTGGAGTGTGAAATGTGAAACCCTGCAGTGGAGAATATGCGTGTGTTGCACTTCCCTCTCTCTCTCTCCACCTCGCTGTCCTGGCCTCCCAGTCATCACATCGCACGCGTCTGGGCTGCTGCTGGAGCTAACACACACACACACGCACATGCACGTACTGACACTCACTCGGATGCACATATGTACACACACACACACCCACTATACGCACACATGGATGCACACAGACATATACTGTACAGACTTCTATAGGCTGTGTGTCTTCACCCATGAGAAATATCTGGCCATATCATCACATTTCGAAGGAAGGTAGCGTTTGACCTCATGGGTATGGCTAAGTGATTGTCTGGCGCACGGCGGGACATGTTGGAGGTCAGAGTGTGTCTCAAGGTCACTGACAGACAGCTTGCGTGGAGTACAATTACAAGACTGAATCCAAAGGTCCTAGAGCAATGACCAACGAGACGAGTGGCCACGGGACAGGATTGGACATCTTCTGAATTCAGTGGAACTTGGCCATTTCCTGTCACACCGTGTCTTCCAGATGAGAGGAGCTCAACCTCGCGTTCGCCCGGCCTGCCCTCTGATACGCACCCCTCCAAACAGGAAAGAAACACAACCGTCTTTTGTCCTACAGATAACACAGAGCACCGTTTAGGCGGCTACCCGGTTATCAAATGCATCTGGGTTCGTAAAAATGCCCGCATCTAAATTGTCTGACAGCGCTGGGAAGTCATCAAAGTGCCAGATCTACCGTCCAAACTGGTCGCTGATGGATCGGCCATCGCTCCTCTGAGGAGGCTGTGGTAGTTTGCGTGTATGGCCACAGAAGGTAGACAGTTCTACCTCTGGGACCTCTCATCGCACCTCCATGCTATACAGCACGTCAAGATCTCCACGCTTCCTCTTGCACTCAAACACCCAGCACATCACGCAACATCGCTCTAAAAATACGTTGAAGGGGATGTCAAAATAAAGTTGTTCCCTCTGCAGGACAAGCGTTTTTGCTAGATACGGTTCAAAGGAAATGAATCGTTTTAAAGGGTTTGTAGAAGGTGGACAGTGGGATGCTGGTGAAAGTAGGAATTAGAGCAGGCACCGCTGACAGTAAACGACAGTCTACTCCTTTACGCACGGCGAAGATTAATCATGGACGTAAGCTCGTCTGTTACCAGCACCAGACGCTTGCAGGCATGGACTTTCCATGCGCAGGTTTTGCCTGCATCCACAGTCGAGAAACGTCATCATATGATGCCACTCGAATGCAGGTAGACTTAAAAAGAACACAACCGGCATGTCTCGTGTTTCTATGCGCGCATCAGTACCACATGAGCTAAGCCGTCACCTGTCTGTAGACATTTTGTAATATGGAAAATAGTTCGTGATTGTTGTGTATTAGTACTGACTGTAATCGCATGGGAACTAAATCAGTGTTTTATGGGGCGGTCTGGCTGTACAGGGACGCGTTTTTCCATCTTCGTATGGAAATCATTCCGTTGACTTACCCGATTGCAGAATTCAAATATATCTAAACACAGTGGACACATAAACATTATAATAAGGAACTGAGAGCGGCTCCAGGTTAGAGAGCAGCTCTTTCCCGCAGAGTGGTCATGCCTGACTTGTGATCCCCAACATTTCCAACGCTTTCACTTCCTCCTCGTGTAGCGCACAGTCAAATACGGAACCTCTTAATCACCAAAAATATTCATCCACCCGTTAAAGGAAGCGGTTAGGAGTGTTATAACCAGTCCGTTTTTATCATTCAGAGTCTACATTGGACCGCTTCCTCTAATAGCCTCTGACAGCTAGACCATGCGCACCGGTTTGTGTACGGCGGTGGGGAATATCAACCTGCTCTCGACGAAGCTCAACAACACTCCGACAATATGAACCGGAAAAACGAAGGCAAGCTGAATTGAAGTTAAGAGTTCACTTAGGCTATTTGATTGTGCACAGTTGCCAAATATAACGTAGTGTAGCCTACAACTAAACATGTGGTGCCTTACGGCTACTGGCTTATACACCTGTCAAACGGGTATAGGCTAGTCTACACATTTCGTTGAAATTTGACATCATATTGCCTACACTAAGCCTTTCCTCGTAGACTCCTCGTGTCTTGGAGATGCGCGCGTAAAAGTTGACACCGCTATCCAAGCGCATATTTGTTAATGACAGCAATCAGAAGATATCCAATTACGCAGTATCCCTTTAATAAGTAGCCTAGTTACCTGCTGCCAGTTCTCCTCCAGCGAGGGCATCGCGGAGAAGTAGCCGGTATCGTGCACGAGCTGAAGTTCCTGAAAAATACTATGGTTCGCCAAAACGTCCATGGTGATGCTCGTTATGGGATGCAGATAAGACAGTTCCACGAAGAAGAAAAAAATCCCCCTATAGTCCCCCTATACTTTATCAGATTACTAAATCCATGTTAATTTTGGTCCAAATGAGGAAATGCATACACGTGAAAAAAGCGGATCAAGTCAGCGGATGAATTCAGAAAGTATGACTATTTCTACACTGTATGCAGAAGCGTATCATTTAAAGTGGATGTGAGATGGGAAGTTGCGCTGATAGAGGCTCCATGTGTATCCGTATTGCCAGGTTTGAACCTTTCTCTGCTCCACGATGTGTTTTTTTTCCCCGTGCCCAGTTTCAGCAGGCAAATAGACAGGCTGGATGATCGTACACTGATCGCGAGCCAAAGGGGAGGAGATAAGCGAGTGAGGAGGCGTGACGTGTTTGTCAATCAGCTCCGTGCGTGACCATACAAGGTAAATGGGGTTGACGATCCAAGAAGAAGACGATTAGACTGGCGCTGAGAAATGCCTGTAGGAGGAGCTATGCAAAACGCTGGGCCAGCATACGGTATCCCTTACTGTCACTCAAGCCATATATGGGCTTGAAAGGTGAGCTATTTATGGATGGCTATATAGATTTGATAGAAGCTCTCGTCTGCCAGTCTTAAGGAAGAAGCGACAGCATCAACATCTACGCTGGTGCACGCTATACTGTCGAGGAAGTTGCGGTTCTTCTGTCAATATCAGTGTGTATTTTAGTCTAACAAGTATAGCACGAAAGAAGACCAAGTGTCTTGCAGGCAACCGAATGTTGTTGGGGTTTTTTCTTAACTTGGAAAGGACTTTTTAGGGTGTTATTCACAATAGATAATAATGCAATGTGATACACGTGTGTCATGCATATTAGCCTGACAGTTAACACGTTATTTCCACCAAGTAGTTGCTCTCTGACGGCTGTATGGAGTATTTTGTTCCTACTCGCTTGAAATGTTGCTAGTTAATAATGAAAATATAAATAAATAAATACAACTTTGAGTTCCATAAATATCTTTCAAACAGAAACTAAGTTACCTAAAAGAAGCGTAATGCATTGTACCACTGTATTTTCCTTCTACTTATTCAGTGTGAGTAATGTAACTTATTGGCGGGCTTCGTGTAAGGCAGCAAATCACACAAGTCCACGCACACGCACGCACACGCACACAGAGTACTGTACAGGGCGGTAATCTCATTACAGTGCTCTGGGAGGCTGGCTGACGGCTCTGGATGTGCGATTTACACATGGCATTTGGGGAGGGAGAGCAAGCTGCGAGCTGATGAAGCACCCACTGACATTTATCCATTTGACACGTTCGTCTCCCTCTTCCCCCCTCTCTCTCTCTCTCTTCCCTCCTTGCTCTCTCTTGCTCTCCATCTCTTTTGCTGTCTCTGTCTCTGTATTTCTCATTCTCTCTCTCTCCCTCTCTCTCCCTCTCTCTCCCTCTCTCTCTCTCTCTCTCTCCCTCTCTCCCTCTCTCTACTGCTTCTGCCGCTACCTGTTTGTTTGTATGTCTCTCTCTTCCTCTCTCTTTGTTCTTCCTTTACACATCCCGAAACTCCCCGTGTGTGCTCAGCACATGAAAATACACCGAGATTAGATGAAAGCAAAACAAATAACCGAGCAGGCAAACACACATTACTAGTCCCTGTCTGGTGTAACGGGCCCCTGCTCTAACACCAGGAAGACCAGGGGGCCCGCCGTGGCCGTCAGCCTCTCTGCTTTGCTTATCTCTGCACGCTCGACTGGGCCGTAAATATTTAACGCCTGCAGGTGGAGGGGGGGGGTATGTGGGTGTGTGTGTGGGGGGGGCATCTCAGGGGGAACCCCTCACCCCCCCACCCCCCCACGAACACACACGCCCACACACAAACACACAGCTTATGAGACCATATCATACCAGCCCATGGTGTGTAGTAAAGTGAGCGCTGACACAGGCTGGTCATTCAGAGGGAAAGCTTTCATCACTGGCCTATTCTTTCTCTCCAATTGAGAATCCCCTCAGTGCATGCATATCATAGATAAAGAAATAACCCCATTTGCCATTCTCCTCTGACACACACACACACACAGTTATATGTTGATGCTGCTGACATTGCTCTTACCTGGCAGTTAGTGCTTTTACTGTATTAATAATGAAACAGCCGCTATCCATCAACTAGAATATGAGGCTGCTAATCATGTCAGTTCCATCCAGATTCTCTCTTGGCACCCAGGGGAAGCAGTGGGACAATATCATTGGAGTTTAGCAGGGCCCCAGCGCATGACAGATGCCCTTGGCCTTTTGCTATATGGCTTTGCCATTGGCAGGAGTTAGCTCTTGTATTTAAACAGAATAAGATTAATGGGACCTCTCTACTGGCTGTTCATTGGAGGAGACTATTCTTTCCCACCGGCATTGGTATTCTATTCTACTATGGATTATGAGATGGCAGGAGGTAAAGTCCTTTGATGTAACATTTTTCGGGGGGTGGACTTTGGGGTGTGGGGGGTGTGGGGGGGGGTAGTGATGAGGACTTCACGAGGGGTCTGCCCGATGTGGTGGTGTGTCGGGCTTGTGTGTGTAAACAGGCCCCTAGTCCCCCTGACGCTTGGTCTCCTTCCCGTGTCTTCGCTACCGGTGATCTTATCTCCTGTTCTGAGACGGTGCACTTGTAGCCCGCCACAGGCAGGATATTCTCTTTGCCGTTTCCGCTCTTCTGTTGGTCCTCAGATGAGTGAGAGGGAGGGGGAGGGAGGGGGGGAGAGACGAGGGGAGAGAGGGGGGGAGAGGGAGGTGGGTTGGAGAGAGAAAGGGAGGGAGCTGGGATGGAGAAAGGGTGACAGGAGGCATGATGGGAGGGGAGGGGTGGAGGGAGGGAGGGAGGGAGGGAGGAGGGAGGGCATGGAGGGATAGAGGGAGGGAGGGAGAGAGGGAGGAGTGAGTGATGGGATGAGAGGATGGAGGGGAGGCAGAGGGGAAGAGGCTGGCTTCCTCTCAGCTG